>JAOXXN010000364.1:10279484-10290174 GCA_026770055.1 Myrmophylax atrothorax | reverse complement strand
GAGTACTCGCACCTCACCCGCGTCGCCCCCGCCTACGCCAAGATGGGCGAGATGCTGCTGGCCCTTTTCCGCCACCACCAGTGGAACCGGGCCACGCTGCTCTACAGCGACAGCAACCCCGAGCGCAGCTGTTACTTCGCCATGGAGGGTGTCCATGTGGTCTTCCAGGAGGAGGCCTTCCACATGGCCGTGCACAGCTTCGACGAGACCAGCCGGCACCTCGACCTCGACGATGTCGTCCGCGCCCTCCAGACCGGCGAGAGGGGTGAGTGGCGGGGGAACGCCCGGCTGGGGCAGTGGGAGCCCCGGGGAGGGAAGGACCTGCGGGACGGGGGAGTCGCGGTCCGTCCCCGCCCGTGGGGAAACTCGCTGCGGTGCTGTGGCGGCATCCCCGGGCCGGGCATCCCCCGACAGGTGGGAACTATCAGTCCGGAGTGAAAGCTCTGCCCACAGAGGTTCATTAGGGCTTTGCCTCCCGACGGCGGAGAGGGTGGCTTGCCGTCAGGGACCACGCCAGAAGGGGTTTGTGACATAGTAAGAAACCTACTTCTGCTGAGGGTCTGTTTTACCCAAAATTGCCCATGTCTGCAGGGCACCAACTCCGTTGCTTATTCTCTGACATTTTTGCAGTGACCTTGTAAGTTCAAAGACTTAAGCAGAGATGTTTTCTTCTCATCCCACTGAGTGTGGTAATGGGAGTTCCTTTCTCACTCCTGCCATCAGAAGCCCCTTCGAGTACCTCATAAATAACAAATGCATCTAGGGGGTGCAGTAATTTCAGGGGATGGATGCATGCAAAACCCCTCAGTGAGTGCCGTGATATTGCCACTAACGGTTAGCAAAACACCATGGAGGTGAATGGCTTGTGGAACATCTTGGGCAGTCACCCCTGGGCTGGATGAACTCAATTTGCATCATGAAGCAGTAAAACAAAGTGTTTTGAAATGTGCAGTTTTGTAGTTAGGTCTGTTTTAAAGTGAGAGCTTGCCTAGCAGTGTGATGGGTGTATGGACTTATCAGAAAGATGTTTTCTGTTCGAGGGTTTTACCAGCCACAGGCTTCCCTAGTAAGTTATGTCAAAAAGAAAAGATATATTCCAGGAATGGACCATGGTATAAAGTACTTAGATATATTCCAAAACACCCATAGATGTACAAAGCCCTTTGTACAGTTTTTATATATCTTGTTGTAGAGTGTTGAAACAGCATCAGATTTGGACAGGTAAAGATCATGCTGTGTGTGGCTGGAAGAACTGGTGTTACAGTGCTGTAGCCTGTGGACTGAGCAGCCTTGCACTGCTGATGTCATTATGCTGCTATGAAATCCTTAACATGTGCAGCAGCGTGAGATAACTGAGGTCTAACAGCATACGGCTGTCTGGTTCTCTATTCACTGTTCTATTCAGCAGGTGCTTAAAATAGAGCTTACCTTGCAAATATGTTTCAGGGGCATTTAATGAATGGAGAGAAGGAAGTCTGTCAGTGCTGGAAGAAACTGCTGTGTGGGGAAAGATGCTTGTGATGTGTGTGTAGCTTTCTTGATGTTGAGAGCATAACAGCATGCTTACAGCAGGAAAAGACAAATACTTGCTTCAACCCCATTCTTCAGACCATGCTGACAGTCAGGGAAGAGTGGCTTGCTTTAAGCCTGGTCTTAGATGCTTTGCTGAGATGAGACCTTTGGGCTTGCCCCATTCTGTAACTTGGAGATGACTGAACAGAAGCAGCCTTCTTCTTTCCCACTTTGTACCCTGTGGGGTCCCTCCCTTAACCTCACCTCTTCATTTGTTATCTGGCTCACGCCACTACTGCAAAATGCAGCAAGTGGGGCCTTCCAGCTTCCCCTTGTGCCTTTCTGACTTTAAAGACTGACTACAGGACTCAGTTGGCACATTCCTTTGAGATCTTTCAGGTTATCACAATCTTTTAAGTTATGCATCACGGGGAGGGTGCATCATGTGCTTTAAGTGACTAGATGAGGTCTTCCTGTCTCCTGGCGACTCCTTTGTTGTGGGCAATGGGACACTGTCCAAAGCAGTTTCTAGAAATGTTTCTGCTTGACTAGTTTCCAGTTTTAATGGCTCCTGTGTTACAGCCACTGTCCTGGGCTCTGACCCTGAACCTTCTCATGTTTCCAGAGACTGCTGGTGGTCAGGGTCCCACCTGAATGGTAGGACCTCCTTGAGCTGCCTGAGTGGCAGTGGGCTTTCAAGCAGATACAGAACACCTGCTTGAAACTCTGCCAGAAACTGTCCCACCAGCTGTGCTGTGGAGACCAGGAGAGAGGCTGACCCCATTGATTAGGCTGCTGCTGTCTAGAGGGTTTGCACAGAGCTCTCAGTGGTCTGGGATCAAGAAGCACACTTTGCCATGCACCTGTGTTTACCAAGGGCTGCCTGTTTAGTCCCTGGAGCCACTTGAAAAAACAGCCACAACAAAATCACGATGAAAGATACTATAATAAAATTAAGCACTTGTCTTCAATTAATTCCTTTAGTAGTTGAAGTTCCCTTGCAGGCTCAGTTAGCCACGCTGCAGACTTGATTCTGTAGGCTCAGGTTTACTGTAAGGGTCACAAATGCAGGACTGTGCTTAAGTGCATAAGCACGTAGTCCAAGGGATATATGAAGCAAGGGAAATGCTTGCTCCTTTAGCTGGAATTAAACCCCAAAGAATTTGCAGGATGAGTCAATAATCCTAGTCAATAAATTCAGCATATTATTATTAGAATTACTGTGGTCTGTGTGTATTGTGCTGGAGGGAGAACATTTTGTATATGTTTGCACTTGCACATTTGTATTTACACAATAGTAAGGTACAGATGCAGATTAAATACATAATTTACATTTTTGGAAGATGATGAGAGCCGTGTCCATAGCTTATTTGCTTCAAAACATTGAAATATGTATCTTTGCTCTCCTGCTGTGTTAAAAACCCCATCCAAATAGTTAATATTTCTTCCCTTACATTCCTTTAGAGGCTTACAAAGTATGATTTAATGTATTTTAAAGTAGTTCCCCCCACACACTCTTTCTTTCATTCGTTTTGCTCAAAATCTTTTACTGGTGTTGTGGGAAGCTCTTTGATTCCATCTATAGATTACAGTTTTATGATAGATGTGAATTACAATGGCAAAGTCAAAAGAAAATTGGGAGGGCAGCAAGGAAACATTTCAAAAAGAAATCTCTCACCTATACTGAAATTAGGAACAGTGAGACAAATTCATTCCTGATGTGCATCTGGAAAAGATTTGGTCCAAATTTTATTGTAAGAAAATTTTTTTGTTCCTCTTTTCCTTCATGCTAATATACTTCACAATGGTCATGAAATATGTCTTGCTCTGTTGCTCTGGCAATTATTATATTACTCTGCTATAATCAGTAGGAAAGAGCTATGCATGGTATAACTCTCCTGAAGCATGGGGATGTACTGAAAATGACTCACCGCTGCAGCACATCTGGAGGTTATGCCTGTGGTGGCATCCAACCAGAAAAGCGATGGAAGAAGATTCATTGTGTGCAAAAAGGCTTGGCCTGTTTGGCCTTTTCATTTCTTATAATAGAAAACACTTCTACCCAGAAGAGCTGAATGTGGTTTTGATTCATTTTTATTGTTGGGCTGAAAATATTTGCGTACATTATTGTAGCTTTCGAGTCCTGCCATGCATGACGACACTCTTGGAAATGTGCACGCAGTTGTTTTTGAATCATCGTCCTAACAGGATCGCTTATGACTGCTGTAGGATGCAGCCCCAAAGCACACACCAATAAAATACTTTACTGCTCCCTCTGACGTCAGTAGCATCAAACATGTAGTCTTGTGAACCTGCATAGAAGTTTACGGTATAATGTACTTTATGTGGGAGTTGTCTCGTCATTGCTGAAGACCTCACCTGAGCTTCTGCTTTCCCTCTGCAGAAGGAAGGGATAGCAAGGCAGGTAGTCCCCCTGCACAGCAGTTTTGGAGAGAGACCTGTCACAACCAGAGTTGTCACAGTGTGGATCAGCGTGCCCACACAGAGCACACCTGTGGGCTCATAGGTCCTATTGTAGCAGCAGAACCTCTGCTTGGCTCTTAGTCAATGATAAATGAAGCTATGTGGTGGTTTTTAATCATGTACCCACCTTTAATCTTCATACTTAGAAAGTGGCACTTGGTTTTCCCATTTCTTAATATTAAGCATCCCATCAGAGGTTGTTGCCTAGACCTATTGTATGGTCTCTGGAGAGAAAGCAACATTCTGGAAAGATTCATACCACTGGCCCTACTGCACAGGTTCATAGACACTGCTCTTCCTTAACTGCAGAGAAGCAACAAATTCTAGATCAGATACCTAAGTATTAGATAGCTGAGGTGTAGGTGAATTGAATGTATGCCAAGCTGTTCAATGGAATGGAAATGGGAATGGTAATGTCATGGTATCATCTTAATTCTCCTTCTTCAGATTGTTTTATGTCCACTAAAAAGTAATAGCAGAGACTTGTAGTTGCAGTCTACTCTACAAATATATGCAGCTAAAGAAATTCAGAGGCAGAAGTTATCACATCTTGCAGGGGTACACAAACAGATTCCACAGAGGATCTGTTAAATTATCTTGAGAGGAGACAAGGGAGGAGGAAGTCTCTGTGTTTGCGACCTGTCTTTTCGGCTGTTTAGGAAATCAGCTTTGTTTGCTATCTGTTTTGTCATGTTTGTTGCAACACTGGAAGGACAGCTGGGGTCACTGTCTCTGGCAGTATTCATGCTTTACAGGCTGTTCCCTGAAGTTCTTGAACTGCTTCTTATCTGTGTTTCTCATTTTCTTCCACCAGTTGTAATCATGTGTGCCAGCGGTGACACTATCAGGAACATCATGTTGGCTGCTCACCGACAAGGAATGACCAACGGGGACTATGCTTTCTTCAACATTGAACTTTTCAACAGCTCATCATATGGTAATGTTTTTATTGCACAAGTGTGTTGCAAAGTCTTTGTAAGCTTGGTAGTATTTTTAGATTTGTTAGCCTCAAAATATGCAGCAGAGTCCCAGAAAACACCACTGTCTATCCCTGTTGTTCCAGTTATCTTCTGCTTGGGCTAAGGTATTGCAGGAAATAAAACAGACCCTGTGGCTGAAGTTGCTACTGGGTGGGTCACAGGATGTCAAACATACTTGTTACATATTTTGTTACTTTTCAGGGAGTCGGCACCAGACAGAGTCATTGGTTATGGTGTGGGTACCTTGTTCTTCAGTGTGTGTGCTCAGGTCTAGGTAGCTTGCACTATTCCCAGACTTGTGACTGCCAGGCCTTGGGGCGGGGGTTTTCTTGGCTGCCTGGTGACCTGTGGTCTGAGCAGATGGCTGAAAGGAGGCACTGGCAACAGATACCACTATGCAGGGCTTGGGTCTCCAGAAATTGTCTCTGTGCTGGGGCATCCACTTGTCTAATTTGTTTCAGTTTTTTTATCAGAAACAGTATCTGCAGAAATATTCAGCTGTGCTGTGTTAAAGGGCAAGCACTGATGGGACACAGGCAGTCCAGATTTACTAGAGTGAATAAACGTGACTGATTCCACCAGTAAGTGAAAAGGATCATATTTGTCAAACTAAAGCATGACTTCAAAATGTAAATTGAATAAGTTTTCTTTTTAAAATATGCCTAATATACCTATATGCCTTAATATCAAATGTAACTGCATGTTACATCAGTGCATGACAGGGACTAGACCTGCTCTGAACTGCTGCAGCTGTCTCACTTAAATTACTTGAGTAATATAGGAGCAACATGTTTGCTGAGTTCAAATGTTAGGTGGCTGAAACTGGAGCAGGTTAATTTCTTGGAACCAGGTTTTGTTGAATTGTCAGCATGGCTTTTGAAAGGAGAAGCTTCTTTTGCAGGTATGGAGGAAATCATTTCCCCCTGCAGACTGCTTTAAATAGTCCCCTACAATAACAAATTCATTCCAAATTAAAAAACAAGTGGGAGTTGAGAAAAAGTGAAAATTTGGGGTTTTTTCTTTCTTTAAGCCTCAAAGGCTAACCAACAGGAACAAATGAATTCAAAAAAGGATAATGTATTTTTTTAATTAATCAGTTAATCATAAATTAAGTTCTTTTGCATAAACTTTTTGTTACCCATCTACCACCTCTGAGATTATTCCATGGTCAACAGTGATGTTTGACATGCTGTGTAATGAAGGTATATAGTTGAATTCAGAGATCTAGACATGTACTGAAGTACCGATACTGCTACATGTCTTGTCTAGGCTAGCTAAGGAGCACCAAGTTTTACCAAGTAATAAGGAAATTGCTCAAATAACTAAAAGATAAAGTTGTAGAACAAGATCATAGCCAATGGTTTGAATCAAGGTTTTCTTTTTCAGTTGAGTTTGGAGTGACTTTATGCCTGGTAGCATAAGCAAGACTATCTGGCATTGTAGCTTTATTCAGGACCAGAGCAAAGAGCTGAAGTTCTACCCATATCAGCAGTCACAAAATCCAGGAGTTTTGGCCCTTCTGTTAGACCGCGAGAGCTTTTCAGGCTTGACTTTACTAGAAACCACTGATCAAATAAACCTTCTGGCTGCCAGTCTTGACTCAAAGTAGAAAGGCATCAGAAATGATTCATCTGGCCATAGGCACAAATCTGTGTGGGAGCTGGGCTGATTTTGGAGTGAAGTAGGCAGCCCTGGACAGCCATTCACCTCATCCTTAGGAATTCACAGTGGCTCAGATGAATCATCCCTTACAACTGATGGTTTCCTTGTGTTGCCTGTAATGGCACAGAGTGACTGCCTGGGAAGTAGTAGTGTGGAGATCACAACTGATGTGTGGTAGGTATCTCCAGTGATGCAGCCCCCAGTAGATGGCACCTTGTCCAGCCAGGTACAGGACAATGCTGGAATTCTGACATGCACTCTCCATGTGGGACTGTGGTGGGAACAATTCCTGTTTGCCCCATGGTTTATGGGAGCCTCAGCACCACCCTCTTTTGCATCACAGGTAGTCCTGCCTTCTTGTAGCTTTTCTAAAGGATTCATGTAAACTGTCTGTCTTCTGATGTAGTGTAGTTAGAATGTGACATTTCCTCATGTTTCTTTCAAACCAATTTTACGTTTGTGAATGTGTTTTCCATGTAGAGTGAAGTGACTGTGCATCAAAAGTTAACTTCTATGCAGGTAGTCATTGCATGTGGGAAGAACGCATAAGACAAGTGTAGGGAAATTCCTCCAAAATTCCTTGTTCCCAATGCCTGGAGATACCAGATTTTGTATCTTATAAAATCTAAGAGTGGGAGTGATTGTGCAATTGGCACTGCCTTTATGTTAGATGACTTTGTTGCAGTTTGTTGTTGCCCTCTGTTCTCAATATTTTTAATTCTTCAGAAGAACAAGCATATTAAATGTCAAGCTGCAAGAATTGTACGCAATTGTACTGTAACGAGATGACCTCCCACAAAATAGTCCATGAAGGAATTTAAATATGTAAATTATCCTAGGAACGCTGTTATGCAAGTGTACTGTCCCCACTCTATGTCAGGACTTTTAAAAAGAAACATGTATAGTGTCCGGGACAGAAACTTAATCACACTACCTTCTTTTTCTTGCGTCTGTAACTTTGTGCCTTTTAGCCATGCCATCTGCATTTGTAAATGCAAAGCCCTCTATGCTGTAGTCTCTGCTGTACTTCTTGAATACTGCACCTCTAAAATGCAGCTACCCAGTTGGGGCAGAAGCTTTTCAACTTCAAGGCTCCTGCAAGGCTTGTACTCTCTTTTGGGGATTGCAACAAGATGTGCTAGCTTACAGTTGCTGGATGTGCATTTCTTTCTCTTGGAAAGCAGTAAGGACAGAGGCAGGCACTGAAGGAAAGAGTGGCAAAACCAGACAGCGGGATGTTATTACTCTCCTGTGTTTCCATTGAGTTTTGGTGTAACTTATTTTTGTATTGGGAAATCCCTAAATGAAGGCATATGTATCTAGAGCTTCTTTCTCAAAGAATAAAATCACTTTAAACAGAAAAAAAAAAAAGCGAAGTTCATGATATATCTAAAGATTACAATCCTAAGTGGTGCTACATTGTGCTAAATAGGGCTTTTCTGTGGTGGAAAAGAAAGGTAAAGAGGCTTAGGTGCTCCTGTGTCTCCAGCCTTGTGCTGGGAATGACAGGAACTTCCTTGGAACCAAAAGCTCCGGATGAAAAGATTTACCCTCCAGAGAAGTACATGTCCTTTACCTGTTCCCCTGTGCTGTCTGAGGAAGCAGAGCATTCCTCCAAATCAGTCCCAGCAGCAGTGCCAGGGTACTGGGAGGACAAAATGCAAGCTCTATTCATGTGCTTCAGGGAACAAAAGTGGTCCATCTGCAAATTTGCTCTTGCAGCCATGCAATGCAGCTGGTAGTGCTGTGCAAGGAGAACCAGGGGTTTGATGCCCGGACTCCATCTTCCTTAACCTCTCCACTCCCAAACTGCTTGCTTCTCCTGGTCCAAATGGCACCATGGTCCTCAACTCAAGCAAAACAGCCACATACTCTCCCATTTCAGGTTCTCATGTGTCTCTAGGTCACCCTTGAGGGGTTCAGCATTAGTCTTTGTTCTTGGCTCGTCTAGTCATAATGGGATTTGCTTCTGCTGTTCAAAAAAATAAAATTACTGTCTAGCATGTAATTATTTCTAAACATTTAAAGGCACACTGCATAAGGTTACCACTGTTCCCTCTAGCCTTTTTTTGATTATCATTTATGTAGAAGAGCACAAAACCTGCTCCAGGACAATGTGAACCTTTCCACTGACACCTGAAGCTTTGGATCAGGGTCTCAGGGCCTGCTATGGCCAGTCTCTGTTCAGCAGGACTCATCTGCTAATAAACAACTAGTCAGCTATCCTGCTTTTTAAAAATGTGGTTTCTTCACTGGTGGTCTGAGTTAAATTTTTCCCTTGCAGTGACACAAAACACGTGTAAATAAGTGTAGGCGCAGGATTCCATTTTATTTCTAAATGTTCCTTTTCCATTGAAAGCAGGGCTGGTCTGGCAGCCACACAAGGTTTTCTCCTTGACTGCAGTGGGAGAGCTGCACCATCTGCCTTCCATTCAGGGTCATGTTCATCATATTGACTTTACTGGTGCCTTTCTGACTGTCAAAGAATGTCACTAGTGGAGTGATGTGTAACAAAAACTTTGTGGTTGAATGCTCCCTCACTTCTTCTACCTTAAATATCTCTGCGTTTGTGATCCACCACATGTGTTTTGTTCCAAGATATCTTCTCATGCTCAGGCTTCATCCCACCCTTTGAAAATAAGCAACCACAGCAAGGGGATAAAGTTGACCTTCAGTTTGCACATGTACTTCCCACCAGCTATTCCTCACTGTCTGGTTTCCTGCATATCTGAAGAAGGTTCAGTTCTTCCTTGTAATCTGCCATCTCCCCAGGGTACAGGAAAAGGGGACTTTTGGGTGGAAAAAGGAAGGCAATCCTATAATGGTACCTAGTTTGGAGTTGGAAATATGCTTGTTTTCCCCTTTAGGAAATGGCTCTTGGAGAAGAGGAGACAAACATGACCTTGAAGCCAAGAAAGCATACTCATACCTCCAAACCGTCACTCTGCTGAGAACTGTGAAGCCTGAATTTGAGAAGTTTTCCCTCGAAGTGAAAAGTTCTGTTCAGAAGCAAGGTCTTCCTGAGGATGACTATGTAAGTACTTGATGACAGGCTTCAGAAAAACTTGCTCCTAATTAAAGCAAAAATATCAGTCAGATCTTACCAGGACAGAATCAGCTAGGTTCAGTTGTGAAATCCTCCTGTTGCATATACAATTTTTTTTTGTTTGTTTGGTTTGGTTTGGTTTGGGGTTTTTTTGTGGAAAATGGAAACAGAAAGAATAGACTTCGTCTATGGGCTCTAGATCTGTGCGTCACTATCCATGACTGGTTGTCCTGTGCTCGTCCCTTAGTTCATCAGCAGGAAGGCTGGGGAAAGGTAAGTAGCCAGGTCTCTACCACCAATGACTGGTCTTTTTCAATAGGCAAAGAACTACAGTCTTATTTTTTATTTTTCACAATAATTATTTTTTTTACAATCAGATCTCAGAAAGGTACACTCTCTGTATTGCATCTGGTGAAGTTCTTCTTGATGTGAATGAGAGAAAGCATATCTAGGTAGCTGCTGTTTTTCATTTTGAGCTGTCTAAAATACCAGTATAGTCCTTGCAAGCTGTTTTAAATCTGGGCAAATGCCACTGTCCTCCAGAGATGGGTGTGGGAGAGTTTTTTTCATTTCTCAAAATGTAGGAGGAAAATGCTTTTGAAAAGTACGTTTGGGGTTCTGCTAAGCTAGTTTGTTAGGCATTTTCATAGAAAAGTCATCTGTGAAAGCAAGAATGTATAGCAGATACCTATAGGGATTTCTGCATGCTGATACAAGTACTTCCCAGACAGTCAACTTTCTCTGTGGTGCAGAGTAAATTTTCCAAATATAAAGAAAAGATGCTTGAAGAGAGTTTTGTCAGTCTTTAGCTGTAGGAAATGAGAGCAAGGAGTTAATTCCTGAAACTCGTAAATCAACCTAAACCCTTCCTTTTCCAGCTCCCACTTAGGTACCTGTGTCATCTCTTTGCGTTAAGCATTGTCCCACTCACAGGTGGAGGCATCGTCTTTAGTTCATCAGCACAAGCTGATGAACTTGGATGTTGTGTCAAAGAATGAATAACCTT
>JAOXXN010000364.1:10264685-10278760 GCA_026770055.1 Myrmophylax atrothorax | reverse complement strand
TTCCATCTGTGATCCAGAGTTTTTCACGGTTCCAAGAACTCCTTCACACATAAACATCAGCCTTTTCTAGGGTCAGGCAGTGGCATGGGCCCCCTCCTGCTCCTCTTCCTGTTCTTCCTTTCCCACCTGGCTTCTGCACCCTTACCAATCTGTTCTCGCTGAGACAGACAGAGGATCTTGTGATCTATATACACGTAAAACTGCTTTCTGCCATCTGATACATCAATCTTTGACTCACTGGAAGCCTCATGGTGGAGGCCATTGGGATCTGGAACTCTCTATGGAGGAGCTACAGATCATGGATCAGGGGGGAAGGATGTGTGTTTTGAAATGCAGAGTGTCCTGGTATTATATGGATGCTTATCTTACATAGATCTCAGCAGAGCCTCTTCTACTTGCTTTCTCACCACCTCCTAACAATGGTAAAATAAAGTGTCTTTAAGTGAGTTAGTCTTAGGTTGAGGATAGCAAAAAAAACATTAGCTTTGTTTCTTCAGTAACAGTGGGAGAATTCTAATTTTCTGTTTTTCTTTTCATCATTTATGATGAATTGTACATTTCCCCACTTTGGGCAGTGGGAAAGAGATGCTTCATATTCCCTTAAATGATTGTTCTGCTGCCCTGTTCAGAGGAGAAATAGTCCAGAAAAAAATTCATTCTAAAAAGTAATGGGAAGAAATAAGAAGCCAAGCTGAAGGCCAATTCCTTCCTCTCTGAAGGTATTTAAGTGTAGTGGGCACCCATTAACAGTGCTTCATTTGGCAACATGGTAAGAAAGGGGCCTGGGTATGCATTAAGCAAGATGATTGGGAGGGAGAACTTGTTGAGCTGAGTGGGTGGGAAGTGACAGTCATAGATTTTTCTCTGCTGGATTCTGCTCCTGAAATCAAAAACTATGCAGAAAGATAGTCAATAGTGCAGTCCATCTCAAGTCCTACCCACGGGTGTTGAAATATAGTCCTCATTCTTTTCTGCAAGCTGTGTCCCAAGAGGATGAACTTAGGGAGGTTTGGATTTGAAGCATTCAATGTTTCTGTGTGGATTTTTTCAGTGTCATGGGAAAATGGGGCCCCAGGTCTGTGGTCTAAATTATCTTGCAGTGACCCTAACTCAAATAAAAGTCATTAGTGCTGCCATTTTGTCCTGGCCTCTTGCCAGCACTAATCCTAATGGCTTTATTATCTAACAAAAAAGAATATCATAAAAATGGAAAATAAGCAGATGACAGAAGGAAAGATAAGGGAGACAGAAAGGGCAAAGTACTAAAGCAGCAGCTGTCCAGTTGCCAGATGTAGAGCACATGCGGCCCTTGGAGGAGTAACAGGTCAAAGAGTATTGGCCATCTTCATCTCCAGCTGTGAAATCACACAGAAAAGAGAAAAATTGTGTTCCAGGTACATCTTTCCCAGGTCAGAAGGTACAGTTGTTTCTGCATGGGAAATAGGGAAGGTGGAAGAACCTGTGCCTTGAGTGAGCAGGAAAATGTGGAAAAAACAATTTCTTGGACTCTTCCAGGAATCTCTTTTGTGAAGAAAAAAAAGCTTCCTTAAACAGCTTTTAACTGGACAGCATTGAAAATAAGAGAGGTTCTGAGAAAGCATCTTAGAAGTCTTTGAGTAGATATTAGTTGCACAGGACAGAGCTACAAATATTGATGTTCCCTGTCTGTGATATCCCATTGCAACATCCCATTGCAAACAGCTGCCTGAGTCCATTAGGAAATATTATTAGTTTCCTTGCTCACCACTCTGAGTGTGAAAGCAGTTACTGTCATGATAATGTAACCAAAAGAACTGTGGGCTGAAGCGTTAAATCTGCTCAGCCATTGTTTCAGCATTCAACAGCGGCATTATGTTTTTTCAAGAAACATCCTGTAATTTTGTGGATAGCATGACCATTTTACTCTGTGCCTACCTGGAGACAGATTTCTCTGATAAAACGTCCAAAAAAAGGAGGAATTTTTTCAAAAATCTTTTTAAATTTGGGGTTCAGGCATAAGGACATTAGAATCACTTTAGTGCTTTTATACCAATGACAGCCTTTTCCTCACTTTTGTGATGTTAATGTGTTAACAAGACATTAACAGCAGTGTGTCCTGGTCTCTATAAAGCAACTGAGATCCTTGGGTTAATTGCAAAACACAGGACAAAGCTCTCCTTGCAGACCTATAGCCTATAGATCTATAGATGAAGCAGACAGCAGTGGGAATTACATGCAGTTACTTGAAGGAAGAATTTGAAACTGTCTCTAGATTGGTATGTGAACAACTCCCAACACATACTGTAGTTAAAAATGTTTATGAATAAACAGTGTTTCAGTTAAAGTATATGCATAAGCCATTTTTATTAAATAATGCTGAACACTTAATGAAGGCTGCATTTTGGAAGCTCTTAATGCACCTTCTGTTCCTAACTCAGGCCTAGGATTCAATAAATCCTTTTTTTGTGTTCAACATAGTATTCTGAGCAGGGATGATTTTACAGCCCAGGATATTTGCTCTTCTGAGGTTACAGACCACCCATGACTTATTTTTTTCTTCTCATTTAAGAGCTGAAAATGTAACTAATTAAATATTTCTGCTGTGTCAACTACATGACAGCATTGTTCATGAGGTGGATGCATGGCGTTTATCCTACCCACAGCCTTTTTCACCCTGAAAATGAGCATCAGGAAAAGGGAATTGGAGCCTGGTTTGCCAGTTATCTCCATGAAAGAATGAGCTACATAGATTAATTAGATTGGCAAGATGCTGCTACCTATTGGAAAGAGCAACTCTGTTTTATTTAACATTTTCAGCCCTCTGAAATGAGAAATGGTGCACTTAGAAGCAACTGTTCTAGCTCCAAGAGATAACTACAAAAGCTACAAGGGAGGCAGCTCATAAAGTTTATCATCTCATCCATAATATCTGTGCCAGACTTTTCCCTATGTATTCCTTACATCAGCCTTTTAATTAGGATTGCACACCAGCTAAGATAAGGTTGGGATAAGGGAGCGATTCAGTTGTGTCACTGAGATGCTGAAAATGTAATTTATTCAGGGGTGTCTGTCCCACTTGTCTTTTTTCAGGCACAGGCAGGCAAGATTAATGTCAGGCTTTTGTGTCTTCTGACTACAAAAGCAGATGGGAGAGAGTTTTGAGGAGATGGGAGAGGGTTGTGAGGATGGGAGAGAGTTTTGAGGAGATTTAAGAAAAAAAAAAAAAAGGAAAAATCTCCCCAAACCCTGCCAGGGATAATTTGTTCAAATGAATGGGTCTATTCATTTGTTGGAGTGCTTTGCTAATTGTGTTCAAAAGAATAAAAGCAAACCACAAGCTGCTTTCAGCAGCTGGAAAAAATGGATTCACATGCCAGCTGATTAAGATGATGAATTCTATTAGTAAAACATAGTTAGGATTTTTACGATCAGTCCTTCAACCCTTGGTATTAATTAGAGTTTCTTCAGTTTCTGTAAGAGCAGCCTTGAACTGTGAACTGCTACACTTTTTTTTTTTTCTTCTAAGTTAGTGCTTTCTCAGCGAAAGACTAATGTCATTCACATCAGGGTCTTAGGCAAAACTACAGCATAGTAATATGTTATTTGCCATTAACAGATGCCATAAAAGAGAGGAGAAGAAAGAAATTATTCTTCTCTCTTTCAGTGGATTTGTTTAATTTTTCTAGACTATCTAAGCATGTTTTTGAAGCTGTCTTAAACCATGGAGGAGATAGTATAAAACTGTATCTATATCTGAAAATAGTAACATCTGAACTCTTTGGGAATGTAAAAGTTTAGAGTTGATCTTCGTATATATGTTGTATATTTTCCATCGCCTCATGTTTTTACTTGGGTTTCACAGACTCGCCTTCCACTTTACTAAGCAGACACTCAGACATTGATGGGCAAGGCATTCTCCCTTTGAAGTTCTTGCTAGAAATACACCTTATTTTCCACTAATAAGGTGTGAAAAATATGTTTTTCTTGCAGAGTTCATAACCTGTTTGTGTTTTTAATGCCTCTACAGGCCATTTGTGTTGCTAATGATCCAAAAACAAATTTGTCCCATTAGGGTATTGTTTTTTATGTAAATTTGTAGGAGTTTTGGTACTGGTACTTAAATGGTCCTCAGGTTTGCCTCTGAGATGTTTGAAAGAAGGAAAAAGGTAGACTATATATCTCATCTAGTATAAAATGACACTTAAAAAATGAAATACCTTTTCTAACTGACTTTCTAGCAGCCAGTACTTTTTTCTATGAGTCTTTTTCCTGGGTATCTTACAAAAATAACACTCAGATGAAGTTTCCTTGTTTAGTGAAAAAAACTTCAGCTCAACAAGGCATGAAGACGAGGTTTGAGTGAGCTTGTCTTCTGTCAGGATGCTGCTTCCAGCAGGGAGCTGGAAGTTGTTTTGCCATGGAAGTGGTGCTTTTGCAGGATGGGTGATGGAATGCTCCAGCCTCAGCACCTTGGGTGCCATGGAGAGTTTGCCTCACCTCTGCTGGTAACCTCACACTGTGGTAACACAGACTGCATTGAGTTCAGTGAATTCTGGCTGAGACAAACAGTTAAATGGAAGAGTTTGATTCTCTGAGGAGAAGGAGTGTGGCAGAGGTTGGGGGAAGGGCGACATTCTTCGTTTTCTTCAGAGGCATAAACAAAGGACAGTTCTTCAAGGCCAGAATTGTGTATTCCTTGTTTGAGAGCTCCAGAGCAGAGATGTTGCCTCCACAGTGGCAGGTCCCAGACTGACTTGTTCCAGGGGAGCTTTCCTAAACTCATTTGGGGTAGTGATATGGTGAAAGTGATCCTGAATGACAGCAGGGCAAGGTCTAAAGTCTCTTAAAAAAAATAGGTGGAAATCAGTAACACGTCAAGCCTGTGATCTCCTGCTGTGCCAGCGCATTCATTTCTTATGTGTGAGTGCTTTGAGGTTAAGAAACCTGAATGTAGTGCTCTGACAAAGACTTGTTCTCCAAAGGGACAAATCTTTTGACATGAGGCCACGCCAGCCCTGGGGGTGAGTCAGGGTAGCCCGGTGTATGAGTGTTGGCAGAGCAAAGGAGCCACAGGAACCCACAGGAGAATACCCACAACTTTCCTTCTCTCTTTAGTAGATACTTGTTTCATTAGGAAGAGAAGCCTGATACAAAAGTCAAAAGGTCTAGTCCATTCTAAAAAGAACTAATATATCAAGGCTTATTGAAAAGACAAGGACTGTCTCTGTCTCTGAGCAAATGAATAAGAGGAGCATGAGAAAGGGGAGTGGGACAATGGGAGTAGGGTAGGTGGGGAGCTCTGGACGTGCTTCACTCTGTGGCTGGGAACAACGGGACATTTAGTAGGCAGGAGCACATTTATGTGTGATGGGATGCACGTTTGTAAAATGCACCCAGTTAGCCCATCAGCCTGCAGACTGATATATCTTACAAATCAAAAGCAAGGATGATCTCAGGGATCAGACAGTCAATAAAGAAGCAAGAAGCTAAGAGAGTGAGGTTTTAGTTTTTTGTAGTGGCTGCAAATCCTCAAATTTGGGGGTGTTAACTATCATGCTGCTGCTGAAGGGTGAGGGGATATGTTTCGGGTGTGTAGCTGAAACATTACTGCCTGTTGACAGGTACACATAAATATCTTATGACATAGTTGCTGTACCTCTCCTTTCCTGTGCTAGTGCAAGTATATCAGCAAAGGGGTGGTTAATCAGTCAGCTGAACACCTTTCATCAGATATCCACTATCTGAAAGAAAATAACAAAGCCAAGTAATTAATTTTTAAATTATTTGGAATGGAAGCATGATTAATGGCAGCCTGAGGCTTTGCATTAGTTCCATGACATTAAAGTTTACAAGTTCATATTCCCATTTACCCTGGTATTTCATAAACGGATCATTTGTCATGGCAACCTCAGTCTCTGATGAGTTCTTCTGGCAAATGATTGACTCCCAGCCTGGAGCTTATCCAGGTCTTGGCAGGTCATGTCTCCCCCAGCACCTGGGTTTCAGCTCTGGGAGTGTCTGCACCACACGATGCCCTGCAGACAGGGCAGGGTAAGGGTGGAGTTCAGATTCCCTGAAAGCAGAGATTTGATCCTGATTTCTCTCATGCTAGCACAGTAGTGGTAGCCGCGGGGCTTTCAGATGAGAGGGACGCAGGGAACTTAAAAGGACTAGCACCTTGTGGGGTTTGTGTAAAGGTTTGACTGTGTGTTCGTGCAGGGGGAGCTATTACCTGCTTGTGTGAGAGTAACAGGGTCACATCCGTTCCTCATTCTTTTTCTTCTCTGCTGGCAAGGGTGAGATGGGATGCTGGTGCTTATGAATCCTGGTTTTGTATGCCTAATTTTTAACTGGTACTGAATAAGGAGATTGGATGATTAATCCCAGCTCCAAGCATACTTTTGAGCTAAACCCTGCTTTTGGCTATGCCTAAATCATTTGTGTTTAGTCAGCCCTTAAGACAGTATTTAAAGCAAATGCTCTGCTGGGTAGCCTTGGCTAATCTGCTGCAAAGCAAAAGTTACATAGTAGTCCTTTTCATTAGATGTGGTTTTTACCCTGTGGAAGAATTCATTAGGCCACCTGTGTAGCACAGGCAAATTTGAACACGTGAATTGTCTCCACAATGGTACAGTGATTTTTCTGAATTTGCCTGAGAACTGATGTGATCTTGAGAGCTTTATAGTGAAGAAAACAAAGAATATGTGTGATTTCTGTGGTTTGCTGTTAATGTTAAAAATCCAGAATCCAAAACAATTACACATATTTAGCAAAAAATGTCCTTCCTGTTTGTCCTTGCTCTGTGTTTCTTTAAACCACTTTAACTTATTTTAGCAAGTGGAACTGATTTTTTCAGATGAGTGACTGTCATCCCAAAAACTCAGATATGTTCCTGCTTGAAAAACAGTCTTGCTCAGTGGCATTAAAAACTTACCTAATGAAAAGACTGGGGGTGGGGTTTTTTTACTAAGTGTTTATCTGCAATTAAAATGTCCCAACTTAAATGCTAACTTAAAATGTAAGCATTCATTACAGCTGTATAACAGGCTATCATCAGACTATCAAGGAGAATCCTTAGAAAAATCTACTTAAAGAAAGTGGTTTTTCTCTCTGTGTGTGTGTTCAGTTGAAAAGAGCAACTTCTCTAATATCTCTTTAATATCTCATCATTGTAACTAAAAGTGTGATTTCTGAACATAGTTTTGTAAATTATCACATGAATCATCATGGTGTTTGTTAGAAACCAGGAAATCCTAAAAAAGTAGAAAGGTTAATTTTATAAATGACAACTATACCTTTTATGGTCAAGATCTCTTCACTGTTCAGGCAGTCACAGTATAGTCCTTTGTGCTAGAGATCCTCTGCATTAGTTGTTTATCTGGAGTTAGAGATATATTATAAACATGGGGTATTTCACCTTAACTACAGGCACACAGTAATATATCCTCTCATTCTATCCTTTTTCTTTATAGATGACCTGGAGCTGTTTAGAGCTAATTTACATAGGTGAATAATATATAGAGAGAGAACATATAAATGAGAAATTCCTCTAAATTATTACTCTGTAGGTTAGTTCACTTCTGCCACAAAGCAGTGCTGCTCCTTAGATAAATCAATTGTGCTCCTTTGACATTAAAAGGTACTACAGGAACCAAAACCATAGTGTGGTAAAATGGCTGGTAGCAGCTTGCGGAAGGAATGAGTGAACATAATGAATAGAGCCAGAAATAAATCCCACACAGGTTTTCAAGGGGGAAATCTGGTCCCAGAGGATCATTCTATTCTGAAGCAGGACAGTTTTCACCTCAGCCTACTGTCCATACTATTGGAGGTCTGGGGAGGGTGTGAGACCCAGTGATGTCAGGCCCTGGGTCAAGACCAAAATTCATGCATATGAATGACACTAGGAGTTCCTTTATGTGAACAGATTGTGGGTAAGGTTCTAACTGTGCTGAGGTGTCAAGTTCTGTGTCCATGTTTAATAGAATAAATTAATTTTGGCTATATCTGGAAATTTCTGCCCAGCCTGTTGGCAGCAGGCACTGGGAGTTTATTTTCTAGATAACCATAGGAGACTGTTGCAAACAAAGAATAGACAAACAAAGAATAGGCAGCTTTCAGAGGCCGTGGGATGGAAGGGTTTCTTCATGCCCTTGCATCTCAGTTGTCACAGTGCCCTGACATGTTGTAGCTGACATTTCACAGCAAAACTACCCTGCAGCCTGAATAGGTTTTTGCTTCAGTTCACCATTGAGACAGTAGACCAACTTGTGGCTGCCTCAGGCAGATGACTGTGAGTAAATCTACCAGTTTTTCAAGAATGGGCTATGAAGAAAAACAAGAAAGCCTGAAGAATAAGCATGAGATACAAGGAGTTGGCTTTGTGGCTAATTTTCCTTCCATAGCAAGAAAATAACCTTCACTGACAAAATACCTTAGCTCCCTGAATTTCACAGCCTTTTTTAAGTAAATCACAGATACTGGTTGTCAATTTATTTTCTTTTTGTTAATTTATTTTATTTCAGCAGACCTTCCTGTGGAACAAAAGACTTCTGCTTCACAACTGACTTTAAAGCAGCTCGGAGTTTGTCACTGGGGGTGTCTCAGTCCTGTTGGAGTAAGCATCATCTAGTCTAGGTGGAGGAAGGGTAGCAGTGGTTTGGCATGGCTGGAGTGCACAGCTGGAGTGTACTAGCTGGTCGGATGCATGGCTGAGCAGTGCAGGCAGCCAAAGACACGGTCTCACCATCAAGTAAATGGGCTTAGCTGTGGCACCCTATCTTTGTGTCCAAATCAGACAGAAAGTGCCAAAAAAAAAGCAAGGATCTTTCAGTATATCTTGTGTCTAATGCTTATGCTTGCAGGCTCATTCATGGTGGGGAAGGGTGGCTGTGAGCAATGCTTGCTTCCCAGACTCTCTCAACCTGCACTTCAGTTGCAAAGTCCTCACACTAGGCCTGCACTGGTGTGCAGAGCGCTTAGTTGGAGTGTGCACCTCCATCTCTCTACATTCAGCATTACTGTTGCACCAATGAATACTGGCAAGGAGATGGACACAAACAGGCAGCCTTTTTGGAAGAAGCCTCTTTAAATGGCAGTGATGTCTTGTTCAACTGCAGTGCTGAATTGTTAATCTATAATTTTAAAGTGTTTGCAGAATTCAAATAATAAAGTCACATGTGCTCCTGTAAGAAAAATCTCTTACGGGTTTCCACATAAAGAGTCTCCCTGTGAAAGATGAAATTGATATAACAATACTTGAATAAATCTCTTTTAAATATGCACAAGGTTTTACTGTTACATGACATCACCTTACACAGAGGAATGCTCATCCTCTTTTTCTAGGGAGAGATGTGAGTTCCAGCCCCAAATAATAAAGAATGTTTGGACAATTGTATGTCCTTTAGAAAACAAGTCCTGAGCCCTGGTCTCATGTGTTCTTGAACAAGTGCCCATTTATGTATTTATAGAGACTGGATATCAGTGAATATAATGAGAGGCTGTCCTTGGCTACAGCTGCATTGTCCAGAATTTGGCATATTGCCCTATGTTCTCTTTGAGTTTTGAATTAAATATTGAGGAAATGGCGTTCTCTGAAGAAGGCATGTGTTTCTATTCTTATTTTCATTTCCTTTACTGTTTTTTTGAAGCAGTAAGGTCCATTAGGGGACCATTCTGGTTCCCCAAGCAAACAGGCTGTGTTTTTAGTCTTAGGCATCTAAACATACATATATAGGTTTGATTAACAGTGTTACTGCTTTATGCTCCTTTCCATTTGCTGGGCTGGTTTCACAGTGGTGTGATCTCAGCGGAAACAGGTTGGGTCATGTATCCATGTCTGCAGGCACCAAGAGGCATGCTGTTTATGACAGCTGGCTGTGAGCGTATCTTGTGGCTTTGCATTTTTTATACTTGGGAGTCCTTGAAATCCCAATCCTGATGCATGGGAGTAGCTGTTATCCATAGGTGAGATTTAGGAGCTCTGTGAATTTATATTGCATAGTGGCAATCATTAAGAAATCACGTTAAGATCTGAGGAGATGGGTGGTGAGTTGATGAGAGCTGTGATAATTCTGTTATGGTGGTAACAGGCTGTAGGACTAATAAATTACTGCTAAACTGAACCTGGACATGACATTACTGGTTTGAAATCCACTTTTTCTATTCTCATGTAATGCTTAAGTGTAAGGATGTTCTTCCCTCAGCTTCACACTCTCAATTTACATCTCAGTTCCACCCAGAGTTTCTGACCCGGTTTATATAAAGTTCAACAGAAAATCAGTTGATGTTTTATCTTTAAAAAGCAACAAAACCAAACAAACAACAGCAACAAAACACAACACCCCCCCAACCAAATAATTTCTGTCAGTCATCTATTGTATGAGAATCATGAGTACCTTGTTCTGAATTTGTGCAGCTCAGAGGACGGGCATAGAAACTCCTCAAGGAACTACTGAGAGCCCTTGGGCATCCCAGTACTTAAAACGCCACCATCAGCCGTGGCTGTATGCTGAATGGGAATGTGCAATATTAACAAACAGTATCAAAGAGAAAAGTCTCTGCTCCAAAGTTAAGTGAAAAGTATATTGACAGATAGTGAGTCAGCAGAACACAGCTGAAGATATGTGTCAAGAATAAATGTAAGAAATTAGCTATGTCAGGGTTTCTTAGACAAGCTCATAAAGAAAGGACCATAATTATAATCGGCTTGGTGAAAAAGGATTAAAAAGAGAACTCTGACAGTTAATTGCAACTGCTTAGAAAAATACTTTCATTGAGATACATTGAAGCAGCATGAGGTAGTAGGAAACCACCTACCAAAACAGAAAGATGTGATGTTCCTGTACTGAAGGTATCCATAGTCATGAAGTATGTGAACAACCTCATCACGAAATCAATTAGGTTGGAAAAGACCTTGGAGATCAATGAGTCCAACCTTTGACTGAACACCACCATGTCAACTAGACCATGCCGCTAAGTGCCACTTCCAGTCTTTCCTTAAACACTTCCAGGGATTGTGACACCACTGCCTCTCTGAGAGATTGTCATGAGATTGATTTTAAGTATGTCATAGCATATATATGTAGATATTTGAAATATAGTTGCTGTATTTGAACTTTGTTGCCATATTTTTACTGTGCTATAATTTTACACAGTATTACTAAAGTTCATAGTCCTGATGTTATGTGAGTATCATATGTTTATAGCATCAAACTTCCCGACTTGATTACTTAATTTCATCGTTTTCAAATAATCTGAAAGAGGATGAAGTATCAGTGGACTTCAGTGGGCATTATCTCACCTGAGCATCATGTCAAGTATGTAAATTGGTAAGATTCTTGCAAAATGTCTGGGTACAGCCCTCTGCAGTTCCCCAGAGTCCTCATTAATTTTGGATGGAACTGTAGTTTGACAACTTGAAAATCACTTTGGATGTACTGGAACGTAGACGCAGAGACCAAGTTTGGGAAATGTTAGTTGTTTGCATTTGCAATAGAGAAAAAAATTATGATGATGCTCCCCAGCTGGCACTGAACTGGTATGAATTGCGGTAAGTGATTCAGGGTTGGGCAGTTCCAGATGGGAGAGAATAAACTTATTTAACAGCCAGGAGGCAGGGTAGGGAAATTATGGGTCCTGCATAGCTGTATCTTGGCGGTCTTCCATGTTGGTAGTATTTTGCATTGCTGTGTATGCTGTTAACACCTTGATATATATGAATAGTGTGGTCACACTATAGCTGCTTGGGGAACCATAACTTTGAACAGTGTAAAATTTATTCTTGTGATTTCCATTGAGAGGGGTTCTTGGGTTTGTGTTTTATTTTTTTTTTCTTCCACCCCTGATGGAAGACGATTTAGAGTAGAAAGGCAGGAAAATAAAAGGGATATATGTATGCTTATCTTGTATGTATGACTTACGTGAAGTCAGCTTACCTGCTTTTTAGGTATATGGTATTTGAACAGGATGTGAAAGTAACATGCAGGATATCTCAGAAGGCGCTTTCCACATATTTGTGTTACAGCCTCCAAAGCTGTTCAGGAAATCTGGCAGCTTCTCTCCTGCCAGTGGCATTGCTACCACATTGAGGGGTGGCCCTGATGTGGGGTACAGGCCAGGGACAGCAACTTCTTCATTGATCTGACATGCAAATTGTGATCACAGCATTTGAAGCTCAGCTCACACCTGTAATTAAAAACCAGCATAAATGAAAATGGAAAATACTATAATCAAAAATTTCTGCTTTTTTTAGACCTCAACTAAAATAACTTTTAATTACATATTAGATTAGTTGACCTTTAATAGAGTTTATACTCTGTTTAGTTTTTATCCTGAGAATGTCTAAGGCTGAACCACACACATAATTAATTACCATGGGCACCTTCTAGCAGCCTGTGAAGACATCTTCATATTTACTCTTGATTCCTGTTTGAAATATTCATGGAATATATACTTCTTCTAGCCCTTTTAAACTCTTTTCCTGCAGCAAGGAATAATCCTTTCAAAATTTTCTGTAGCTGTTACTTCACACTTTAATATTCCTCTGTCCTACACATCATGTGGAATTGTGGCAACTTCTGGATGATTAAGCAAGATGATATGCAGGAAAACTTTGTCCTTCGTGGTATCCTGTATCCCCTTTTAAGAACTGGTGCTTGACCATGTTCCTGGAATAATGTGAAAAGTCACTGGTGTGCCCAGCATTTGGTTTGGCTGGGGAGTGTAGGTGCAATCTCACCTACAAGAGTAAGTATTACTCTTTTAGAAGATTTTAAATGCCATAAATTACTCACAGTTTTGCCTTCCTTGACAGCATAAGATAAAATGCTGGGGTTTGTGTGTGAGCAACTGAGCAATGGCATAGATGACCTTCTGACAACTTTCTAATGTGATTTTTTTTCTGTGTGATGTCAGGTGTTTTGGCCAAGAGAGGCTTTGGCAAGAGGCTGTGGCAGTAACCTCCCAAACTGCCAAGTGAGTTCTGACAGGGCTTATCTGGCAGATCTGCAGTGTCTGCAGAAGTGTTTTCACTCCGGTGGCATGAGTGGATTTCAGGTTGAGCAAATTAGCTGACAAAACGGATTTTGAAGGTTGCTGTGTTACACTGAGAGGTCTTTGCCATGGACAAAGGAAGTGACAAATAGCTTTCCTTGAAACAAGTGCCAGCCACAAGCTGTAAATTAGCCAGCAGGGAGGTAAAGCTACTAGAGAGACTAATTTCTCTCCTGAGAGAAAGAATGTCACATAAAGAAAGACCATGTTTGATCATCCACAGGCCACTTGGACTCTAACATTGGCACTTGAAGTGGTTGTCAAGCTTTGTGGTTTCTAGGTTTGGTTGGGTTTTTTTCAACTCTGTAAAGTTAAACCTCCTGCTGGCAAAGGCTGTCCTAGTATGCACGCTGTCCATCAGCTGTTGTTACTCCACCAAAAGCGTGACTTTCACCTCTTTCAGGCTTTCTCCTTAGCTCAAAATAACTGCAGCTGCCCTTTAGTCTATGGCTGTCAGAGTGAGCTGAGCTGTTCTGTGCCTCCTGTAGCACTGTGGGCTCTTCCCCTGGACTGGTGATGCATTTTCTTGCTGCAACATAGGTTGGAGTTACTAAAAGTCCAGTTTTAAGTGTCAGAGCAATGTAAACCTTTATAATATCAGTGAGTAATTCCAAAATTCTCCTTACTCTTGGCAGCTGCTTTAAGAGTGAAGGAATGTCTTGGATGTAATCACATTATCAGGGTTTGATTAGTTTGGCGTAGCTAATCAACTATGTAATACTTTTTATCTGTGGAGCAGTTATTTACTTAACTGGCTGCATATTTTTGTCTTTTAACATCTTTAATGTCCAGCTAAAACTGTGAGAGTTAGTGGCACTTTAAATTGTGGCATTTTAAATTGTTTATGTGCAAAGAAGTGAAAGATACACTATATGTTGTTTCTATCCAGGAGAATATTTGTAGAGGTGAGTTTTTTGTTAGAAATGGCAGTAAGAGACCCCACAATGTGTTGTAATCCTTGCTTACATCTTTGCTGATAATGTATTCTGAATTACTGTGCATGAAATGAGTGCATTGCATTGCTGAGATCTGAGTTGCTGCCT
>JAOXXN010000364.1:10219602-10263958 GCA_026770055.1 Myrmophylax atrothorax | reverse complement strand
CAGAAGGAATACCTGTGCTGCTGAAGTCAGGCATGTCTGGTTCTGCTGATGTGTCTCCACCTGAACTCAGCTCCTGAAATAACGATTGCTTCAGCACTGAAGCACATGAGGCTCCTGTGAGCAAACCTGTAATGTTTGTGCAGCACTCACCTTGTAACTCTTGTTACTCAGTGGTACAGACCAAGAGCTGTAGGTTGTCTACATACACTCATGGGACCTGGTTGGTAGCAGTTTTCTTCTATATTAGGGTTATAAGGCAACATTTCATTTACTGAAAAAAACCCTATGAAGAACAGGCAGGAAAAGGTTCTGGCAGTTCCAGAGATTGCATTACTGGAGAGTGTTAAGTAGTTTTCTCCATTGCTCATTTGCTAGTGGAGAGATGCTTGGCTGAACAAGGGCCAGAAATGGAAGTGGTAATCATTAAACAAGCAAAAACACCAGTAGTGCTCTCCAGAAAAAATCATGACAGAACATACTTCCCAGTCCTGAGAGGTGCCAAGTCCCCTGCACATGGGGAGCAGGACATAGGTGCTGCTGTGGGATGAGGGAGCTCAGGACCTTATTGAGTCTCATGTGATCAAGTGCAGAATTTGTGCGTCAGGGCATGGGAACCACGATCTGCGAATTTCTCCCCTATCTGCAGAGCTATTCAGACACAACATCAAAGTGTGATTTGAGTGTTCAGAATAGCAGATAGTGGTTAACTGTTTTTAAAAATGCATCAAAAGTTGCCATTTTCTCCCTGAGGATTTTTTGAGACGCATTCCAGCAGTTGGGAAAATAACTCTACAAATTAGTCACTTCTGTTAATTTGTAGATTGCCTCTAGTTAATTAATTCCATAGGGAAAAAATTTGTTATGTGTCAACTGCCATTGCTTTTTTTCTTTCTTCTTTCTTTTTTAGGTGAACATGTTTGTGGAAGGATTCCATGACGCTATTCTTCTTTATGCTCTAGCTTTACAGGAAGTCCTGAAGTTTGGTTTCACTAAGAAAGATGGGGAAAAAATTGTTCAGCAAACACGAAACAGAACATATGAAGGTAAGAGTTAATATGGATTTCTAGGTTTTGGAGTCAAAAAAATTCAGGTCTTTCTCGTGTGTAGATTTAAGGACCCGTGCCTATTCCACTCTTAAGTGAGTGGAAAGTAAGCATATGAAACCATGTACATCTTTAAGTCTGGGTCACATACCTCCTCCCAGTCTGACTTTTCTCATGCATGAACTGTCAAGGTCTTAGTTCAAAAAACTCTAACAATTTAATGACCCTGACAGATGTTGCAAAGAAATACCAATAATTTTGTCAGGCTCCATCTTTGTTTTTGAGAAGATTACAACTGCTTGTTTTACTCATGCTCATCTATTAGCTCTGAGATTGCCTCATTTTTTCCATTTCACTTTTTTATCTTAAAAGCCTGGGAATGTATAGAAGCAAGCAGGTGCCAGGGTTGAGGTTATTTTGTGTTTCTTGGTGGGACTCCTTTGGGCCCTAGAAGGATTTCCCCCAGCTTCCTTTCAGGAGCTGTGCATGTTATCTTGGAGGCAGTAGCTGAACAGCACTGTGCCTTTCTGTGCCTAATCCTGGAGGTTGCAAATCCACAGCGCAAATGGCACTTGCATGTCACCATGCAAAGCAATGAAAATGGTTTTGCCAAG
Source organism: Myrmophylax atrothorax (assembly GCA_026770055.1). Lineage (NCBI taxonomy): Eukaryota > Metazoa > Chordata > Aves > Passeriformes > Thamnophilidae > Myrmophylax > Myrmophylax atrothorax. The sequence goes on along the minus strand of JAOXXN010000364.1, from coordinate 10,262,301 downwards.
TAAGAGTTGTAATAATCTGAGGATTGTTGGTTTTTTCTGTCATCTCTTAAAATATTTCCATCATCTCTTTATAATGTTCCCATCAATCTCATGTAACACTCCAGTTAGTGGTATAGGATTGGCAAGATTTCCTATGGAAATGCCTAAGAGAATGAAACATTTCCCCTAGATAAGAAGCAAATGATTCCTTTGAATGTGCAAGAAAAACCTCTGTGGCCAGGTTCTCAGCTCTAAGAGCACACTGGACATAGTGTAGGAAGGCAAGAAAGGCAGCAGCTCCAACCCAATTTTTTGTTTTCAAATTGTGGCCTGAACTAAAGGTAAAAGGATACCCAGGGCAGCTTAAGGGAACACAGGCACTGCTTTAAATTGCACTGCTTGCAGTCATCTCATAAGCAGCCCTCCACGAGCTGGAGGTGGTGCTTGATGTCCCACTACCTCCCTTCACATCCATGGATTCCCAAAACTTTGTTTAACAAAGGGAATCTAGTGTCTAGGGATTTGCCTCAGTCTTTGGTTGTCCTGTGTATGAGCAGATGCTCCAGCACAGCTTGTGTTTTCTCTGCTGCTGTTTCTGTGCTCCAGGAATCCACAAGCTCGTGTGCCCGTGCAAGTCTTTTGTACTACCATGTGCTCCATGGGGATCACATGATTGATGCTCACACCTTGCTTGTAAAACCAGCAAGGAGGAGAAATGTTCTCTTTCCCTGCTTGTGAAAACCAAGTTATTGGTTGCTGACCTGTCACATATATTCTGAAAATGTAGCTGTCAAGTTGGGCTGTGAGGGTGCATGTAAGTCATATGCCGTTTCCTCCCTGTGGCAGTACTTTGCTGGACATAAAACCGATTTTGAAAGAGGCCTTTGACTTGATGTCATGCAATCCAGTCCTTTTAGGAAGATCACATCCCTTTGTTCTCCCTGAAAGCCCTTCTCCTCAGTGGGTGCAGCATTGCAGAGTACAGTTCATGCACCCACCTCTCCGTCTCTCCTGCAAGACTGAAGCTTTGTAATTCAACATTTGCAGGCCTCAATGATGAGAACTCCAGATTCATTAATTAAATTAATTTAATTGCTGACATTTAGATGTCTAAGTGCCTTGGCATCTCGCCTTACAGTCTGGTCTAATCCATCAGGACTCCAAATGGGAGCTGGATGCTGCTTCCTGCAGCATTCCATCTGCCAGTTACAACTGCACAGCCATCACATGCCTAGAATAGATAAGGCTCAGGTGACTTAAGGATTTCTTACTGCTTTGGTTGTTAGCGACACCCTGCTGTGACTGCAGGGCACATTTTGTAGAGAATATTTTCTATTTGTTGGAATTTCCTCTTAAAAAGTAGCAAACTGTTCTGTATGTAGATACTTAACATAACTGAATGAAAAGAAAGTCCAAATAAAATCCTTCCACCTGCATCCAATGGCAGTTGCTAAGGTTCTTTCAAAATTTCCTGCGTATGTTTTTTAAGGAAGAACATTGCAGGGAATATCAACATTCAAAACTCCTTATTTTGATTCAGATGGAAAAATTAAAAACTAGTACTTCCTACTAAAAAAAAAAATCCCATAGGAATTCCAAGTTTTAATAATTTTAGCACCTACTTCCAAAAATTGAAGTTCCTTAGGCCAGGAAGGTTTCTCTTCTAACTTACACCTCCCGTCAGATTCAGAATTCAAATTGCTGTGTAGGCAAGAACATTAGAGTTCTTCATAGTGGCCTCCTCTGCCAGTGCTCTCACAGCCACATGGTTGTTACACTCGTTCTGTTTTCCTGCAGTAATCAAGTTGACAATTGAAGTCTGATTACTGTGTTACTATAATGAAAGAGATGCTTGACAACAATCTTACCAGTACATATTCTGAAAATCACAGCAAGCTGAAAAATTCCTGATGTTACTAAAGCTGAACAGAGACAAGATAAATGGAGATGTGTTAATCTGTTGCATGTTCACTATCATTATGCATGTTGAGGGGAATTTATCCTCTGACTGATTATGTGACCTCTCTTCCGATTTATCATCACTGAGAGCCTGAATCTCTTCAGCTTTGTACCTGGTCTAGTTGTGTAGTTGGTGTAACATGGATGTACAATGATGCCTGTTTGCCTTGCACATGTGTAAATGGCTATGTTTGGGATCAGGCAGTGAAGGGCCACATTTGAGAATATCTGAGATGATAAAGGGTATCAGCAGTCTGACGATGTCTTCATCATAGTTGTTTGGTACTGTTTGATGGCTTTTAAGAATCAATTGGACTTTGCTGCAAGAATTTGGAGCCATGCTCTTTGTACACAAAGGCATACATGGGAAGAAGAGAGTCAGACCGTATCCAAGGATGTGTTTATCCCTTGTGACAGCCAAAACAAGTTGCCCTAATGAGGTGGTGCAGTTTCCATCCTTGGGCATTTTGGAGACCAGATGAAACCCTGAGCATCTTCCTGTTCTGACTTTCTGGCTGACCCTGCTCTGAGCAGGAGGTTGGGCTTGACATCTCTTCAAGCTTGAGTTTGTAGTCCTATGAATATATGATTTCCAAGAAGTTGCAAAGGAAGGAGGTAAACTGGGTGTCTAAGACTATACAACAAACAGCACTACAGTATTATGTAGTTTATTTTACATAAATAAATGCAGGGCTTAATGCATGTATAGTGCACATGGTGCCCCTTGTCCACACGCTCTCCAGTATCCCATTAAATGGAAACAATATTGGATTGGGTATATGGGTGCAGTTTGTTGGATGTAGGTCTGTGTCCTCTCCAGTACATGAGCTGGACTCTCTTTATTGAGGCATCATTAGATATTTCAGGATTAGGCTCTCTGTAAACAATTCACATCAAATATATTTGTGTTTCATTCTTACATGCTGGCTTTTGAATTAGATTTTTCTCACGTAGTCACTAAATAGTCTCACACATTTGATCTTTAAAAAGGAGAAATGTTAAGAATTCAGGAATGCAGACACCGAGATGAAATTACAATTTCCTTTGGAATGCCAACAAAAATGCTGGGAGACTGATGAGATTTCCTGTCATATCAGTCTGTAAAAACCTGTCCACTGTTTTCTTGTGTTCCTTGGAAAGGCTCAGTATTTTAACTAATTATTTTTCTGATTCCTCACATGCCATTCTTTAGGCATTGCAGGGCAGGTGTCCATTGATGCCAATGGAGACAGATATGGGGATTTCTCTGTGATTGGAATGACAGACCCAGAGGCAGGCACGCAGGAGGTAAGGAAACAAACACCACTGCAATTGGCGACTGATGACTAGCCAGTGTAATGTAACATAAGATCATCTCTTTACTTGGTGACTTAACCTTATCAATCTTAAAGACCAAATCCTTTCTGTAAAATCAATACCTGGAAGTAGTCACCTGAAGTTTTTGCAAACTTCTTTTCTGTCACTATACATCGTTTTCTGCGTGATGCTAGCCTATAATTAAAGGATAAATTCTCACAAGCTAGCTAAGCAATCCTAATCTGAATATGAGAAATTATAAAAGGCCTTTTATTCATTGGTAGGAAAAAAGATTAATCTTATAGCAACAGCGATACACAAGTTATCCTGAAGTATTAACACGGAAAGTACATGTATTTCAATCTTACACTGTGGTCAATCACAAGTAGGAGCACAGACCTTGCCTGGCCCTGTTTATCAGATCTAAGTGCCAGTGTTTAAGAGACATTTTAATCAGATGACTCCATATACACCACCTTGGTTGTTCCACTGGATGCAGAAGGAGTGGAAGAGAGAAAAAATCTGATGAGAAATAGAACACTTGCATACAGAGAACAGCATGTCTGGGCTGAGTTTATTAATACATGCATTGCCCTAACTCCAGCTTCATTATAAAGCTTTTGTTATTCGCAAAGTCAGTGTCAGCCTATGCTTTGCTAAGGTCTCCCCTATTTTATCAAGCTCAAATATAAAGCAGTGGTGCATCTGAGCTGAACATCTCCAGTGAACGTACATTGTTCTTGCCAATGCTTTGGCAGAGGCAACTCAAGGAGCCTTTTTTAAAATGTGAGGATGTCTCATGTGTTTTAGTGGGTAAAAGTGATTGAAAAACTGTAGCAATAAACTGCAGACACTCGTGAGTGCAGTGAGAGTACAAGTTGGTTGGGATAACTTTGAACAACCTGTATTACTTCTGTCTGTTCAGTCCATTAGCTTTTTGTCTCATTTATCAATTTAATCTCCCTCTCCTACCCTTCCTTGCATTGCGCTTTCACTTGAAATATAAACTTTTATTTTTTTAGTGTTGCCTTTCTTCTTTTAATATTTTGTTCAATTTTCCTCTGCTTTATTATCTATATAAATATACATACAACTAACATTTAACATGTGCTTACTTACACTTGTATCTGCTACATCTTTTCTACCCTCACTCTAAAAACACTGTTTCTTCAATAACTTGTTTTATTCATTTGGACAATTTTTTTCTGTGTCTGCACAAGGGGTTTCTCAGCTGAACTGCACCAGATGAATGAGTGTTTGGGCAGAGATGTTTTCCCAGGTCTATTCACATAGTTTCAAGCTAGAAGAAAACACCAGATTACCTGGCTTGATCTGTGCTATTTGAAGGACAGGCAGGTTTCTCACCCTTGTGAGCCCTGTATGGAGCCCTGTAGTTTACACGGGACTAAAGCTCACATTGTAACAGGCATCCATTTTTCCTTTGGAGACACTGAGAGCACAAGAACTGTCTTGCTTGTTCCCTCAGAGTTTGTTCACTGTTTAACCACTCCTATTACAACAAATCTGTATCCTACTTCTGATCTGAATCTGCTTGGCTGCTGCTTATAGCCTTTTGTTCTTAAGCCATACTGCATTGCTTTCATATTTAGCAAGTCCTGCTGGTAGAGGACTCTCTCACTCCTGTTTGATAAATTAAACCATCATTTTATAAGTATTCTGCTGCCTACAAACCTTCTCTGAGGTTTTCTCTCTCTACTCTTTCAGTTTACCGAATTTGCCTTTATTTTTGAACAAATATTAAAAAACCCCTATTTCTTCAGAGGTTTTATATCCCAGTGGTAACTGGGAGAGAAATGAGCTCCTTTTTCTGGTGTAAAATCTAGCTTTGTATATCTAACTAGGGCAAATGTTGTTTTAAACTCTTTAGCTTCAAAATGAAAGTGAGATGAAATATTTGAACAGGCTATCAGTGCCTTGAATTCTAAACCTGGTGTATTAATAATCTGCTTTTTATCCACAAATACATCTTTTGATGTGCTTCTGCTAGTGCTTCTGACTACTTTAGTGTCACTATATTTGGCCTTCCTTATTGTACATAGACGTTTTTAGAACTGTTTTCAGATGAGTCATGTACTAACTGTTAGCACAATTTAGTCCCACAACTTTGCAGTAGAGTCAACCTTTTAACTTGAAAAAGCCTAGGCTTAATTGTTAAAGACAGGACTGAAATTCTAAAGAGTCTTGATGAATTGGTTTGAAATAATTGTCAATAGTACCAGAATAACAAGCATGAAAGGCCCTTTCTGTGTAAATATCAAGAACTGCAGAAATACAAGGTAGAGAAGGAGATGCTCTGTCATAGTTCTTCAGAAGATTTAAAGATTTGAAGTGACCGTGATCAAGTACCTCCAAATTCTGACAAAACAGAAAACCACTGTGGAGTCTGTAGCTGGGAGTCTCAGCACTCCATCTGCTTGAAATCATAAAACTACAGAACCATTGAATTACTTTGGTTGGAAGGGGCCTTAAAAGTCGTCCCATTCCAACCCCTCTGCCCTGGGCCAGGAACACCTTTCATAAGACCAGGTTGCTCAGAGGCCCAGCCAACCTGGTGTTGAACACTTCAAGGGATGGGGCATCTACAGCTTCTCTGGATGACCCAGTGTCTCACCACCCTCACAGCAAAGAATTTCTTCCTAACAACTTGTATAAATCTCTTCTCTTTTAGTTTAAATCTGTTTCCCCTTGTCCTGTCGTTCCCTGCCTGTGATAAAGTCCCTCTCCCTCTATTTTAAAAACCCTCTATAAATACTGAAAGGCTGCAAGGAGGTCTCCCTGGAGCCATCTTTTTTTCCAGGCTGAACAACCCCCCACCTCTCTCAGCCTGTCTTCATAGCAGAGGTGCTCCAGCTCCCTGATCAGCTTAGTGGTGTCCTCTGGACTTACTCCAACAGATCCACATCCTTCTTATGTTGGGGACCCCAGAGCTGGAATCAGTGCTCCAGGTGGGGGTCTCACAAGGGCAGAGTGAAGGGCAGAATCCCCTTCCTTGATCTGCTGCCCACCCTGCTTTGGATGCAGCCCAGGACGCGTTTGGTTTTGAGGCTGTGAGTGCACATTGTTGGCTTATGTTAAGCTTTACATCCATGAGAACTCACAAGCCCTTCTTGGCAGGGCTGCTCTTGATGAGTTCTTGTCCTAGTCTGGACTCATGTCTAGTTAGTGATATTTTCACTTAGCTGGATGAGAGTCCTGAGCATTCAACCCACTATGGAGCAATTGAAGAAAACCCAGGGAGTGCATGAGGAATATTCGGAATGTTAAAAAACCTTCAGTAAACAGGATTTATATAGAAGAGAAGCCTCAGGACAGACCAGATGAGAGCCTGTGAACATGTAAAGCAATGTTTCAGAACAGAAGAGTTTCTATGTACAATGGCAATTAAGTAGAGATGGATAATTACAACACAGAAATTTTAGGTTATGTGCTAGGGAAAACAACTGACAATAAGACTAGCTAAGTTCCAGAATAATTCCATGCAGAAATTTTCAAGTCTCTGTCTTTGAAGGCTTTTAAGAAGAGATTAGATAAACATCTGTCAGGAGAGCTTTTGTTCAGCTGGTTCTGCCCTGGGGCCGTGCATGCACTACATAACCTCCCACAAATCCCTTCAGCCCTCTCTTCGATATTCAGCATTGTGCCACAGGAGTCCAAGTCAGTGATGCTGCTTTCTTGTTTGTTTTACTTCTCTAAGATGATAGGAAAATATTTTGATTCCTTTCTTGTTTTGCACAGGTGATTGGGGACTACTATGGAAAGCAAGGGCGTTTTGAACTTCGATCGAATGTGAAACATCCTTGGAATCATGGCAGGCTGCGGCTAGATGAGAGCCGAGTTTCAGAGCACACAAACAATGCACCGTGTAAATCATGTAAGTTTAGTGACTTAATGCTTCTGCCCCAGTTCAGAGAGAGGAATCCATGCATTGATGCACTGTAACCGGCTGTTTTAGATTGCTTAGCACAGTTGTCCAACTGAGACATGGTGACTGTCTCTCTCTGCTAACTGCTTGGGAATTAAAGGTCTGAGTAGTACAGCCATGGGTGGTACATAGTCTGAATCACTTTCCTGACTTAAATTTGACAGTAATCATGATGCACAGCTCAGAGCCCTGGAGGCTTTAGGATTTCCCAGGGGCCTTTTAGCCAGGAAGAAGAATATAACTGAAACCCCAAACAGAGAATAATCGCATAGCTAATTAGCAGCTGTGCTGCTGGTGGTGATGGGAGCTGTAATCTCATGGTGCAGAATGATTTTCAGTGCTATGAGAGGGCACTGTGAGGGGCCCAGTAGGCTAAGGAGAAGTGAAGTCAGTTGAGTGGGGTGACATCTGCAAATTCAGAAGGCTGGGACGGACTATGCTCCACAGAGCAGGTGTCCAGGCTTTCCAGCAAACTGACTTGCAGACCATGTTGTAGTGAGCAGGACATTGCGAGGAGATCAGGGTAGGAGGATGATGGTGCCTTAGTGGCAAAGGGTGGTCTTAGCTTTTCACAGAAAACAAATTGCTAGTCCTGGAGTGAAAGGGTAACTCCAGCCTGATTGTTCTTCAATCCTTGAAAAATCTGTGTGTACACACATCATGTAGAGACTGTTCCCAGGCCATACCCTGTATGGTCAGTGTGGTGTACCTTCTGATGTACAGACAAAATCCCCTTATAGGGACAAAGATGAATGAAGAGAAGTTTAATTTCGTTAATATTTTTCTGTTCCTTTCCACAAACCCAGGTGGATGTGGAAATGGGAACAGACTACATGCACATGAAAATGCCATTTTTCTTCAGTGGTCCTGCACTTCCCAGTGACATTCCCTGCTTGAGCTCTCCTTTAGCCACTGTGCCCCTGCTCTGCCTCTGTTGAAATTTGGAGCACAGTGAATCTCTTTAACTTGAAACAATGTATCTTCAGGAAAAAAACTGAAATAAAAAATTGAGGAACTGTTGAATAATCATACAGTCATTTTAATAAACCCAGGCAATAGAGGGTTATAATGCTAAACAAGGTGAAATGAGTTTGTTTCTGTTATGACTCAGGGCATACTCAGTCCTGATTCCCATTATGTGCATCACTGTAGTCCCGGTCTGTGTTATGACTCAGACCAAGCTTTCCAGAGCAGTTTCTTAACAACATTCCCTTGTATCCTATCTCCAGAGCTGTGTCTTCATCTGACACTGATTTTTTGAGGCTTGTTTAACCCCAAGGCCAAGTAAAAGTACTAAAAGTACTAAAGTACTAAAAGTAAATATGCAGACACTGGAACAGGTTCCCATGGAGTCCTGAGCTCTGAAAGGCTTTATTATTATCTGATGTTGGTTGCTAATTTCCTACTTGTGTGTATTTTCCAAAACATGAATGCAAATAGTTCTTGATATGACCTCTGATTGTTTATTTTTCCCCTTTTCAAGCAGGTGGTCTGGGAGAATCAGCAGTTACAGGAATAGTTGTGGGTGCCTTGCTTGGAGCAGGATTGCTCATGGCTTTTTACTTTTTCAGGTTAGTCCAATTCATTGAAAGTTCTGTAAACTTTTTATTTGTCATCTAAACCTCTCAGCTCCTGGCACAACATCCTTGTTGGAAGACGGGGAGGCACCATAATAATCTGTGGTAATATTTTCACCAAAGACAGTGAACATACTTCACTTGTCCTTTTGTGTTTATCCAAATAATTTTATGGACTTGGGTCTTCATCCTGTAACTACTTAGATCTCTAAGTAATGTGACTCAGGAATGTCATTCCAGTGAGGTCCAGACATTCACAGTTGCTTTAGTAAAATGCCCTGGCCTTGAAAGCCTTCTTTGTTTGGTACTCCTTTTATCAGCACAATTGTGCAGGCTGTGATTGTGCAAGAGATTTATATCATTTGCTGTGTACAATACTTATGTTTTGAGTATTGAGTGGAATTGTACTGGAAAACAGAAAGAGATTCTGTTCTGGTGTAAGAGAGCATTGGATACCAAAGCTGTTCATTTACCTTAGTAAGCTGAGGTCAGTGTAGGGGGATCAGTGTTTTATTCTCTTTAAGTAAAATAATTCTTACACTGCTTGTCAGCAAGTGTGAAGTCTCGATAGCTAATCCTATACTGACAGAATAAATTATTTATACATGTTCAGCGCCTTATATATACAATAATTTATCCTCATGATATGGAAAAGACATGTAGGAGAACAGAAATAACCTCTACATATAAGGATGAAATAATTATATCCAATAAAAGTATCTTTTTATGAAAAAGGTTAACCAAACAAGCAAAAGCTGCCTCAATTCACCAAGACACTTCCAGGGTTTCAAAAGTCCTAGAACCAGGGTTATTCATCAGATGCTTACAACTGAAATTCTGCAGGGTGATCTTATTCTTGCATGTGTTCAGTGCTTATATAATACGTTGTTTGGGTTTGAGACAACATTAAGTTAGCTTGGATTGATTAAAGAGTATCTTTAAAAGAAAAATAATACGAGTCTGTTTTCATATTTTATGTCATCAGAGACTGTTGCATCCTATCTAGATTCCAAATCAGAGATGGAAATTTTTAGGTGTGGAGTTTAGCATTGCTGATACTGGGAGAGAATTAGTATGTAAGAACAAGAAATGAAGCAACAGATATCCTGAGCTGGTATAAAGCATTGTGAAGTATTTTTGTAAGAACAGGTCTTGAACACTTAGTCATCTGACACAAATACTTGGTTTGGAAATCCACATGAGCAAAGGATGGTGTCTGTAAAAGGAGATGTGCACACCTGAGCTCAATATTCAGTCTATTTATGTACTGTCAGAGGAGAGAAATGAGCACCCTTTTTCTCTGCAGTTCATGTCATCCTCATGTAAGAGCTAAACCAGGTCAGAATATGTTTCTTAGAAGTGTTTATTTCTCTCTCTTAACTGAAGAAAGCTGTGGCTACTGTCAGATGGATCTACAAATTGGAGGTGTCTCAAGACACATGGGGCAATTTCACCTCGCAGATCTGATTGCAATTGCTCAAAGCAGTTGCAGGGACAACTTTCATCTTCCACCTTTAGAGTAGATATCGGAAACATAGCATATCAGGATGCATGAGTCAGATTTTCAGAAAATAAATATTTAGCAATTGCATGCCTGAAAGTAATTTGTACCTTTTAAACTGCATGTGTACTTTCTGATTACATCTTGTTTGGATCTGTAATTGTCACTAATGAGTATGCAAATACAGTTGTGAGTGTGCATGCAAACTGTTAAAATATCTGGATAGTTCTGATGTGTAGCTTGGACAGGATTTAAAATTAAACACCTTTATATATACAAAAGGTGAACCTGTCCTTGTGCAAGAGCTACGACTCTGCTTGCTCTGACCCGTGGAAGGATCTGACTTAAAAATACACAAAGGAAGTAAACAACACAGGTTTTTCAAGTTTTTTTGGAGCCTACTGATACAGACACAAAGATCTAGGGAATATTTGCAGAACTTTTAGGTTGCCACTTTCTATTTAGCCATGTTACACAAATTAAAACCTTGGTGTTTTGAAAGTCATTCATTCCTATGTATGCTCTGACTCCTGCTATGCATGGAAGTGGAGCAAAGCTCTCCTAGGCATACAGGCTTTTTGTCACGCACTTCCATGAGCAGTGCAAGCCCATGGGACTGGACTAAAGCTCTTTTGAAAAATTTGTCCTGAAACTGAGGAGAAGAATAAATGTATGAAACATAAATGTGTATCATCTTATGATTTTTGGAGACAATTTGGGTACTAAATGGGAAGGTGAAGGCAGTCAGAGGGCTTGTTTGACGTATAAAGTAACGTAGCAGAATTCTTCAAAAGGCCCTAGAGGAAGACACACAGGAAGAGCTGTGTCCAATGCGTGAGCATTTGTGTTTATTTCTTATCTGTCCTCTACATCCCTCTTCTTAATTCATCAAACTACCTCATCTGACATTACAAACATAGTAGCTTTCTCAGAGGGAAATGGGAAGATTAGTTAGTTAATGCATAGTTTCAGTGAGAAACACAACGGAATAGTCAGTTCTGTTGTTTGAACTCCTCAGAAAGTGCCCCCCCAACCCCACATACTGAAGAGAGGTTTGGCTTTGATCAATATAAAGCAGTGATGTGACACAGTTCACATGACACTTCACAAAAACTCCTAATCACTTAGATCAGAATTTTGCAAAGAAGCAAATGTCTGTGTCTTGGTGCTTTGAGACTGCCATGTAGAAATTAACAGGCATTCTTGAGCCTGGGTAAAAAGTTTTGAGGCAAATGACTTTAATCTTTGACCAGGGTTTCACATTCTGCCACATTTCATTTGTCAAGTGGCACCCAGCTGTCCCCTACAGGCATTCTTTATAAGGGAAGTCTGTTAGCCTGTAGCTGGAGAAGGATTTCTCACCCTGTTCTTCTTCTTTCATGCAGAAAGAAATACAGAATAACTATTGAGAGACGAACTCGACAGGAGGACTGTAACATGGGGAAACATCGGCAGTTACGTGAAGACTCCATTAGATCTCATTTTTCTGCTGCATAAAGAAGAATCCCATTCTTCCTAGGGAAAAAAAAAAGAATTAGGGAAAAGGACACAACCAAAGACATCAGTGTAAAGAGAGGAGGCTCTTGAAGAACATACTCTTTTAAGCAGTAATTTTGTCTAATTTCTTTCAGAAGCTCAGGAATGATTTACTAATCACATTATGCCACATGGCCTTTCATCTCATGAAAAAAAGAAAATGATGCAGTTTGAAGTTACAGAGTGTACTTAATATGTAAAGACAGTATTTCATAAGGCATATATTAAGGACAGCAAATCTGGGTTTAGTTAATGGGGAATGCCTCATTCTGTTACTTTTTTTTTTTTTTAGCTTCTACCACCTCCTTTCATAATTGCAGCTCACCCATGAGTATGAAATATGGTTTCACAGGCATAGGTGGTGGTTGCTGTCAAAAGGAGAAAAGGGATTTATCTGGGGTATGATCCTGCATCACTGAATCACTGCCATTGCTTACAGGGGATATAAGATTTGGTGTACGGAGTTTAGTTCTGGGAGGGAACTGGCACTTGGGTGTAATTAACTCCACTGAGAAAGTCAGGCAGGTGGAAACACACACAAACAATTCTTCCCTTGTTTGTGTTGTATCACAATCAAAAGCACTGGTTCTCCCTCTTAGGTGCTGGGAGCCAGGAAAATCTCTAGTGAGGATGAGCAGTTTCACTGGTGTGAAACAGGCAGAGAAGACAATCAGGCCTTGGAGAGGACCGTTTAACTCCTCCATCTAATATGTGTTTTATCACACTGTTTTTCTGTCCACTGCCATGACTTTTCAGAGTGACAAATACAGTCCATGTCGAGCCTGCTCCTGTTCCCAGTGAAGTCAATGGCAAAATCCCATTACCTTCAGTGAGCACAGGACTACATCCAAAACTGTAAATACGAAAGTGTTTGTATAGCTGACGCAATTCAAAAGGGGATCTTTTTTTGTGTAAAAATGACATTCCATGCTACCATTTTATTTTTAGGATATTTTTTATCTTGTATTTTTCTATTAAAGTATCTATTTTTGCTTTAGCAGGATTAAAAATAAAGGAAGAGGATGTTTTGAAGACATATTTTTTATGATAGGAGTAGTATGCAGGGAAAGTCAACAGCTGTAAATACATTTTAGAACTAGTATTTAGGGGAGGAGAAGTGACTTTGTTGATAGTAACAGACTTTCTTCTCTAGGCATGTGCAACATTCCAATAGTTATTTAAACAATACAAATGCAGTTATTGAGTTGTCTATGTTATGATGGCCCTGATTCTGAAAATAATGAATTTTTCATGTTAAAAAGTCCTACAGAAGTTGGTGAGATTTAGCTATCCATGTGTGTACAATTAAACACCTAAGGAACTACCTTCAGGAATCAGGTGGTAAAACAATATTCTAGTTCTGACTTTAATCCTGCTGCCATCAGTATCCCTGGGACTTTTGCCATTGATTTTACCAGGAGCAAAACTGCTTCTGTGATGAATTATCTACTGACAGATTATTTTATACTAGACAAAGGAAAGCTTTGCACTTTCTAGTCAACAAATGGAAATGAACAGTAGTTACTGTAAATGTGGTGAAGACGACCCATAAAAATACTGTCCGTGGGAAACTCAAGCTATGACTATGGTTCTAGCACATGAAATATATTAGTTTATCCTATTCTGATTTTGTAAGAAGAACTTTCTGGTCTCGGCAATCATAGTCAGACTTGAAAGTTCGTCTCAAAGAAGGCTCTGAAGCCTGACTTCTACAAAACCTCCAGGCCCTGAGAAGCCAGAGTATCAAGTGTGAGAAACTTGTTTTGGGGTTGCTGGAAGCGAACAAAAAGCAAATTTGTTCATGGACTTTTTTCCTCCTTATATTTCACTACTTGCTTAGCATATGGAGGGGTTCATCACCTGCCCTTGTGAAATGCTGTCCAGTGTCCCAGACAGACAGACGGTAAGACTTCCTGATTATCAGCGCAGCTCTCGTAGAGCATGTATATTTTTATCATCCTCTTGCCCACTCTGGGACTGGGTGACTTCTACAAAGGTGCTTTGGACAGGTTTCTGAAGTAGCCACCTTATCTCATGGGCACCACAGAATAATGTGGGGTAGACCAGCTTTCGTATTGCTATAGAATTGGGGAGAGAAAAAGACTCTGTGATTAATTTTTGGAATTTTATTTTTCAAGGCAGTTGGGTTTGTCTAGCCCCTGGGAATGCTTAAGGTTTGGGTTTTTTTTAAATACTTTTCAAGGCAGATTTGATCCTTTTTTGTTTTGCAAAGATGCCTTTCAGTATTTTTACTTCTTTCACCAATTTGATTACTTTGCCACAGGGAAAAAAAGGGAAGGAAAATTCTTAAATATGTAGAGGAAAGAGGGTGTGATTTGAATTTTGAAATAATTTTTGGTGTGAATTTGCAATGTGAAATAGTACTCAAACAGTCACTAGTTTGGGATCAAGACAGTTGTGTAGACTGTATTTTTCCTGTACCATGCACAGTTGGGTCAGACCAGCATATCTGAGCTGGGACAAGAAATTGTTATAACGGTTTATTTATTGTGTCATTTTATGATAACTATAAAAAAAAGCATAGTGAAATGTCATTTTTTAATTAAAAAATAGTAACTCTGATGTAGTGTTTTAAATCATGACTTAAAGAAGTGTTTCTGTGAGATGTCTGTTAGTAGGATGCTTGATGTAGGCTTAGCCAAAACTGTACATCTCAGCACTTCACAAGAAAGGTGAACCTTTCTTGCACAATAGAATATTTTAGATCAGTGGTCTTTAATCTTTCTAAACTGATGCACACAAATGTGTGCGTTTTTCCCATAGAAGTGTGGAGATCATTTAAGACATTTCACGTAAGTAGATTCCTGTATAGCTTAAACAGACTGGCTCTTCCTAGCTGCCTTTTACAGGCCTCTTGCTAATAGTTCTCATGTCATCTATGGGCCATAGATCAAAAACTGCCTTGAGTTTAGATTATTCAGTGGAGAGGTTGTTTACTGGCCAATGCACTTTTCCTTTCTGGTTCATCTGCATTAGCTCAATGCCACAATGTTTAAGCTTCAAACTCTGTGAGGGAATGTTTAATCAAAATAATAATAATTGATTCACAAAAGGGGGTTTCTGACCTATGTTTTTGGCTTCAACAAATTGCCCATATTACAAACATACATATGTATTACAGAGTAGCATAAGAAGACCCTCGACTCCGCTCAGCACTTCAGAACACACTTAAAATATGCTCAACTTCAGCTTGTAAGTGCTTTGCTCACTTGGGACCAAAGGGTATGATCAGCCATAGCTGAACCAAAGCAAAAGTTGCCATGTGCTTGAATTGGAGAAAGGGTGGCTCTGCAGGCCATATATCTATTGCTGAATTTACGAGTTTTCCCTCATAAATTGAAATGGAGCAAGCGGCTTCATACTTTTGATTGTCAAAGGCTGACAACTTCTGCTAATTTTTTTAAATCACCAAATAGTGATAAGCATAATGGCTGATTTACCTCAGAATCCTTTTCCCAAGGATTCTACAGACAGATTACTTGACTTTCACCCTCTTAACCTCAATGCACAGGCTTCCACTGCAATTGACAGAGAGGAAGCAAAACTTTAAATAGTACCTGTGATTTAGTATCCTGAAACCCACAATTTCAGATTCGGATGGTCAGATGCTTTGTCCTGAGCCACTGGTAGTTCTGGAAGTTTTCTTCATGGGCAATTTGTATCTCCTGAGTGGTCTGTGACTACCACCATCACCAGTTTATTACCAATTCCTGCTGTGATGTGCTTCATTGAAGACCACACCCAGCTAAGCTCTGAAAATATTCAGTCATTGCTAAAATTTGTGATTGAGAGTGGTCTGCACCTTGCAAGATTGTGGCCACAAATCACTTTATTAAAAAGTAATATTAATTTTGTCTGAAAATAAATTTTATTGGTCTATTTTTAATTTGGTCTCAAGAAATGCTTTATTGCTTTATTGAAAGTATTTTGTTGGGCTTTTTAGTGGAGAATTACTGAGATGTAGCTAGTGCTTTGAAAACATTTGTGCTGGACAAAATAAGAGTAGTTGGCTTGGAAATGCAATCATACTCTCATGAAGCTGACAAAAAAAATCTCTCATTGATTCAGTGGAAGTAAACTTGGGCCCTCAGTGCAGTGTCTTCAGGCTTGAAGCAGTTCAAAAAGTGAGTTTCTCAGCCTTGCAGTAGAACAGGCTGCATCAGCCTTAGCTGACCTTGGCTCCAGTGCTATTTTCACCTCATGAATGCCATAATGCTCCTGGAAAGCCAAGAATAGACATCAAAGACAGGAAGCTAATAGTCCTGGTCATAAATTTCTCTGGCAATTCAGTCCACCTTTTCCGGAGCTCAAGACAGTTCCACATCCTTCACTGCTGTCCTCTGTGCTTCAGAGTGTAGCCTTGTAGCAGTTGTAGTTCTTTCAATACAGCAGTTGAGGTTATTTTTCCTCATTTTCACCCATGGTAGACCGAAGAGTTTTAAATTCCCCCATTTTTTTCCATGATCCTTTGTAAAGTACTTTGAAAAGCAACGGCCATTTTCCAAAATTTAATCAGAAATGCTCCTTCTTCACTGGGAGTGTTGGCTTTTATGTAATGTCAGGCATGGTTCATTGCTCTGTGCTGCTCAGCTGCCAGCATACCTCGTGTTGGCCCATGGCCACAGCAGCCACTATATGAGATCTACACCCAGAATTGTCTATTGGCGTTTTTTATCCTAGTTGTTGCTGCTAAAAAATTATGTCAAATCCAGCCATCCCCTTCCCCAAAGCAGGATATATGTGATCAGAAATACAAGGTTTTAATGGTACATTACCTTTTATGTTGGTTAGCAATGTGGCCTAGTAACTCACAACACTGAGCGATAAAGGGACAAATTTCAGCAAAGTGCCTGTTCCATAGGAGTCAGTTTTAGCCCTTTTTAAAAACAATGAAATACAGGAGTTACTTTTTGGAATATATTTTTAGGGACATGCTGGAAAAAGTTCTGCCTTCAGATATGTTGTGTGTGTCTCCTCTCCTCCCCTCCTTTCGTTCTTGCTGTTGAAAGAACAACATGATTTGTGCATGTGTGTGTGTGAAACCTTTCAAGTAGAAGAGTTGCACTGTGCATATCCCTGCTTAGAGGCGGAAATGAATTCAGAAGACTTGAGGCCTGAATTCTTTTCCCTTCTCAGATACCTTCTAATATCTGAGCTCTGAGACTGATGAAAAATGATTGTTGAAATTAAAACAAATAGCTGTTTGTGAGAGACCTCAGACCTGGCTGTCTACAGGGGTCAGCAAGCTTTGCAGCAGACATTGGTAGTGTCTGTTCGTTCTCTTCTAGAGTAATAGAAAGCCTAAGCACTGGGGTTTGCCCCAGTGAAACCTTAAGTCTGTCATAAATGCAGCTTTCCCTTTATGTTACCCATAGAGGAAGAAAGGACAAAGGTCAGTGTTGGTGTTTTTATGAGGTTGCTGCTGGTTTCAATTGAGAAGGTAATGCTGCCGTAGTTTTGAGGCTTTCTTGGGCTAGTGTTTGTGTCCAGTGTATCATTACATAGACAGTTTTATTATCCTCTTATTTCTTCCAGAATTTACCTTCTAGAAAGTCCTAACTGACATGCACCAAATTTACAGAATAAAAAACTAGCTTTCAAAAGGAGAGGCTTAGAGATCCTTCAAAATCTCTCACAAACCACTAGTTTAATATTCAGCATCAGAGTCAAAATATTCTAAATAACTGACACTGTTAAAGTTTGTATGTTAAGCTACGTTACTTCAGAAATCCTAGGTGGATTCATCAGATGTTAAATTTTTGAAAGGTTAAAATCCACTCTGAGTGAACTGTTGCTTGGTGTTTCTGTCCTGTGAACGTTTCAAGAAGGCACTTGAGCAAGCAAAGAAAATGTGCCAAAACGGTTATTGAAGGAAATTATCTCATTTTAGTAGTTTCTTTTGTAATCTCGACCGGTATTCACAGGGAACACACAATTTACACCCTCGTCCCCCCAACTGTGAAAAGAGGTTTTGCTAATTAGTTGTGCACTGACAGCAGACATAATAACCACAGGTATATTGGTTCATAGCTGGGGATAATCTGGACTTCTCTTTCTCTGAGAACAGTGTATGACGTGTGGCAGAGGAACAAGCCAACGCTTAAAGCCAATATCACAGTTACTCATCCATAGTAATTTGTGTGGGTTACATGTGAGATGGTAAACGCTGCCTTGCACATTTAGTAGATGCCTGATGTAGCATTGTGATGACATCTGCAGCATGTGATCCATGGGATTAAAAGATTTGTTGAAAATGCAGATCTTTGGGTTTGGGACCTTAAACGTCATGCAGTTCCAATCCCTCTGCAAAAATATCTGCCACTGAGTTAAGGTGAGAGAAGAGGGAAAATGCTCAGGGATTGATTATACTCCCATATGATGCTATGGACTGTATGGAGGATGGGATCGAGTTCCTTCTACACAGTGCAGTCTTTATAGTTCAATATCTGCTCTCTTAGAGCCTCATCAGAAATCTTTTGAATCTCACATACCACCCTGCCTAAAATTCAAGCAGGATTTCAGTAGTGCGTAGGACCTGCTCAGGGTGTACCTCAGGTGCCCTTAGCTTGGGTGTTTACCCAGTAAAAAAGTTGTCTTTTCTGTGCAGGTCTGACAGTGCTGAGAAAACTTGGGTGGAATAGCAGGATGAAGGCAGTGGGTAGAATTTGCTGTGTTTCCCGTGCATAGGATGTAACTATCAAAAACTAAGAGGGCTCAGGATGGACACTGTGGACATTCACTTTGTCCCCCTTTTTTTTTCAATGATAACTCTTATTAATGTAAAAATACTGGACAACAGAGAAACCTAGTACCAGTCTAGTAGAAAACAAATGGAAAGCTGCACAGTATATTGTACTGATGTAAGTAGAACTATCTGCATATAATGGGATTTTATTTATTGTTGTTTTTGTGTAGAGGAAAGTGTGTATTCGTGACTGTGGATATAACCTTTTTTTATTTGTGTAATGTATTTTATTTCTTTTATGACTTGGTCATTTAAAATATCTGCATTCATTCATGTCCTTTGACTTTTTATTCTGTGCATTTTCTTTCACACATTTTAAAAATGCAAGAATATCACATAACCTAAACTGTAACAAAATGTTTCCATTAAAGACATAGGAATATGTTTCTGTCGTGTCTTTTGTCACTTATTCACTACATTCTTGGTCTGTTTTGTATAGAGGGTACTGTCAGATGGTACAGAGTTAATAACAGGAGGGTTATTCTGGGTCTAAGACACTGTATAAACCCCTGATTTTAATTATGTTTAGCAACTGATTAAATCAGGAATCAATCTAACCTTTCTCTGGGAAGAAAATTCCCCCTGGTATTTTAAGGTCTGGGAAAGGTTTTAATCAGTTAGCTCCAAATAAACTTTGGATATTTTTGTATTTATTCTCTAGAAATGCAATTAATTACAAACTAAATTATTTAGATGCATTGGAACCTTAACTAGTAATCATTAATTTTTATAACCTTCAGAGAAGCAAACCTTAGACATTTCAGTAAGCTACAAGTTCATTTCTTTTCAGCAGTCTTATCAAATTGGGGCAATTTGATTCTGTTTCTTTCCTGTGTTATTAAATACAGTCTTCACATTATCCTGTTTTGTCTAGCCTTCTGCTTTCTGTATGCATGTGTCTGTTGGAGCAGTGTTGCCAAATTTCAGATTTGTGCTTGAGAGTATGCCAGACCTTTATAGTCTAAAATAACTTGGAAATGACTGTGATGTAGAAGTATCTGATCACACTCATATCAAAACTACAAGTACTAAGTACTCACTGGAGAGTTGATGGAGAGATAACAACATCCTCTGGGTTAACTGTGGAATTAATGCCTTTCTATAGCCCAGGAAAATAAAAAAGCAAAGAGTAAAAATACAAATTTGGAGAGGCCCATTCAGTTATGGGAAGGTTGAACTACTTTCCTGCCCGCAGGGCCTTTCACTGGTCAAGCTCTAAATAAGGTCTCTGCATTTAATTAACTCAATACTGCCAAGAATCAAATTAATATTACCAGTTTGTGCAGCTGATTAAAAGTCCAAAGCAATTGATTTTCTTGTAGAAGATACTCTCAATATTTGTTAGAATTGGAATATTAAATCTGCCTTCTCACAGATATATGCATATTGTACAAATAGAAATAAGTGTTTTTCCTGCTTTTGCTTGATGGTTATGCTCTTTTGTCTTCATCCCATTGCAAACAGGAATTCTCTGAAGTACCTAGCAATTTTCTATTATTTCTGTATAAAGCATTGTAGAATAATAGTCCTTTGTGTTCCTGATAACTGCAGTAACCATTAAAAGTGTTTTGTGAACAAAAGCACACATTTTACATGACTCATCTACACTCTCTTCTAGGAATTTAGGATTCACTTAGGGTAAGCTAAAGGTTAGTTCACTAATGCTTGGTTATTTTCTACATTTTCTAAAACTGAACTCAGTCAAGATTAATGTTTTATCCCTGCTATATTGTGCATCTTCAGGGAAGAGAGCAGACAGACTTCTGACATCGTGCCTTCATTGGCAACAATGCAAAAAATCTCATCAAATTCCCTAAAATGAGGTTATCACTCAGGCTTGGGCGTATGAGAGATCATTGACTGAATTTATGTTCAGTATATAACCCTCAGGCTATTAATGCATGTCCAACATGTCATTATCTTCACAGTGACGGGACTTTCTTTCACTGCCACTAGATTGATTTTTTTGTTTTACTATCTTGTACTTAAAAATAAATGCTTGATATATGTGTGATGAATTGTGCACATATATAAATATATCAATATTTATGAAAAAGTTCATCCAAATGTGTTGGGTATCCTTTTGCCAGAGAACATCAGCCAGTCTGACAGATAAAAATTTCGTTTGCTGAAATTACTAAAGGCAATTGATCTTCTATAGTAGCAGCTTTTGGACATCATTTTAGATACCCTGAAACCTAGCTGGACACATTTTTGTGGCTTTCTTAGGAAACTATTTCTTGAGGAACATTCATCACATTTCTGAAAAATTGTGGTGACCTTTGAGCCAAATCTTGGTCTTGAACCTCAGCCAATGTTTTCTTGAGTTCAAAGAGCACTGCCAATAAAAAGTAATTGTACAACTGACAGAGCCTCTTTTCTTGGCTCCTATGAATAACCATAATTTACAGTCTTTCATGTCAAAAAGGGTCTCCCTGTGTACATATGCTACTCTTGGTAAATCTTCCTGAGTCATCTTAGAGTTGGTGTGATGGTCTTTAGTCCTTTGCCTCAGAAAAATAATAATTATATTTCCCTTTCTATAGGTAAGTACTCCGCCCAGCTATTTGTTCCGGCAGCACAATGATTTATTGTCAGTGTCTACTATTTCCTGACATTGCCATGTATAATTTAGACAATATATCTCTGCTTTCAAATTTTTGGTACATGCATATATAGTTCAAAAAAAAGCTAATGGCAAAAATTTTAACCCATGAATTTATAATTGTCCAGGACATGGGACATATGAAGATCATGTCAATCATGTTGTGGTCTTCTCCCACCTATAGTTCTGCAGTACCACAACAGTGTCCCCAGCCTACTCTGTTCCTACTGCTCACTGTGTGAGCAACCTCCAAGGACCAACAACTACTATGGCACTGCCTGTAAGCCAGATAACTTCCCCTTTTGGGGTCTGCCATGCTGATAGCACACTTAAACCATATAAAGCATACAGGAGAAGCCACTCTTGTGCTTCTTCCTGCCACGTCTTGCCTGGTGTTATAGTAGTAGTGGCATGACTGGGGGGAAACCAGCATCCTGAGTTTGGATGAGGTATGGAACAGCAGATTTTCTGCCTCCCAAGAGAAAAAACATGGATGCTGTTTGTGGACCACTGTTCTACTCTACTTATTTACTGTTGTATAAAAAATGAAAATGTGTAAAAAATGAAAATGCCTCAGTAAAGGCATTTAAAAATAATTTTCCCATAATCTAAATGCCTAGACTACTAGACTATAGCAGACATTTCTCACTTCTTCTCTTCCTGCAGCAGAACAATTTTTTATCATTACTGAGTTTTCAAAGAGAAAGAGTGAGGGCAGAGAACACTGTAACATAGGGGCTTTTTGACAGCAACGTGGGTTTGTGGATTTAAATCGCTCTTAAACTCTTTCAGAAGAAGGGTATGATCTGGTACTTGTTACAGCACTGGTAACTAGTATTTATTAAAATGACAGTAGTAGGAACGGTCCCTCTTGAGTGTGACTTATGTGCCCTGGCCAAGGTAGATGCTGGAATCAGGGACCCCACTAATATGTCTGACATTCAAAGAGGGAGGAAGCTACTCTGATGATGAAGAATTTCATATAGTGAGAAAATCCTAAGAGCACTGTCTGTTGTTGAACTTGCACAGATGTGTAACATGCCCCTGCTGAAAAGGATTGCCAGTAACAGTGAAGTTGACTGTTGCTTTGGCAGCCTTAGAGCATGGACTATGCTGAGACTCCTCTGCAGCACTTACCTTCATGTGCAGGAAGGAGGGTCTAGAGGAAGATTTCACAGCCCCTAAGTCGTTTCCTGCAAGATTTCTTCAGAACAAATGAAGAGATCCCAATTGCTCGCATTTGATTACTGTATGTTTTCATGGGATGTCAACTGGAATAACAGCATAAGAAATACCTTTCTTTTTTAAGAAAAAATTACTTAAAGAAATACCTTAGACATCAAAAGAACCGGTCCAATAAAAATGGACTGATACACCCACTCAATTAGGTAGGGGAGAACAAAAAGCATGGCAACAGCCTGATGAGTACAGAAAATTAAATTAGGTGACTTAGGCTACTGATTAACCACTAGAAAAAGGCATATTATAGGTTGAGGAGACAAGGGCTCCACTCTCTGTTCACAGGATAGGTTTACCAGAGCAGAGAACTGGCCGGTATCCAACCTCCTACCCTCCTGGGACAGAGGAAAATGAGGCTTTCTACTGGGTCCTGGGCAGTTTCAAGGAAGAAATAATGGAGCCTGTCAGGAAGGCACCAAAAGGTTTAAAGAATGTGGTCTAGTCCCTGCCTTTTCACACGCCTTCTTAAACAGGAATAAACCTCAGAACCACATGGGATTCACCCAGCACTACTTATAAATATGAATAATGGAGTAAAGACATCAAACAAAGGAAAATGCAGGCCATGTATCAGGAAAAATTGCATAAGAGTGTGATCTATTAGCCCTCATGTGCTCCTCCCAAAGGGGGTGGAGGTGGAATTTCTGTTGCTCAAAGCATTAAAATCCCGGGCCCTTGGGAGTGTGCTGCAGGAACAATCTCACACTGACTGGAGGGACGATGAGGTGATTTAACTGGTGGTCATTTCCACCTCCAAATCCCTTTTATGTATTTGCCAGGGTGTCTTTAACGACAAGCTGCAATTCAACGCCAGAGCTGAAAGCAGCCTGGACACAGCTTGAGAGAGTGATTCAGAAGAAATAGACAGGAAAGGAGGTATAGAAAGAGGGGTGGGGGTGTTAATTTAACTGAGACAAGCCAAACAGTATAAAAAATTTTCCAGTTCAGTTTGGGATGGGAACTGAGGCTGAAATGAAGAAAGAGTGGTTAAGTGATCCCATCATTCCTTAAATATTTATAGACATATGTCACATGCCAGTGGCAAGTACATTAAAGCCTCATTAACATTGCTTTCCTGAGTCAGGGCCTGACAAATTAATAGAGATTTTAAGGGCTTCTGCCTCTGACACAGATATCGCTGCTTTGTGAGCCCTCACCTGGATCTCACCAGGGGAAATTCTTCACCTGCCTGAGCAGCAACAAGAGTTTCCATCAGCACCAACACCAAACACTTAATTTCCTCCTCCCTACAGCTCCCCCTTTTCTGCCAAGGAAATAAAATCAAGGAGAAATAAACTTTCCCAGTCGTGAATGTCTGCATAAGAGATTATATTCTATTTCACCCCTTTACATTGTTAGTAGTTTCTATAGTCATTTCTTTTATCACTTGTTTTCACTTTGTCATTTTTTCCCTTTGTTTCCTCCATTATCCTCTCCAGTCTCTCTCCTCCATACCTATGTCCTTCCCTCTGCCTGTCAGTTTTCCTAAGTGCTTTCTTTCTCTCTGTTTAAAGCCATTTTTAAAATTTTTGTCTTGCTTTAAAGAGTCCACCTGGATTACATACTCCTGGAGAAAAAGCATCATCCAAGCTGGCAGCCAGATACCACTAATCTGTGGCCCAGGGATCTTTCCATTGGGTCCCAAAGGCTGTGCAGAGTGGATATGCCTTCTGGTCCCTTGTTCCCTTTCTCTACTGCTGTGGGGCTCTGATTTTATTTCTAGCTCACAGTGGAAATATAAATAACTACAAGGAACTATAGTCCTTCAGAGGACATTGTTTCTCTCACCTATGCATTATCAGGTATCAGACAGTGTCATGATTTTTTTTTTCCATAAAAGACAACACAACTTTCTTTAGGATACTTTGAAGTTCAGTTTTGGTTTTGTTTTGTTTTTTTTTTACTGGGTATACTTGGCTTCTCTCTGGTTTCTCAGATTCTAATCTTGCAGACTGGAAGAATTATCAAAATCCAATTGCAATATTGCAGCCTTCAATCCCATACAGACCACCTGTTGAAAAAAGAAAGGTTACTGTCTGTCAAACAAACATTATTAGGAGACAGTGTTCTGCTAGAACATGATGTACCTAACTTGGCAGACTAATGTTAACAGGATAGTGCCATCAGAGAGGGAGGAGGCACACCCGTACATACCCCATGATGCCAGCACAATTCTTCCTATTTCTAGAGGCCTATAAAATTTGAAGCTAACTGTGTTATCTGTAGACCTACAGCCCTGTGTTTAGGCAGCAAAGAGAACTACGTTGCAGAAGATCTTCAAATGCTGATAGTAACTACATCTTGCACAAGGCTTCACAAGGGCAAGAACATTCTATGGAAACACCAACCAACACGCCCCACACGGCTCTGACAATGAGCAGTGCTGCCTCTCAAGGAATGTTTTAATCTTCTGGCTGAATGCCAGTTCAGTTTTCCTTGTGGAATAAGTTCTTCAACTAAAACTCCACGTAAGTTGATCTCTCCCATGACAGATCAGGCATCTTGCATGTCTGTCATTGTTTTGGCTTAGATGTTGAACCTGTCTGTGGGGCAAACACCACAACTTACTAGCATCAAAATGAAGGGCTGGGTTAAGATGCCTCCAGATGCAGCACCCAATGCTCTGAAAAAGTACTGGTGATTTTAAATCTCTCAGTTCAGAGTATGCCTAATTTGAGATACAGTGATGCAATTTGACTGTCAAAGCCTTACTCTGAGAAAAATCACATCTTCTACAGATGCCCATGTATGAACAATGCATTCAAAATCACTAATAATTTGGAGAAGTATTTAAAAAAGAGTCCTCAACTTCCAAATCCTCTTCAACCCCCATATTCTTAGTTGCTACACAATAAATCTGATTCTTATGTCCTTTTTTTTGTAACTGGTTACTTCTCACTAGTAGTTTTGCAAATGCATATATGGGGGGAAACACTGAAATAGCAAGAAAAGTGTGTAGGAAACTTTGAAACACTGGGGAAAAAAAGAAGAAGTACCAGCCCCATGGATGTAACAAACCTAAGGTCTTGGCTAACACCTGCATTCAAAATGCAATCTGAAGGAGGCCTTTCAGTCAAAAACATTGTCCTTCAGGTCTGCACCTCTGGGAACTTTTTTTATTTGCATTACATTTACACTGCTCCACTGCTCTGTGTTTCATTAGTTGTTTAGGCTGCCTTGTGGTTACAAGAGTAACTGGATTAATTCAAGATTCCCAAGAAGGTTAGTGTCCTAGGTGGGAGGCAGAAAGCTGGGCAGTGTTGCAAAATAATTGTTCCATATTGTAGTTCCAGTCTAAGAATCAAGGAGGTAATGTTATACTATGCTGTTTATTAATAACTAATGTTGTTAACTGAGCTTAATAAATCTAGTCAAATTGTATCAATGCATTCTCATGCACAGTACACTGTCTTCTGTACGATCATGCCAGAGATAGATAGACAGACAGACATAAAATACTAAAAACATGCATTAACTACATAGTGGAAACAGAGCTAGGTTGTGTATCTTTGTGTTATTTTCAAAAAGTCAGAACTAATTTCTTTGTGTGCCATAGAAGTCATGACTGCCCAAAGACACACACATTTCTCTCCAAAGGTTGGAGAGAAAATTAATAATTGAGGAGCAATAGTTTCTAATGGGAATGAGGCCTCTTTACTCTTCATTGCACAACTCTCTTCAGGTTTTGTACTGTTCAGAAAAGGAAAACACAGCTCTTAAGAATAAAGGACAAGCTTTAGAAACTGTTCAAGGCATGACCTACCAAAATAAATCTGGTAAATTATTTCCACTGTCCCACCCTTAAGACACATGTGTGCGAGATTTCTCACAAATACTTGTAATTCTATCAAAGGAAAATACATTCAAGGTTGAAAAGTTTTTCAATGCCTATTTCAAGTTATGAAACATCTTGTTTTATTTTCCATTTGTTGCCATTCTTACTCAAGATTTGTTTATCACATCTGAAATGCTTTATATGTGAGGTTGGTTGAAAAATGTGCATCCACACAGTGAAAAAGAAAACACTGTGAAGCTCTGCTCATAATGCTCTTGCTTGAAAAACCTTGGAAAGGCTGATACATCATCTTGAAATAAAAAAAAAAATTATATCAGGCTTTTTTAAAAAAAATCAGTATTTTCTGTAAGAGAAAGAGTCCTTTTACTCTTTCCTTTAAACAGCTCTGTTGCCAAGCATGTAACACAAAGGAATTACTGAAAGGTGAGGTAAAGAAATTAAGTAATCTTACTTTCAACATTTTTTGCTGAAAAAGAAACAAAGTTTTGCAGCAAGGTAAAACTTAAAAGAAAGTTTCCTGTAATTAAGGGTTAGGGGCCTCATTATGCCTTCCCTGTGCCTACCTGGTTTACTAAAGCTATGGGATTATGAACTCCATAGTTTCCTCATCAGTGGCAAGTTTTGAAACAGTTGTTTAATTTCAACTATGTTTGACAGAGGGGCGGATCAGTCTGGAGATACTTGGGGTTCAGAGATTTCCTTCAAAAGGATAACTAAGTACAAGGAGGTGATAAGAGTCAGAGGGAGAGAGAAACATCCCAAAGTCTCTGCTAATGGAAGGAATCAAAGCTGCAATCAGCATTTATCATCTCTGTTAGCCTGGTGCTAGCCAGCACAAATCCTTACACTGAGCTTGTGGGCAAGCATGCTGTTCCAGGCTCGTCTCACAATAACAGTTTTGAATGGTAGTGTAACTCGCACTAATTACACTTTATGCATTTTATTTGGCATTGAAATAAACAGAGGAAAAAGACAAGGAAAGGGAAGGGTAAATATTTTTTCAAAACACATCTAAAACACTAATGAACATTAAATAATTTCTACAGGAGTTTGCAAATCAGAGGAAACAAGGAAGAAACTTCCTAAGTTTGTTAAACTGGGAACAACTACTCTTATTTTTGTTTTTCTACTATAAAATGTAATCTTCCTTCTTCCTAACATTATCATTATCACCTTACATTGAAGCCTATGCTAAGTGTGATTTAACACTGGAGACAGAAAAACAGAGAGGTCTGTTTTTTGGTATCAGGGGTGTCTTTGTTGTGGAAAGTTGTCAGCTCCCAAATGTTGTCTACACTGCATAGATCTGTGTACTTTGGCAGGTTTATAGCTCAGAATCTAACTCCCCAGAGACTTGCTGCAACTTGTAAACCCATAAGGAATTTTTCAGGCCAGTTCTATATCCTAATTCATTCACTTATGAGAACAGTTTCATTATAAAATTTTTAGAAAGCTTTTTCAAATACTTTGTCATTCTTGCCATACCATTGATGTGAAACACTGAAAAAGATGTCAGGTTAGATTCCCGGACCAGATCTGGATTTCAAGGTTGAATTCCTAAAGTTTTGGGTTTGTTATCTGAAATGCAGAAATACAGACAGGACAAAAAATATTGCAGCATTTGTTCTTGGCTTTTTGCTTAGATTTATTTCTAAATGTACTGCTTGCCCTCTATGTCAAATGCCTGTATCAGCTGTGCAGCTGGATAAAATACTTCCAGCTTTAAAAGTTGAAAAAAGCAAATGAAATAGTCATCAAATTAAACATTTTATTTTATGCTTATCAGCAGAATCCAGGTGACCTTAAACATTTTGGTGTTTTTATTTGTTCTCTTGCTGGGAAAATAACCTGGATTCATTTCATTTTGGTCTGAATCTATTTCTCTCTGCAGATGTTTTCAGCTCACTTAGTTAATCATTAATAAAGCAAAAACATGAATAAAAGAAAATTTAATCCTACACTTTCATTATGCATCTGAAATATTCAATTTTTTTCTGAGGACTTTTTTGACTAGAGGTTGTTCAGGAACCTCCAATAATATGAAAACTTAGGTCAGTAAATGACTTTATACTTTGTCCCAGGAGTATAGCTTCTTTGGATGCCTTGATTGCTTGGCTTGGATATTTTATCTTTTTTCACATCAGTGCTTCCCATCTTCCACTCCTACTCTTTCATGTTCTCTTTCTCTCCATCCTGTATGACCTTTTCTTTGTACTATTAAAGCCAGAGATACAAACTGGTTTTCTGAAAGACACACTAAGAATTGACTCACTCCTGAACACCAAGAGTAAATTGCAACTG
Organism: Myrmophylax atrothorax; assembly: GCA_026770055.1. Classification (NCBI taxonomy): domain Eukaryota; kingdom Metazoa; phylum Chordata; class Aves; order Passeriformes; family Thamnophilidae; genus Myrmophylax; species Myrmophylax atrothorax. Next base: position 10,233,803 of record JAOXXN010000364.1, on the reverse strand, counting down.
ATTTCTTTTACCATTCCAGCAGGCCCATCCAGCACAGAGCCGTGACTTGCACTCACAGTGGAAAATGTACATCATGACACAGAAAGAGAATGGGCAAAGCTTTGCTGCGCTCCAGCAATTCCTGCCCAACCAATGGCCCAGAGTGAGACTGCTGCAAATAGAAACACCTTGAAGCCCTACAAGACCCTCCAGTGTGCCTGTGTTCCTGCTCAAGGTGAGAGAAGATGGAGATGACTTACCGCTGCAGCTGATCCTTTCACTTCCTTGCAGATCTCCAGCACACCTGGAGTGCTGTCCCACTGGGACCAGCAGCAATGATGAAATCAGCCTCTGGAGGACTGACTGCCAAATGATTCAAACAGTATTGTACAAAAGCACATTTCTGATAGAGTCTTCACACACCAGGTAATAGTGTTTTCATGTAACCCATACTTCCTCCTATTCAGTTTTGGTTCATTTACCCCGTACACAACCATAGTATGTAAGAGTGTCCAGAGACAGAGTGATTACATCTGTTTTATCAATACACACCACTCTGTGGAAATGGGACCAGCAATTAAAATTAAATTATACTGCTTTTCCCCTTTGAAATCATTGATGAAAAAAATAATCTAAAAATATTATCTTAACCTTTTACTAATATCCCTGTGAACCTTTGGTTTAAGGTCTTTTTATTTAACTGTTTAAAAGAGGAAATGATAACAAATGTTTCAAGGAACATTTTTCCCAAAGACGTAGGAACTCTGTCTCCAAGCAAAATACTTATCTACTTCTTGTTTGCAAGACGTATTTTCTGATGTTCTTGTCTGGTCTGGAAAGTTCCAAAACTCACACCAAAAAAAAAAAGGAGAAACCGTTCTCTGAACTTACAGTTAAAATCACCCACTTGCATTGCAGCTGGTTTGATACAGAGATGTAACAGAAGATGTGAAAAGTACTCAACAATAAGTTTTCTCATTGGGCTACACTGTGCAGTGCATAAACACAAGTGAAGTTAGTAACACCTAGCCATGCTAAATTGCGGCTAAATTAGAGCCTTCTCTTATTGAGCTATTCTTGATTTAGCTGATGTTTCTGTCAGAGACTTTTAAAATTGAATTGAAATAAATAATTTAATGCTGCAAAATATTTGGGACATTTTTTACTAAATTAAATTCTTTAATTGGGGCGTGGTTTGGGGAAATCCCCTACATACTTTATTAACCAATTTTTGCATAGTTCTGAATGTTATTTTTGTCCACATTCTCTCCATGAAATTGCTGGAGCTGAGTGAGAGTAAGGAGGCACATGAGATGGATCATCCCTTTAATTTAATTTACTTATCAAGGCACATCTGGGAACATGCAGATTTTGATCACCAGTCTTTAGTTACAGGAACAGTATTTCTGCAATCAGAGGAGAAGCAAGTGCCTCATGGGGTTTTCAAGGCTATGGAGTGCATGTTAAAAGGACTCAGCACTTCTGAAAGGTATAGAGCTTTTGAAACCTCTAAGTATTACCAGTTGAAACAATTTTTAGCACTTAATGTTGCTTCATTATGTTGTTATGGACATGGAGATCTGACCTGCAAAACTGTTTCTTCTTCAACTTTCTGCAGCTGTCCTGGGCAGTGGCTGGATCTGATCTCTCATGGGTGTTCTCTGTTCAGTACTTTCTGACAATTGGACAGAAAGACTCTGTTTAATTGTTTTTCTACCTACAATGTAAAGAAAATTCACTCTACCAGCTACATTGAGGAACTCTTGAGATAGAGGGAAAAGAAAATTTTAAAAAGGGTGATATTTAGCATTTTTAAAGGTGAGGAAAACATGCCAGCCAAACTGTCAGACCACTGGTAATCAACATTAAAGATGAAACTGAGGTACTTTAATGATCCTGGACATTTCAGTTCTCCCCTTGTAAAAAGCACTTAGAGTAATGGCAGTGAAGTCAAGAAGGTCACTAAACTGACTCAATACAAGGTTTTATTTTCAAGCCTGGATGTGCATGTTTGGTTAATATTAAAGAAGTTCTATTGCTATAGCTGGAAGAAGAAACCAGGGAGGCTGATTCTTTCTGGTGAGGGACATTATGACTTCTATCATTGTCAGTGAGAGATGTATGCATTACTCAGGAGAATAATAATAATACTGAGAAAAACCTCAGATTTTCCAAGGGATCTTTTTATTTCATTGCATTTACTGTGTCTGGCAGTGGTCAGATAGTTTAAAGAAAACTGAGAAAAATTTTGTCAGGTAAAGCCTTCCCAGAGGAAGAATTTCTCCCAATATGTATTAGTTAGTGATTATTTTTGTACTGAAGCCAAGTATTTATACATAAATATAAGCCACAATTCCTATCTGAATTCATGCAGTTATGTGTCTGTGAAAAAATAATATTTTCTGTGATGGGTTTCCAGAATATTTCTGTCAGATATTCCTGTGCTTGGGTACTTTTGAAAAGCAAATTAAAACAGATTATAAAGTGAATCAGTCAAAATGGGATGTGACACAATTTAAAAACAGACTCTCTGGCACTTTTCCTATGCCAAAACATTGCAGTGGATCTAGGTGAAGGCTGCATGGTACATTGAACACCTAACATGAAGAACAGCTAAATGAAAATTAACATGAAGAATAAGTAAAGGAAAATTACAGACTGTGCAGACCATTTACAGCTTTCCTGAGAGAGACACATGAACCCTATAACAGCCACAGCATCAAGCTGGCAATGACCACAACAGTAACTCTGTCCCAGAGCTGATTATTGTCAGCTTCCTAATGCTCCAACTCATTTATGACTCTGCACAGCTCTGAGGAGTTGTGTTTGAAGCCTGGAATACTGAAGGACTTCTGCTGACTGAATCTGCATTGCTGGAACATCCACATGACTTGCAAAATCTCCTGCAACTTCTTTTTCCCATACTGCTTTATGTCAGCATGGTGAGAACCCCTCCTTCAATTTCATTATGTGAACCCAAGCTGAATACAAAATGCAGTGTCTAACTGGTAAAGGATGTTTTCCTTACACAGATGAAAATATTTGGTCTTAAACCAGATTTGAAGCTTTCACAACAGTCCATGGACATGAAGCAAGGCATCTTGATTTTTGCCAGCACCTTGTGTCACAAGAAATCTGTCTGGCCATTCTGGGAGGAATTTTGGATGTGATTATTTCTCACATAAGGTTTTAAATACTTCTCACTTTCACACCAGTAGAAGGAAAATGATAGTCAAGACAGCAAGCCATGCAACAGAAAGCTGACCCTGGCAGTGCTACCCTTAATCAAACTGAAGTGCTAACCATTTCTCATAGGAATTATTTCCTGTCTGCTGATGTATTCCCACAGCACTAACAGAGAGCTGGTATATTGCTGCAGTTGCAAAAGTTTAAGTTGTGCAGGAGACTAGCTTTGTACAAAATGCAACACAGAACATTTACTACCAGACAGCAGAAAATACAGAAATTAATCCAAACATGCCGATGTTGCTTTCAGCTTTAAAAAAAGAAAAAAGTTTCATAAATAGAAAACTAATGCTGGCTGCACTATGCAGTATACTATGATATCAATTTAATAACCCAGACTCCCTGAGCCTTTCACAAAATCACTCTTTGCTCTCTCACATTTACTTTAAAGCATTTTGTCATTCATTCTGATCTAATGTCTTTAATTTTCCATGGTATTTCCCCTTTGTCTCACCTTGTCTAATGCCTACTTACGCAGAGTTTAAAGCCAGTTTATTTCCACATATGAATACCTGCATCTACATACATATAAATTACTTTCTTGTTTAGTGGAACTATGCACAAATCATCCAGGCACTACTTATGGTACCCAGGCTTCAGTGTACATTTGTTTAGCAGATCTGCTGTGTATTCATTCATGAGTGTTTGAAATGCATTCTATAGGAATTAGGCAGGCCTGTCTGTTCATACTGGTACTGATCTAAATCAAACCTAAAGGAAACTTTATTAAAAAACCTCTATGTCCTTCCTGTGCAGAGATTTACAGAGTACTGATCAAAAGCTATTACCCTATTGTGCAACCAGAAAATTTCTATTCCACGTAATGCAACTCAGACACCACGTATACATATTTGCGAGCATCCTTTCCATTTCATTAAAAAAAAAAATTGAAGATTTTGTTGCTAAATTAAAAGGGGACTTCTGCAAAGGGTCTGTCCTCAGGAAAATGGTCAAGCTACCACTTTTGGACATTCTTGAGGTTGCAGAGAAGAGCAAAATGACCATTCTGTTCTTGCCTCTGATTTTGGTGCCTAATAACCCTGGAAGCCTGTGGTCCCTGATTTTAGACACTGTGATTAGTACAGCAGTGACAGATTTCCCAGTGCCTGAGCATAACATTTCACAGAGTTCACTTTCATGGGCAATTTAACTTATAGTTCATGTCTTCTGGGATGCACAATCTTGGAAGCAGACAGACATAGGCCTTGAAAAAGATCCAAATCTATTAATCTTTACTTCTGGTAACGTAATGAATTTCCAAGTCCACACCAAAAATAAGCCATCTGTATATATTTGTCTGCTTTGGCTTCCTCATACGTAAGCATTTTGGGAGGTTAAGTTACTCTACTAAGGAGTTCATCAGCATTTTCTTCTTCCTACTGTACTTTGAATTTTCCTTCAAAGGACAGTGTTGAAACAAGCTCTTCTCTAAAGTTTTCCAAAATGTCCATTAGAAAAAAAGTTTTCTTTAACTTACTTTATCATGACAAGATGACTAACTTTGTCTCATTTCCCTGCCTTGGAGCACTCAGACATGAAGAATAATTTGTCTTGAGCAAGAGGTCTCCTCAATGGTATTTGAGTGCACAATCATGAAAAAGTTTAATATATTATCATTATCTGCCATTAACATCCCTGTAACCAGTGCAAGTCTTTCTTGACATTGCTGCTGAGGTTTAACTTGATAGAAAGGCAAAAGACAGCAGCAAATGAAGCCAAACTCCACCTCCAAAAAAGATGTTGCAAGCTGACAAAGTCATGTGCATATGGAAATCTCATTTCACATGGACATTTTCAGTGACCTTTTCTGCTACCCTGTTGCAGAAGTGATATTCTGCAATAACTGTGTCCACATGGCCAGCTGTTTCCTACTTAATTTCCATAACAAAGGCATAAAGACAGCAGGGGCCTATTTCTGGGCAGGGATCCTGTGGTGTTTTTTCCAGATGGTGAACTAGCTGTTTGTGTTCTGGATCTTGTGGTGTGCTGTGATTGCATAGCAGAACCAACTGGAGTCAGCCAGAATTGCAGGACTTGTGGTCAAACTACACATTTCCACTGGTTCACCTTGTCTTGGTGAACCAAAGTATTTTCAAGTTGCCATTGGTGCCCATGAAGGGAACTCTTCTGTCTGCCATGCCCCTAAGAGCCTCTCATACAATGTGGCTGAGATCTTCACAGTGAATGGACATGTCTATAGAGAGCACACACTATTTTAACAGGTCATTTAGCAACTCAAATGAGATGATGGCATCAGGAAGATGATAACACTAGGCTGAAATAAACTGTTTCTGAAATAATTTTATTTTCTGAGCACAGAAAGACTGTATGTGCTGGGGAAAGCAGAATGCTGCAAATCTATTTTGTTTAGTGGGAACAATAACAATGTAAGCATTACAATGGTCTCTGTTCTTAGGATCTCTGCCATGCCAATCTTACAGATGTGGGAGCAGCACAGCAGCATGGGACATAAAGCATAGAAGGCATGGGAGATTCTTAGTGGCATTATTGGTGGGTTCCTGTGTGATTTTAATGTATTAGTGGCACCCCTGTGCCTATATTTTGCCTACCAAGATGAAGCATTCTAAAGAAATGTGGTTAAAGTGATGTTTCTCTATAGATGGCCTGGTTGCTCACTATGGAGGCTTCTCCAACACTAGAGTCACAAACTCCTGTATACATTGAAAAACCTGAAACATTGCTCCAAAACCCACAGGGGGTACTCACAGTGTTTAAATTCTCGCTATTGTTTGGAAAAAAAGTACAACTTACCTACTATTCCCCTTGCTCATGAAATCTTTAAGCAAGAGTTCCCTGCAAAAACCAATACAAGAAGATGTATTAGTTTTCCCCGAGAAGCTACAGATTGACAATGGAGTGTGCATTTAAGAGTCTGAGCAGGAAAAGAGAGTGCCTAAGTGAACGACTGTGAACACCATTCCTCTGTGAGTGCATGATTGCTTACTCTAGGTTGATGAGAACAAAGGAGAGCATTTTTCATGGAGGCAAAAAGGTATTTCCAGATAAGGACTGGCAATTACAAGAAATTCAGCAAGGATCTGTATGGATCTGTATGTTTCTATATGGAACATCAAAATATAGAGACTTTATTAATTGTATCTTTTTGAACTTGGGAATTGCATTTTTATGGAAAAGAGAATTACTTTTCACAGAATGGAGTATGTTAAATATACTGCTTTGGCAAGAGAGACCCCTGTACACACTATATTTTGCTGATGTGAGTGAAGACCAATGCTTTTATCAGCCATTCACTATATGTTCAGCCTGAGGTGCTTTGCCTTACAAGAATCAAATCAGATGTTAAGGAAACTACTCTTATCAATCAAATATAGCATCAATGGATGCGTAAGCTCTATAACCACTGAAAAAGAGAAAAGATCTGGGGTGAGTCTGGCTTTCTGGCACTCTCTTGGTGAGTTCAGCAGCATCCTGAAAACTTCACTTTCAAGCAGAAGGTCATGTCCCATTCCCAGCAGCTCGCTCTGCCCTCAAGGGAGCTGCAGTGAGAATTTCTACTCTGAGAAGGCAGCATTCTCAAATAGTCACATGTATAATTGGATTGTTGAATTGCCCAAGGCTACTGTGGTCTCTGAGAAAAAAACCCCCAGTAGTAACATGCATTTGTGCGAAATCATTCATCTCTTCTCTGGTTACTGGCTCTGGTTGCCTCTGCCTTCTGTATACAATTGTGGGGCTAGTAAATGCTCTCTCATGTAAGAACTGTGCTGCCCAAAATTGTCTAATAGATCCTTAACTTTCTTTCTTTCCTCCTGAACAATATTTTATCTGTTTTTAGTCTCTTCCGTGATTTTGATGGTTTCCTAGCCCATGTTCTTTTTTCTTACCCCTTCTCATTTAGGCCAGCAGTTAGTATATAACAACAAACTTCACCACTTCACCTTGGATGTCTTGGGACTTTGTTTATGGTGATTGTAGAAAAAGGAGAGAAAAAATAAAAGGCCTTGTGTCTGGGTGTTAGCATGGTATTGTTTCCTAATCAGGCTCCATCAGCTTGTACAAGGTGACAAATTGCATTTTCTCAAGGCAAAATTGTGAATCCTTCCACAATGAACTGCCACTGGTTGTTAGAAGTAATGGTTTAGACCTGTGGACAACAGCATCTGGCTTTACAATATGAAGTGGGACATATTTAGCACTCAAAAAATGAAGCCGCCACAGGCCTTGAGTTTGAGGCAAGGAGAGAGTAGATTGGGTGGGAGCAGATCAGTAATTACATCTGCATGTCTACAGGCAGCCCTTACAGTTCTGGATATTAATTTTTGGATTTGATGATGTTAGAAGAGACTGTTCGCAAGACAATAAGGATTGGAGAGACATGCAAAAATGATGAACCAGGTAGACTCCTCCAAAATCCTACTGGAAGAGAAATGCCTGGTTATATGTCATTGCTGTCCAGTTCTGCCATGCTGTCCATCTTCTGCATGGAAACAGAACATCCCTCTGGTACCAGAAGGCTCAAGATTCACTCATCCTCCGCAGATTTCTACATAAATGTCCTAAATATTTGGGGCAGTTGTGTCAACAAGAAATTCTGGCTTTCAAGGAGGAGGTCATTAATATCTAGGCCATATCTCATTAGTCTTTTTATTGTTGTCCTCCACCCAGGCATGGAGAAGTAGAAGAATCATTGGGATGAATGAATTTAGCCAACTAGGAAGACAGCATGGAATGGAAATGCACTGAAAGTTGCATGGTTCCATGAACCATGCAAAAACTTCTCTTAACATTAGTATGAAGCCTTTTGTCCAATTTCTGTGTATAAGCACTGCACAAACTGGAGCTCAGGTTCATGGGCTTTTGAAAATGCATGTAATTAAGATCACTAATCAGGCGTGAAAAATTCAGTTTTAGATATTAGCATATAGCCCCATGTAAATAATTGATTTTCCAGTTGACTGGGACGGCATTTCTGTTTGATTTTACTTGAGTGCTCAGGGGAAATACAGACTCCTCATCAGCATGGAAAGAAGAAGCATTTATTAGTCTTTGTACCTCAAAGACTACTATGAAAATCAGAGAATATATCTATACCTTGATACAATAAGAGTAGGAGGTAAGGTTTTGTTAGTTATTTAACATTTTGTTTCTCTCCATTATTAAATATACAAATATGCTTTCAATTTTTGAAAATGGTTGTGTTGTTGAAGTTCAATGTAAATTATCAGTGGAGAGACACTGCAAACAGCAAAAGCAGGTAGTCTTGGCCTTAGTATGTCCAGACGACATCTATTTTTAATAGTCAAAATTTTTCAAGAAATTGTTCATTCATATTTAGGTTAATAGGTCCATGGCATTGTGTTCCAGGGCAAAAACAACTACAGGGACAAAATGCGTTATACCAACACATACCCAGATTCTGCATCACTGATGTCTCTTGCAGTAATAACCCACAACCTCTGTTATGGAGATTTGTTACAACACATTGAAAACCTGACAAGGCCCCCAAACCCACACTTACCATTTAAATAAAACAACACTACCGAGGCTGGAAAATTTAAATATGCAGAGGCAAATATGCACCAGGCAAGGAATTGAAAAAGAGCACACTGTTCCTCTTTAGCTATGAGGAAATAATTTTTATGCATAAGGTGACAACGGTTCTCAGAGGTGATCTCAATATCAAGATCATACTGGCTTTTGAGAAAAGGATTATGCTCGGCTTTACTTAAGTAAATCTTACTGACTAGGTAAAAAAAAAAATCATATTTCTTCCCTTTTCAGTTTTCATCTATACAAAATAAAGCATTTCCCAAAAGGTTTTTGAATTGAGATCTGTAGGTGGTTCACATGGGTGAAAATTTCCAGCCTGAAATTTGCTTAAGAGATATCATTTTGAGGTGACCTTTGGGATTGTACCAGGGGAATCCAAGGCTCATGCTGAATGCAAGGCAGAAGGGATTAAGTGTTTGCCAATCTCAGCATTGTGCCTATTAATCAGCTGACCTGCAGTTACATATGTCTGGGGATGGAGCTCGCATACACATCTAATCTCCATAGTATCTAGAAATGTTACCTGAAATCAAGTCAAATCCACACATGCATGACAATTAATTATAACGAATATTGAATTGTAGATGCATAGATGCTGCAGTCAGAAAGTATTGCTGTGAGCCTCAGCCTGACACCTGGATAAGAGGAAACTCAGGTTGTTATTATCTGGCTCATGTGAGCATTAAAAGAAAAGGACCTCTGAGTTCAGTGAGCTGATATATTTTTAGCAAATACAGTTTATTACTTTTTATTGTAAAGTTTTCATGCAACATACCCTCACTGATGAAGAGCACTTGATTTTCTAAGGTTATTCTCTGAATTTTGGCCAGGGACAAAGCTAGGACAGTCAGGAGTTAATCAAGACAGAGGACTGCTGGTGTGAACAAATGGCTGTGGCCTTGTAATTTACCCTTCTGTGCTGTAGTAGCTGCTAAACATCCCTGCTGCCAGAGATGAGTGCCAGAGTTCATGGGACAGCAGCTGTGGCTGGGGGGACCACTGCACCTCTACGCAATGACAGCCATTCTGTACACTCTCCACTTTATGGGAGGAGCCTCCAACCTTCTGCGTTTTTTCCTCTCACCATTCCTCTTCCACAATGTGAACAGATCAATCCAAGTCAGGAACATGCCCCTCACCTACAATGCAGAAAAACACAATGCAGCCTCTGCTGCTGAGAAGCCTTCAGTCAGCTCCAAGTCAGGAATATTATACTTTGATCCCTGAAATTAATCAAGTGTATCTTCAGATTACTGACTAGAGTCCCTAGACCTTGTATTAATCATTATTTAATAATAATCTCAAACTAAAATATAGAGGAACAAAAATTCCTTTTGGAAGTAATGCCAGGCATTCAGATCTCCAGTATACTTGAAATTTTGCTTCTTGTTGCCCTCAGGTGAAGCATGAAAGGACTAGGATCACTCATGCCACCAAAGGACCCAGAGGACCTCTTACCTCATTTTTACTGCATGCAGTAAACCAGAGATTTCCAATACTGTATGTGTGAGGCCTTTAAATTTATAGTGTGCTCTAAAGCAAATTCAGACATTAATTTAAATACATGAAGATTCTAGCGTGCAATTTTGGCAGATACTTCCCTCTTGGACAGATATCTATTGAAAACAAGTGAAACTTTGGACACATGGGGATTTTTTTGGTTGGCTTCACTCCATGTTGGGGTTTTATCCAAAGTGGCCTGTAGGTCATGATGCCTGCTATTTCTGTATATAGTTCTTTTAAATCAATATCTGCTCAGATGCACATACTGTAGAACTCAAATTTTGACCTGAGGCGTGTGTTTCTAGGCACAGTCTGGGGGTTGGAAATACTTTGGGCTACATGCTGGAAGGGAGGCTGTTCTGTGGCATGCTGCCACATCTCTTTTGATTAGGAAGCTCATGACTGGATAACTTCTGAATAACTTCTGAAAACAGGAAGGTATGACAGCAAAACTTTATTTCAGTTAAATAGCTTCTATATAAACACAGGAATTCCACTGTCATTCCTGCTCCTTATGCTCAGCAGGTTTTGCAAGGACAGACTGGCTGGATGACAGGTCACTCTGAGCAGGTTTCTTACCTAGCTCAGCTGGCAGCTGAAAGAAATTGTCTGAAAAGTCACAACACCGTCAGCATTAGCAGAATTTACTGTTCCTCCGTGGGTGTAGTGATTTTATAAAATTTTGATGGAGACCTAAGGGAAAGCTTCCAAGACTTCCAATTATTCTGTACGCAAAATATCTGCTGCTTCCCTTTAGTGCCAGTGGTTTGGAAGCCAAGAAAATGGACCTGAGCAGCACCATTTTGAATGCTGGCAGCTGCTGACTAGCAAAGCATGGTTTTTCTGAGTTATTTTTGGTGTATTTCAAACATTATGGAAAAAAAATCCAAATATGTCTTTGGAATGAAAAAGAAATATGTTCTTTTCTGGTTTCTGGTGAAAGAAATCACCTGACTTGGATATATTGCGTATCTTCTCACAGGGCAGCGATGAATATTTTGCTGAAGGAATTTGGAATGCTGAGGGCACCAAATTGGCAGGGAAGTGAGGTAGATGAAGGTGGAAACTGATTTGAAGACCACAGAATGGAGCTGGAGAGGCTGTAAACAGTGGTAGTGTTTCCAGTGAAACCAAAGGGCTCTGTTGGGGACCTTAAGGGAGATTGAGCTCAGGTTCTGGTCTGCAGTCACTGGGAGGAAAATGGAACTCTTGGAGGTAGCTTAGACTTGGGTAGTTGAAATGGGGCATGGAGGGAGAAATTCATAGGGTACAGAAGGTGAGACACACATGCAGTTTTCAATCATTAGATAGTAAAGCATAATTAGAGGATTGTAGCACTGTGTCTGGAAAACAGCATCAAAAGCTATAGAGAACAAAGACATCCTTCCCACTCCACAGCCCCCCAGGCTACATAGACTTCAGTTCTGTGTTCAGTAGCATCATGAACACTACAGCTAAACACGAATTGAGCTATCTTCCAACTATAGACTGCACATATGAATCACTGATTCATATGTACCGACAGAAAGCAAGTTAGAGAAAAGATGCAGTGATTGTTTCATAAAACACCAGTGGTAAAAAACCCCTCAATAGTTATGTTACAAGCTGTTAATAATTTGCTCTGTTTATAGCTCAGTTTTTTCTAAATTTCTCAATGAGGTTTAATGTAAAGTGTGAAGGATTAATAAAAATATTTGTTAAATAAACAAAGTGAAGCTTATAAATTCAATTTATTCGAAGGCTGGTTAAATTAATTTTAACTTAAATAATCTGCTCCCAAATCACCATAAAATTCAATCTCACACAAAAAAATGGTGAATTTTGAACTGCCCCTTGATGTTCATTAAACAATGTTACATCATTTTATTCCACATTTAACTTGTCTTTTAGCCATAGAATTACTCTTTCAATGTGTGTATACTTAGAGTATTGCAGTTTCAACACAGCCATCACTAGAAGCTGCAAATATTCAGATAAGAATCAAGTAGAAGAAAATCAAAACCATAATTGAGAATTATTATCTAAGGTCTACTGTGTCTTGCACAAAGTTCAAGAATATTTGTGAAAATCTGGTACCTTAACAATTTTATTCTTAATGACTGCCATTAAGGCTTTTCTATGGAGTTCATAAATTACCGGGTATTATGTTAGACTTGTTATTGCTTCCGCAAATTCACCTGGTCTTTAAGAACAGACAAGCCTGGAAAGTTTCTGTATGTCCACTGTTGTGGACCTCACACTTCTGATAGACTTTGAAAAGAACCTTGCACTGATGAATTAAAACTCAGTCCTCAAAGTTGCCCTTAATAGTCATACGTTGTTTAAACATACTGTGCAAACTGTGACTCCTTAGAACAATTACACAGATCAGTGGCCTATATTTCTTTATAAACAATACTGAGATTAATTAGTTGGAATGGCTTCCTTTGCTTCGCCTCTGATGTCATGAAAATGCTATTGCTAGCTCTTCCTTGGGCAGAATAAACAAGCATATCTGATATGCAAGCTAATATAATATCCTTTGTTTACATGATTGTAAATCCTGTTAGCTTTAAAACAATTTTGCATCTAGGAGAGAGCCAAAAAGGAGAATAACAAAGGAGAGAAGTGACCTCAGTGATTCCATGCTGACGTATCTTCAGCCTCAGAACTGTCATGGGAAGCTTGTGTTATCAGTTGGCTTGGGAAACCTGAGTGATGGCTCTGCCATTCTGTGCAGAGCAGGACATAAACAACTACTAATTGTTTCAGGACTTCATATCTTTTACCTGTATCTCAGTTAAGCTTTCTGTGTAGCATGCATAGGATTTCAGACATGTTGAACAGAGCTAATCTTTTAAAAATAGCTAAACTGGGATTTTAGGGCTTCATCTACAAAAGAACTTTGTATTCAATATCCAAGTGTTTTATAGGCTTCTACTATAACATCTATGAGAATATTTTTTGTGGCTGCACATCATATTGAGCAACTTGTTAATATAAATATCTAAATGGAAAATCTAACCTCCATCAAAAATGGAGATCATATTCCCTCTTAAAATACTGCTGTATGATAAATGTCATGAAAAGTCAGCCAGCCGGTTTGTATTTATGAGGGAGTGCTACCCAAGCTTAAGCTCAGACTGGTTATCTAAGCACTTTTACAGGTATGTTTTGAAAAATGCAAGGGTTGTTCATACTTCCTCATGACATCTACTCAGGAGGAAGTATGAAGGAACATACTGTAAAAATGCTGAGTGTTTGACATATTTTGTCTATTTAAACATGTCTTTTCAACTACATTCCCTATTTTGAGCTTTGTTTTAAGACCAACTGCTAAAGATTGCAAAAAAAAAGAACCATGGTAGATGCTAGATCCATAATAGCAACAGCAAAACTCCTAGTTATTTCAATGGAAATAAGTTTTCAGTCCAGACTTTGTTAAGAAAGAACTTACAGGACTTATTTTTGTAAAATGCTGGTTCTTCCTCACTAGCAATTTATTGAGATCAGGACTTCACATAGATCCAAACAGAAGTTTATTTTTATCCTATTGTGGTGTTTTATTTAAATTACTGAATAATCCAAATGATACAAGGCTGGGAAACTGAAATTTTGTTCGAAGATATCCGTACAGGTTAATATTTGGTAGACCTGATTTACTACATCTAAAGTTCAAATGGCCTTGCATTATCAGATATCCAAAAGCATAGAACAGCCATCTTGCCCAAGATCTACCCAAGGTATCTGTCATCATAAGTGAATGCTGGAGAACAGTGGAACTATGGCAAATATTTTACAAGTACCCCAAATACTTTGATTTCAGAAATCTGGTTTTTTATCACGATGACCCCAAAGGTAATGATTCCCTTATGCAATGCATAGCCTATGAATGGATGCTGAAGTAGTCCCCATATACTGAATTCAGTCCCTTACAGCAAATCTTCTGGTCTGCAGTCTAG
>JAOXXN010000364.1:10198856-10215456 GCA_026770055.1 Myrmophylax atrothorax | reverse complement strand
ATGATTTTAGACAGAGATGCTATAATTCCAGAAGACTTGGTATATGGGACAGTAATGCCATCTGCTCAAGACCTGACCTTTAAAGATGCAAATGACTTGAAGAGCAGGGAAGGTGAAGAGGATTATTGCATCTCAAATTTGGTCCTTGAGGAGATCAAGGGACCGATTGTGTGCATTCACAAATCACAGAACTGAAAGCTGATTTGCAAATGATCATCTCTGACATATACTGAGAGCAGTGAGATAGTCCTCTAATTGCCATGACATTCATATTCAGATCAGTTTGAAGTGACCAGTGAAAAAAGGTGACCAGGAATCCCTACTTACAAGCTTTCACAGGCAAAATTACAAGCTTACACCAGGGAGAGCTACATATGCATCCAGGTTGTTAGTGTGGATACCAGCTGCTGAAAGTAACTTGCCCTGGTTTTGGAAATTATCCTTGGTATGCACTTGAGATATTCACAATCCCTACATGGTAACCTCTTTTGGTACTTTCAGGATATACCTTTATATGTGTGCTTATGAACTCTGTAAACAGCCATCATCATTTTCTATGCTGAAGTCAAAACTGATTCTTCTTTATTATTTCATTATTTAGTCAAACCTATAAAACCTCTGAGTCATTTCACAAAGTGCTTCAAGGAACACCTGCTATCTCATGGTGTTTCTGAACACATCGTCAGGCTGGGGAGGACAGACCGGCCAGCTTTCCCCTGAAAGAATAACCTGGCTCACAGTCATGATCTTCTCCAGGGGGAAAGGCTGTACACCTAGTGTAATTCCTTCATCAAGTTAACACTAAAGATGGTGGATCCCTGCAAGTAACTTTTCATTGTGAAGGACTGGACAAAAGGGAACAGTCTCTTTTTCCTTCCTACCATTTCTTCTTTTGCTCTGTGTCCCATTTTGCCTAATCTCCTTATTTTTATCAGAGCAGCACCAAAGTAAAGAAAGGAGACTGTCACCAGAAGAACCCAATGGAATAATCTCTTTAAACTTCCACATCATGAAAAACCTTTTCTCTGACTTCTAGAAATGCTGAATCAGGTGCCAGATAAAGCCATGATAAACCTGAAAAGATGTCTCAAATAATATTTGTTGTTCTTGCATTCAATCTCATCCTGGTGCTCACTAGCTTAGAAAAAAATTTTTTTTCTAAACTCATTCTCAGAGGTCACTTCAGGCTTTGGGAGATACTGAACTTCCAAGTATTTGCATTTGTTTCTGAAAAGGAGTAGAAAATGATTTATAAAATATCATTCTTCCTCACAGAATTTGTGCCTGGATTGGAACAGGACGACAGCTGCAATTCTTCCAACATTTCCATCATCATTATTTTAGCAGCTGAGATATCTCAAAGAAACTCAGATATGAAACCTGATCTTTTTGTACTTATCTATATGCAATTCTAGCTATTATTCTCTGGATTCCTATTCAATGTTTAAAAAGTTTTCTGCACATCTTTACAGATTGCAAGCTTAGCATGTGAGAGTCCATTTATTAGAAAAGCAGTAAACCTGTGTAATATAGCTTTTCAAAAGGTAAGGACCGTGCAAGTTTGCTTAAAGACTGGCACAGTTTCTTCGTGAACCTTTTATCCTTTACCACTGAAGATCTTCTAACATGTTTGATAACTGGCAAGCTGCCAGCTCTCTCACACAGACCACCTACCCTTCACAGTGACGTCAAGGAAGTCCCCAAGTTTGCATTATTCAATGGCAAGGAAACCTTTGCTATCTTTGACTACACAGATTGTGAGTAAAGGGATGGGAATCTTTGGACTGGACTGCATCCCTTAACTCTGATTTGTTTTCTCTTCTCAACAGAGCCCTGCTGTAACAAAGAAATCTTCTGTTTCATACACTTGAAAGGGAAAAAAAATCCAATTGATGACAGGTGCTTTAGCTTCCAGCTGATTTCAAAGTGCGTCACACCGCTAGAAAAAACCCCAGCTGAAAAATTCATGAAATTTTAAAAAGTCTTTCACAAGTCCTGCTGTGTGATCCCCAGGAATGTGCTTTGCTCAGCTGAGCTCAGTGCAGGGCTGCCTGCTTCCTCTCTTACCTTGTTGACCTGCTTCTCTTTCCCAGCATCTCTATAATGCCCCAGTCTGTGTTGCTGCAAAAAAGATTCACAATAGCATAGATCACAGAACAGTTTTGGTTGGAAGGGACCTATAAGGTCATCTAGTCCAGCCCCCCTGCAGTGAGCAGCCACATCTTCAGCCAGATCAGATTACTCAGAACCCTGTCCAATCTGACCTTGAATGTTGCCATCTGTGACATCTGATGGCAGGAGAAGCCACTAGGATTCTGATTTCCTTTGTACTCTGCATCCTCTGCCATCTGCTCTTGGACTCTTCCTGATGTTTTTAGGTTGCAAAACTCTCTGAGACAGGATGTTTTCCTTTTTATTTGTTAAGAACCTAGTGTAGAGTAATGATAAACAGGAATCTGAGGCTATGATGAATATCGAGTTGCTTTGCTTTCCTGGCATTGTGGAATGTGTCAGTCACTCAGGTGTGTGGGACTAATGCAGACAAGAAGGAGAGAGACTCTTGATAGCCAAATAAGAGTGAGAATGATACTGAAACCACTAAGTTTTTACTATTTTGCATGTCGATGTGTCTCTATTTTCACTTAAGAAAAGTCAAAACCTGTAAACTTAGACTACAAGACTCCTGAAAAGTGAAAAGTTTTGAATATCCATGTAGGGGGAAAATGAAGGGTGTAAAGAGTTTCATTTCCATCTATTAAGCCACAGTGAAACACTGTGGTTGCTTCAAAATTTGCCTTCACTCAAACTGGTAAGCACTTTTGCCTTTGCCTTCCTCCCCAACTCAAACATGGAAGATGCAGGAGTCCAGGTGATGAGGGATGGATCTGGCTGCCCTACAAAATCATTCTGTGCAGACCAAAAGGCAGATAAGGAGTGTCATCTTAGCACATGCACGGGTTAGTTGAGCCAGCCTGTCTTTTGATACCAGAGGCTTCCCCCTGGGAATGTGTGGTGGGGAATGAAGGAAGGAGAACTGTTTGGTAACCCCCAAATTACTACCACATCTCAGCTGAGACACATGCCTGTGTAGCCACGGATGGGAGCAGTAAGTTTGGTCCCTAGGCCAGAAGTCAGGGTCTCAAGACGAAGCTAAACATGCAAAATGTTCAGTACCTGAAACAGGGGTGGCTGATGAACTTTTCTGAATAAACCAGGCAAGCCTTACTCCCCTCTTAATGGTTAGAAAGATTCTAGAGGAAAATAAATCTTTGCTTGAAACCATGTTTCAGCTTTCTGTTTAGAAAATTCCTTTCTATTTAGAGAGAATTCCCTTTCTGTTTAGAGAGCTCCCTGGTCATTGTATTCTCCTGTTCAAAGGCATGAAGAGCTGCAGATTAGATCTGAAGAACACTGAGCAGCTAGTGCTTGGTGCAAAAGGCATAGATCAAGAACATGAAAATGGAAAATTTTACCTTAAAATACTTTGAAATTTTAATGAATTAGAATGATGTGGCTTGTCTGAAGGAATGTAGTAAAGCACAAGGACTCCACTGACTGATGTGGACTAGCTTCTCTCTTTTGACCCCTTTTTATGAAAATTGAATTGCAAAAGCTTCATTTATAGAGTTCACCTTTAGCAATATAACACATTTTGAAGTAATTTGTTTCAAATGACAGAAATTTTATGAGCCACTAGGGACCAGAATGGAAGAACCATGATTTGCTTTTTATGTTCCACCCATTAGCACATGCTTTATCTTCCTGGACCAAACAGAAACAGGAAGAATTATTGAAGCCTGTTACATCAGTTAGGCATACATTTGGGAAAAAATCCCACCCAAACTTCTAAGCCTATTACATGGGCATAATCCACTTCAAAATCTCTTTTACAGCTTTTGTGCAATAAAAATATGTTGGAACTACTGATATGGCTTATAAAGGGAAGTCAAATTTACATATGTACCTTGGACAGAGCTGAGTTTTAATACACATAATTGCATTAGGAAACATGATTTACATATATAAGTTTTGCCTACAAATAGGTGTGTGCATATTTTGAGCATCCTGTTGAAAATGTGAACTTACAGTTTAAATGTCACTGCCTGAAGGAACACTGAGAAAACCAAAAGCTATAGTTAAATAAATAGGCAGTGGAATTTATGTCTGGTAATCCTAAAATCATTATCTTTACTAGCTTTAGTTTCAGTCTGTACAGTCTATACAGAAGTCTATACAATCTATAGAAGTCTATACAGAAAAGTAGTATGAGGAAATAGGGTCAGTGGTAAACAAAGCCCTGTAGGTCTGTATTCATTCTGCTTAACTTTAAGTGCTTCTTTGTGTTGCCTACTAACACACCTCTTTCCTCAGTCTGTTTTCTGATCAGTGGAGAGAAAGGCACCATAAATTAGTCAGCTATCTTTAATCCAAAATCACCCTTGGAAGTCATGTACCTGCTCATGAAATATAGGCTGAATTTACAGCATATGAGCTGGTACCTGAGGCACCTTATGGATAACCCAAAGGTCAGAGGAATGAACCCACATCTAAATGGATATCTTAACAAACTTGGACCAGAAATTTGCCTTTCCTCTTCCTAGGTTAAAAAGTAAGTACAAAGCACCAAATAAGTTGCTTGTCATCCTATAAAAATCTTTCAGCTTCTCTCTTTAAGCCATAACTGATTGTTCAGTTCTGCAGGAATTAATATACAGTTTTACATTACAGACTGTGGTGACAAAAGTGTGTGTGATGTTAGGCACTGCCTTTCTAGTTTGGTATCTTGTAAAATATCTGTTAATTAAAAAAAGGTCTGAAAAAGAGCCAAGTGGTAGGAAAAATCTGGAAAATGCCTTGAGTGTATTTCTACAGTCTTTGTAAAAGGTATTTCAAGGTCCGCATGAAAGTCAGGTATTTGTATTAATTTTAAATTCTTTTTCTCAAAATAAAAAAATCCCATCTCTCAAGGAATCTCTACTTTGAATTTATTCTTTTTTATGAATAAAATATGGGGAAGGAGATTCAACACTGACATTTTGGAACTAATTTATTTCCACTGGATTGAGCTACAAATCAGATACTACATACATCATATTCTTCTTCCAAAGAATCAGTAATTCCTTCCAAGCTGAGAATGAAGACAATTATTGTGCCTCACCTAGAAAACAGAAAGAAATATTTCTGAATCCCAGCTGAGCAGTGCTTTCCATTACTTGAAACAATAGATCAACTTGTCCATTGAGTTACTTTCAATTAACAATTTCTGTTCTTAAAGCTCAGCAGTTGCATTTCACATCTTCCCCTGCATGTCCTCTGGCCTTCATTGGCTGCAGTAGTAGAACTCTCACTGGTTTGATAAGCAATAACAAGAATTTTTCCCTGTACTTATCTCTCAACTAGGTAAATGCGGCATAGAGCACAAGTTGGAAGTAGCTTAACAGTTTTTCTTGATACATCCACATGAAGTGTTTTGGTCTAATGCCAGCCTTGATCTAGATTGCCTAGTTTCTAATGTGCTTTGATGGTATGTGAAAGTGTATTTGCTAATTAGAAGCTGAAGTGTGGGATCTGGGAGGTTTAGCTAGAAAGAATTCCTCAGGCCCTGTCCTAGGTCCCTTAGGCTTCTTCCTCTTAGCCCTTCATGCTTCTGTCCCAGGACAACAGAGAGCAGTTGCCCAGGGGGTACAAGGGTACAGTCGAATATTTGTACCCATTGCTCTTTCAGAGAAGAACCTGTTTCCCAGTCAAAAGAATTCCATGTCCAATGAAAAGGCATCAAAGCTGCTCTTTGACTTCAATGGAAGAGTAAAAGGATCTCAAGAAACTGGAACTTAAATTTCTGTTTTAAGAACCATGTCAGTGATTACCACAGCAAATGACGGGCATATTTAATATATCAGCATGGCCCTTTCTCACATGGTCCTGTTTTCACATGGAACTTGCCTCAGCTGCCACAAAATGGGGAGCAAATTACACTCCTTTTTGTTTTGGAATTCAAAAACTGCCAAAGATATCCTTTTGCTCCAAAATATGTTACTGGTTCATTTCTCCTTGAGTCATCACTTGCTTTTGTGCCGGTTAAGGATAAACTGCTGGTGTTCTGATTTGGTTGAAATTACATTTAGACTGCCAGAGGCTGTAGCAAACCAAATGGATCGGGTTTGTATTTCACTTATCCCCAGGCAACCCTAGTGGGTTCAGCAGGTTCACAGGGAGGTGATTGAAAACCAAATTCAATCTGTGTCTTTTTTACAGGGTTATGTGCAATCTGTCACACATGCTTCTCTATTTTCACACAGTTACTCTTTGTATTACACTTCTGCATTGCATTCATTTCAGCTTAGCCACAAACACCAGCTGAGAAGGAGAGTTCTCTGAGAATTTTTTTGCTCAGTCTCTCCTGACATGATGTATACCATGATCAGGTTGAATGTTTGTTTAGATATGCCCTGCTTGTCTCTGAGAAGTATAAACAAGTTGATATTCACATACTCATGAAACTGATTAAAATAAAAGCCTGTACACCAGGTACTCTAGGTTGCATTTAATAATTCTTCAAAATGTGTGCTTGTCTTTCTTTTCCAGCCAGTGCCTTGTTGCTCTAATGGGGGAGTTTATCAGCTTAGTTTTCCGAAGACATGAATTTGGGCTGTACAACTTGGAGAGATATTTTCTTAACCTTAAATAGGAGGAGAGCATAAGTTAGAGGACTCAGAACCTCAGATGACAAAAGTAGATGAATTTGATAAGAGTGATTTATAATAGCAAAGGATCTGGCACAGTACCAGAGCAGATAGCGTAGTACGATTTGATGCAAAGGATTGTTAGGTAACACAGGAAGCAAGGAAAGTTCACTTATTAATCTCTGAGGAGTTGGCATGTTGAATTTCTTCTAAATCAAAAAATCCCTATCACTGGGTTGAAAAACTAAAGCTCAACCTTGAGGGCAGTTCTGACAGCCTTGTTAGCTGAAATGTAGCCTTAATTTTGAAAATGTCCTCCCTTCATATGATGGATTTGATTCTTCACTGGAAAATCTTCTGCCAGAAAGATTGCTTGGGATTCCATGGGAGTTCATCTGAAACACATCCAAGATGGAGCTCAGAGTCTGTATACAGATATAGTACACTGAGCTGTGCTGACTAGAATGAACTTAGACAGGAAAATGACCAGGCATCTCTTACCCTGAGAGTGACCGTGCCAAAGCCTTCATGGGCCATTTTCTCTGTGTGAAGACAGGCATTTTAGATGGATTAGGAAAACATGCTGCTTGTGGAAATAGTACATAGCAAAAGCATATTTGAAGGAATTTTGAGGCAAAATATTCTAACAGCAATTTGAGGTGGTCAGAATTCCCATTTATAATCTAACACAGACAAGCAGGCAGAGTGAATTGCTGTGAGATCTAAATCCAAATCTGAATCTTCCCATCTTTCAGGGAGGACATGGTATTTTCACAGGCAAGACATTCAAGAATTCATCAACTGAGAGTTCCTGTTCAACTGTAAATGCAACTAATACAAAATTGGACCTGGATTTTTTTCACTGTGCTGTCATTCTCAAGAGGATATATAGTGTGGTGGATACATCTCTTCTTAGGTATGCTGGGTTCTAAAATTTGCTTCAATTTTAAATATCTTTTTATCTCATTAATAAAGTTCTAGAGCAAGAAAGTTTAGACGAAAAGGTAATGACTGTCTAGTATTCCAGTTTTACCAGACTGTGTTTTTACAGAGTGTTTCTTCAGAGCATCTCACCTGCACAGTTAGTGAAAATCTTCCATGATGTTGTCTCAAAAAAATTCTTTAGGAGTCCGGAGCTATTTGATTTAAGAACTTCTTACTACTGCCTAACCTAAACTTTCCCTTCCTTAGTTCCAGGCCATTGTTCCAATGTGATTGTAAATATTTCCCTTCTGTCACTTAAGATAAACTTTTAAGGAAAACATCAAGCAAACACACACACACACACACACGCACACACAAAATCCTCTCTTCTTCTTTATAAGCAGGGAAATAGCACAGTGTAGTTCAAATATGTGCAGCTTTTAATGTTTGTGAAAGAGAGCAGTAAATCTAGAAATTCATAATTGGGCAATGATTGTGCGTGTCACTATAGAGATTGCTGGCCTGAGCAACTGAAAAATCCCCAGGAACAAAACTCTCTTCTAGTCACAGGTTTTCGAATGCAAGTTCACACTGTCCATACTGGTAGTATGTGGAGAAATGGTTGTCCCACATATGTTGCCTCAGCTCTGGTGTTTACACCTGGCCACCGAATTAATACGAATGCAATACAGTTCAGCTTTTGTAAAGCATTTCATTTGGTACTTTCTGGCATTTTGATTAAGGAGAGAGAAAATTTAAAATACCACTGTTGCCCATAATAAGTAAAATAATAGGTTATTAAAGTAAAATGCAATTTTACTAATTTTATCAGTTCCTAAATTAAAAAATGCAAATAGAGAATCATCAATGATCTTGTGTTTAGTGAGACCCTGAAAGACCTTTTCCTGTGCTGAGATAATCATCCCTTTTTATAAATGGTCTGGAAAGAACATCAGATCTCTACTGACCAGTTTTGCAGATGTCACAGAGAATGTGTAATTAGTGTAGTTACAAATGAAGAGGCCTGTTTAGTATAATTGAATAATTTCACAAGAAAGTCACAAAAGAACTCCTGGTTTCACAGGATCACTATGTCTAGATGGACAGTCCTATACCTAGAAAGCATTCTTACAACATATGGATGGCTTTCATGGGGAAGAGTAAATTAGGGTTCATGGCAGGCAGTTAACTTGGATATGAGGTAACATCAAGATGCCATTTCCAAAAGTGCTATTATAATCCTTGGATAAATAAAAAGGGGAATGTTGACTGTAGATAGCAAAGGTATACATTTACTCTGCATTTGGTGCTGTGACCTTGAATATTCTGTCCAGCTCTCTTGACCAAGATTGGGCAGTTGTTCTTCTTATCTGTGTGTTGATAATTTAGAGAGAGTTCAGACCAGAGTTACAAAGCAATTGGTACATGAAAAACATGATATACAGACAAATTCATGAAGCTAAATCTGGTTCAAAAAAGGTACATGATGAAAACTGTCAGGCAATTTCTATATAAGAAATCAGAGTTAAAAGAGAGGAAGCTAAAGCTCATCAATTACAGAGCCTTTGGGAAAAAAAAAGGCAACAAACCAACAAAAAGAAAAACAATAACCAATGTGGCAACGGATTACAGAAAGAGTAGTGGATTCATAGAGGCTTCTCAACTTCTGGAATTTTTAAAGTCAATTAATTTCAACTGACATGGAAATTAATCCAAGAGGCTCTGTGCAACTTAATCTAAACTGGTCTTGTTTTGAACAGGGAGTTGCATAACATGACCTCCTGAGGTTTCTTCCAGCCTTAGAACATAAATTATTCTGCAATTCTATGGTTTCTTTTTTTGAGAGGGATCTGATTAGGTAACCCTTTTTGTCCCTAAGGTAAGTTTCTACTTGTTTGGAGTATTGTGTAGAAATAGCACCAGCGTTGCAGCTGGAGGGAGCACAGCTCAGCAGAGCTAATTTTTCTAGAGATCAGAGTACCTTGTCCTCCAGTAACCTAAGGCAGAGCTGATTTGCAGTATTCCAGAACCAAGGTGTGCATATGTGCCAGTGGAATGCAGATGCTTTCCTTGTTTGATGTTAACCTTTAGTTTTGACACTTTTTTGCCAGTAACAAACTGCAAATGATTGGAAGTCAAGTTAGCACTGGCACAGCATTGGGTAAAGAAAATATCTTTGCATCTTTTCTAAGGGAAGGAATAAAACAGGGCACAGTACCCACACACCAGTACCAACACAGGGAAATTTATTTTCCCTTCCCCAGGAGAAGAAGTTAAGGAGTTGGTCATAGTTACGATGTGAAAGAACTATATCAAATGATAGGAGTCTAGAGGAACTGCATTCAAATCCACACGTACATACATGAAGGAGTTGCTCAATGAGGTATTTCCGATCCTCCTAACATCTACTTGCAGCTGTAGTGGTTTGTTTTGATAGTGTTTACTCAGCTAGCAACATTCTGTTGATTTCTGCAGCCATGGCTAATGGTGAGGGAGGAGGAGGACTTAAGAATGAATGTAATACTCCTGTAGATTTTGTGTGGGAATATATATGGGACTGTCTGGAATAAAGGTAGGCTTCAAGGCATGTGACCATGTGGAAGAAAGCCAAGCCCAGACTCACTGGTGGACTAGGAGGGGATAGAGAAACACAAGCTAAAGGAAAGCTGTAGCTTCTACACTGTTTCTTGTGCTTCCTTTTTGTATTTTCCCATACTGTTGTTTGATTTCTAATTTTTGTTTTTACTGAAATCTGACCTTATATTCTTCTATGATTACTACACTGCACCTTGATGCTGTATTAGTATCAGTTTTGCATCTCAGACATCCATATTCAGCAAATATTTTTCTCTATATTTGATGATGATGGCTGATCTCAGTGTTTTTCCTTGATAGTTTCTTCTGTGAAACCCATAAAAATTATGATCAGTGAGTAAATCTAAACCAAACAGAGCAGTGAAAGCTCAGTCTTCCAATTAAGTATGTTAACTGATGTAGCCTAAATACTGAAATGGTTGTTAGTTAAAACTGTTACTGTATTCATTCTGCTTGGCTAAAATATCTGCTCATTCTAGATGTCTGCTCAAAGAAGTAAAAAACAAGTGAAAAAAACTAAACTTTCAGCATCAAAGAGAATTCTCTCTTACAAGAGAACAATGTGCATGCAAGGACCTAAATATCTGTTGCAATGTCTCAGTGTTGGATGTCTCTGGGCCTTAACCTCAGCTCCATACCTGGACAGCAGCACAGAAGGGGAAGCAAGTTAAACATCCATTTCACTTGGATCACTTTTCATTAATTTTAAAATACAGCAGAAGTATTTGGAAGCACTGTGTACAGGACTCACAAATACTTTTTTAATTTATGTCATTGCACTGGAAAAACAGCAGATATGCATTGAATGGAAACCTCAGTGTTGACTAAGGAGAATTATGGGACCAGCAG
This sequence comes from Myrmophylax atrothorax, assembly GCA_026770055.1. NCBI lineage: Eukaryota > Metazoa > Chordata > Aves > Passeriformes > Thamnophilidae > Myrmophylax > Myrmophylax atrothorax. The sequence continues at coordinate 10,204,405 of JAOXXN010000364.1, read as the reverse complement.
CAAAAGGAGCAAGGGAGCAGGTTCCCAAAGTGCCACACAGAGGTAAAACTGCTTTTCCTTTGCCTGCATTGTTGTTGTTGTTGGTTTTGTTTCGGTAGCAACTGCTGAGAAGCACCAACTTGAACTGATATTACTGCAAGAAATCCAGGAAACTATTTTATATAATGTGTTTTCTATTGTTGAGAGAGCTTTCACATGTCCAGGTTGTGAGAGGGGTTCCTGACCTCAGTTTGTTTGAAAAAAATGAGTAAAAACTAATTCTTGTGGGGAAGGGAGACAATAAAATTACCAAAGAAAAGCCAAAAATTTACCAACTTTTGTGCTTGCATGGGAAAGAGTAGAGCTAATGGGAGAAAACAGAAGGGAAGAAGTAAGAACACAGTATTTCTGTGAGCCTAAGGACAGAGGACAACCTGTCCTGGCTGACTGAAATGCAAGAGCTCCAGAACTTGTTTCTGCAGCTCCTATGGGGCAAACCAGCTGGAAGACAGAATAAACTGTAAGTAGGAGTCAATTAAGATGTTCCATGGAAAAGATAGCAAGAGTTTTGCCCTCTTTGCCCCGGGGAGAAGGGAATCTTAAGGAATGGAACAGCTGCATGAGCATGCAGTCAAAAGACACAAAGCAGGAAGTCTGACCAACGGTCTGTGGCCTCAGTTTCCCTTTTTCTAGAATGGGTCACTTCTGTTACCTTCCTCCCAAGAGGGCTAGTAGGTAAATAATACTAGTAATGCACTAATCAGAGGTTCTAAAAATAGAAATTTGGTAAGAATGAAGGATATGCCAGAGGACGACTGAATTTCCAAATTCAGAATTAATGACAATCTCCTAGTAAACACATTAATCAAGATCTTAATGTTATGGAAGAATCTCTGATTACAGACTAAAACTGGGTCCTTTGAGGAGAACACAAACATCTGTGTAGTGGAAAGGACAGCATGCAGGGTACATTGTGTACTTGTTTTTAAGTGCAGTCACCCTGTATCTCAAATAAGTACAAAAAGCATTTGAGAATGCACATGTTTTTTCAGCACACAAGCTATAACCCACAGTCTTGACACAAGTTGCACCAACAGATTTTTTTCCTCTGTTTTTCACAAATGCAGTTTTGCCCTCATCTCTTCATATCTCTTTTATGTTCATCTCATTTACACAGCTGGATCCTGCTGAACCCTGGCTGTTCCAGAAATGCCCACTGCAGGCCCTCCCTCCCTTCCCCTCCTGCTTTCATGCCTTGGGGTCCTTCACAGAAACACAGGTGGGCTTGCAAAAGCACTGGTTGTGTCTCCTTCCTTGTCTGGACAGCCCATTTATTTTAGATAATGCTTCTGTTTCAGATGAAGGAAATAGAGAGTGTCAGTTTTTCATGGTGCCTATGTCTTCATAAACACAAGATTTGCTGACTAGATATCAATGGAAGGTGAAGTCCTACATCACAGAAAGGAGAATTAAAATAATTACAAATATGAGCATTCATCTTTCTGCAGAATTACTTCTGTGCCCAAAAGCTTGGCTGCTTTTTTTTTCCAGCTACCCTAGCCAGTCTAATGAGAGATACTACTTCAATTTGCAAACAATCTTAGTTTTCCCTTTGTCCAAGACAGGCGTGTTCTTCATAGAGGTATAAATACTCTATTTGAATAAATGTTCATTAAGGTTTTGTGAACGACTTTTTGCCCATATATCAAAGGACATCCCCCATTATATTCAAAAATCCCTGCTTTGTTCTGCTCTTCTTACAGGATTAAGTCCCAAAACCTTTATCCTTCTGTCTGTATGTGTTCAGCGGGATCAAGGTGCCTGCAGTTTGACAGTGCTGGGAAAAATTAATACTTGTGGGGATGCTTTTAGTTGTCTAATAAAAAGTGTCAGCTCTAAAGAACAAAGTCCATGAAATTTTGCACTGTGAAATATGGACTGTGAAGTCTGAATTGGTTAATTTTAATGTAACTTGAGAACTTCTGTAGTCTGTTGAAGTGTAGCTGTGCTACCACAGATGTCAGTGAAAGAAGTGGTACTTATTTTCTGTATTTAAAAGCTACATAATTTTTTCTCAAGCTTTTTCAGAAAAGCAAATCCAGTATCATAGGCCTTTCTAGACAGCACATTCTAATATTGAACCTGTTTTCTGTAATTTGTTAAATCTAATTTATGATTAATTTGTGAGTTACAAAGACCAAGCAATACTGTGCTACAAGAAATATAAGCTGTTCATCCTCCCTTTTGTGAACACTCTGTGAATATCTAATGTATCTGTAGAGATTTTGGTTTATTCAGGAATGACTGTGATAAAAAAAAGAGAAATGTTAATCCAAACACCGTACAAATGTATAGTCTAAATAACTTTATAAATAAAATTTCCAGACTATTTATCAACACTGTCTATGTAAAGTTTCTTGCATATGTACATCTGACAGAAACTGTTGAAACAATAATAGTTTCCAAATGTAAATCTGTAGTGAACTGTGGGAGTTGATATTTTTTGCTCAGTGTATCTGAAGCAATGAGTTTCTGTGGTCAGAGAAACTCTGCAAGGATTAGAGAGATATTGCAGCAGTGACATGGCCAAAACAAACAAATACAGATATTTACTACTTTTTTTTAATTCAGCATAACAGTTACTGTTACCAATCACTGCCGAGTGTGGAGGTGACAGATTTTCCCACTGGAAGAGCAACAAGGACTACATGAAATGATTACTAGTCTGAGTTTAATCTTTTAAAAAGATGTGCAAGTTTCTCATGTGTGAGAGAGCACAGATAAAAGAAAAGGCTGTACTTATTCTGTGGGATCACTCTATATCTTGACAGAGCACAAACAGCTATGTAGGAAGATGCACATGCCTTAGGTGCAATGTAGCCATAAACCAAAAAACCCAGGCAGTCAGTGTGTTTCAGAAGAAAAGTAAGCTATGAAGCAGAGCAAAAGCTGTTTTATTGAATAGTAAAGAAGTTTACAGAACATTTATGTTGCATTTGTATAGCATCACACCAGAAACAACAGCTATTTTCTCCTGAATTAGAGGGCTAAATGAGAAGAAAAGGAGCCAATGTGCTACGCACATGAGTGTTAAGGAGATAGTTCCCATAGCAGCAGTGAATGCATTCATTCCTTTCAATCTCCAGCAACTAAATGAAAAAAAAAGTGTGGTTTGGAAGCTCAAATTCAGATCAGGTGTAAAGATGTGCAGCTTCCGAAACTCAAGGGAGTTGCATCGTCCTGCACCAGATCATAGACTGACCAGTGAGCCAGAATAGACAAGGAAGAACACTACACAAACAGACTACCCACCAACTGGCCAGTGATAGTGTCTTTGATTTTTCTCTTTCTAGAGAATTTGAGACATTTCTAGACAATTATGAAAAATTGAATGCAATTATTCCCTCAGAAAACTATTTAATTTCTATCATTTCCACGAAATCTGGACTGTTCTGCATTTGTTGCCTGGCATACAGAGACAGATACTTAGCACTTCCACTGCTTCCCATGCTGTGACCACAACATACTCTGAACATCATTTGACGTCTGCCTGAAATACCATTCCAGCTTAATCACATGCTAAGTAAAATTCCACCACTCCAGCTTCTGGAGTATTCAGTGAAAGCACTGTAATCCAAGCTGTCTGTCTGTGTTACCTTCTTATCCAACACACAGAAACAGGCACTGGCTAACTTACATGGACATCCTCCCGCATGTGGCTTCAGCAGTAAACTACCCACTACTCCATCATGTCTACAGTAAACCTGGACAACTGGCTGAGGTGTACCTCACTGCACAGCAGAAGATTATGTTTGGACACATATCCTACCTCAGATACCAGAAACTGATCCTTCAGTCTTTTCATGGATATCCCTGCTACCCTTTCCGTTGTGTGGCTTCTCAGGTCCTCCATGGAACCTTCCCTTCTGCAGGATCTGCAGTGCCCAGCTCTGTGGGTGAGTTCACTGCCAAAAATTCTGCATAGGTAACACTGTTTCCATTTGTGCCTCTGCCTTTCTGCCAGCTCTCATAATCTCAATTGGCCATGATCAAATAGATTTTTTGTAAATGCTGGAGCTGAACAGTCTCAACTCCAGTTCTAACTTCACAATTCTTGAAGCATGTCAGTCTCAAGACGAAATTCTCCATCTTAACACTCCTTCAAATCCACAGCAATCCTGAACAAAAACTGACAAAGTGGAATATGCTGTTTACACAAAACAATCCCTTAGGAGGTGTGCATTGATCTGATAATGCCTCATCAAAACCAAACCCAGTATCTCTGATGTTTGAAAATTATTCAGAGTTCTCATGGATCCCACAGTGCTCAGCCAGGCATCTTTGAACCGCTCTTGGATGATGACATGTGCAACAGTCCAAATCAGTAACTCTGGGCTATGTGAGGACTGCACCTTGCCAATAAGCTCAAAACTGTCCTTATGGAATGAATTCATCTGAGCTCTGCGGGACTAGGTTGGTCTAAATCAGAAGAATATTGCCCCTTGTGCTTGTAATAATTGTTTGCTCTGAGTATCTACCCTAATAAATTGATAAATCAGCTCTATCCTTGTGTTTATAGAAAAAATTTTGTTTCCTAAATGGCCCAGGAATATAATAGTTTAATTATTTCTTTTTCTTTATAATTTAATATTTAATTCTTAATTAGTTCTGTGGTGATTTCAAATTTCCCCAGACACTGAAATGTTTCTATATCATATTCACTTCAAAAATAACAAAATAAATTCTCAAAAATAATTGATGTCACAAATATTCCAGTCAAAAGATCTGGCTAGCATTTGAGGTTATCTATTCTAAAGCACATAGAGAAGAATTATATAATAAGAACTTAGGAAGAAATGCACAGTTCTCAGTATTCTGTTTTCAAAATAGTATCTGTTGATCTTTGCTTGGCAAAACAGTCTTCCTTCTCTTTCTTCATTTCAACTTAATAACAGGCGTTTATATTATAAAAGAACATTTTATTCAGAAAAAATAATTATTAGATTAAATTACCATTTTTTGGTTTTTCTATTCTTTTCCAAACTTTCAAAGGGTGGCTGCCTTGGCACTCCTATGACAAGGGCAAAAAACCATACAACTGCATGGCCTGACACATCTATTGGAGAACAAAGAAACATCATGAATTAATTCATATATAACTGAAAGTAAAGAGTATTCTGGATTAAGTACATCTTTGTTCAGTGTGATTCAGCACACTGAAGGTATAAATGTAAACCTAAAGGCCTTTCTGTCAAAATATATCACATCCAAGGCAGTTTTTGCCATAGTTTTAAGAGCTCCTTATACCTTTGGTGCATATTTTCTGACTGTAGCTTAGGAGTGTTTTCTTTTTAACTCCAGTTGCATTTGGTGTAAGATATGAGGGCAAGACTATTCAGAAACTAATAGAATTATAGAATCGATTGGGTTGGAAAAGACCTCCGAGATCATCAAGTCCAACCCCTGGACCAACTCCAGTCCGTTTACCAAATCATGGCACTCAGTGCCACGGCCAATTTCAGTTTAAAAACCTCCAGGGATGGGGAATCCACCACCTCTCTGGGCAGGCC
>JAOXXN010000364.1:10166598-10192718 GCA_026770055.1 Myrmophylax atrothorax | reverse complement strand
GAGAGGAGCCCCGAAGAAGCGATACAAGGACTCCCTGAAACAACACCTCAGCCTTGGCCATATTGACTGCCATCAATGGTCCGCTCTGGCCTCAAATCAGGAAACATGGAGACACGCCATTCACGACGCTGCTGCTTCTTTTGAGAATGAACACAGAGTCAGTCTCAAGGAGAAAAGACAACACAGAAAGAACCATTCCTCACCAATATCGCCAAAGGAGACTTTCTGCTGTGCCTTTTGTGACCAGACTTGCCTATCCCACATCAGCCTATTTAGCCACCAGCACGCTTGCAGAAAGTGTGGGTAGAGCCCTTCCCAAATCTTTGTTTGCAAAGCCTAGCCATGATGATGATGATGAGAATACCATTTTACTTGTATATTTTTTAGTGAAGCATTTACAAGATTATTTTTTCTGAAACTTTATTGACCTAAGAGTTTGATCTTAGTGAAGTCAAGAACTTTTTCCCCTGTAGTCAGAAGTTTGTATGGGCCCTGATTTGCTTTAACACATTAGTCAAATTATTTATTTGCTAAATAGAATGTTTTAGTAACCAAAATGAGTATATGATGTATCTACTGGTATCAAGTTATATTGTATACTAATCATTTGTCCATAGTATTTTACTATTAACTGCTACAAGCACATTTCTCTAGCTATGGAAATCCTCTTAGTCTTCAAGAATTCTCTGATGATTTGTAAAACAACAAAATTAAAGAACTAAGTTCTCTGATGGCTTCTTCAGTTAAACTTGCAGTGGATTTGATCTTGATGACTGAATAAACAAAAGTAAGAATTTTTGAAGAATAATTGATGGTATTATATTTCTGATCTCAAAGAACCTATAGCAAAGTCAATGTATGGTCTAAACTTCAAAGTTTTACTGGCACATTGAGTTGGCTGCAAAGTAAAACTGTCTACTGGGGAAAATTCAGACTGAGATTTGAATGCCACAGTTAATGTTTGGAATGCCTTATCAGCTGGAGCCAGAAAAATATGGTAGCAAAGGCCCAGGAAGAGATTTCAAGCTTACATAGAAAACAAACTGAAAGTATTTGCTGAAAACACATATAAGATTGAAAACAAACTTGGAGAACATTAGAACAAGGTACTTCTTAGCAGAACTTCAAAAGGGAGAGAATTGGAATCTTGAGAGAAACAAACCTACTAAACAGGCAGCAGTAATTTGAAGGTGCTAATACAGTTCTGTTAGATATTGATTGATAAGTGTTGACATTACAGGCAATATTTTCTTTCTTCATGTTTTCCTTTGTGCAAAACCAAAGTATATGGAGTTCAAAAATGGAACCATCTTACAAGGGTTTATATGTATATATATATAAAGTTTGTTCTACTTAATTTCTGGATAAAAGTAAGCAAAGAATAAGAACCCTTAATAGGAAAATGTGTGGTGTTTAATTTATTTTTTTCCTTAGTGTTTTCAGTGTGACTTTGTTATCGGTATGATTGCAAAGGCTATCCCAGGTTTTCATGTCCTTTCTATGCTCCCCATGGAGACTTGGATGGATTCACTCCACGCAAAACAAACTTGTTCCTCCACCCAGCAGAGATAACTTTTGTAATTGTACAAACATCACAGTGTAAATCCTGTTCTGATAAATTTGAAATGTCAATTCTGTGAATGAAGCTTCACAGTACGTTCTTTTGAGCAGTTATAAACAAGATATGAATATTGTATCTGACATAGCAAAATCTGTACCTCATTCACAGCTTGCACAAGGAAAATAAAACCTTCACATCAGTACACAGGGGACTTCTTGGAATTACAGTTAGAGATGATGATTATGCGGAAACTGAGACTTATAAATGCTTTATTGTTGTGATGGAAATCAGCCAAGAAGGCAGATAAAAGACTTAAGAAGAGCTAGCTAGGAAACAAATCAGAGACCTAAATGACCCTACTGGAAAAATAAATTGTGGAACTTAACATCTGGTTCTTGCAGTTGTCAACTCACTCAGCAAAGGGTCAAACTGATTAGCTGCTCTCATGCAGAATATAGGGAAAGGAGTAAAGACAAATCATATGAACAGTAGCAGGCAGTGCCAAGTGAATGCTCTTAATCTACAGTGATATTGCCAAACCTAGCAGACAGCAATGTCTAGATATATAAAGTTTGTGCCCGTGCTTTAGCGTGACCTGTCTTCACTGGTGCAGCCATGCAAACAATAAATGGTGATTACCTGGTTTTTAAGGAGATGGATATGGAATCTTAAGCACCACACAAAATATTCAGTAGCAAATTACTGTGGACTTTGTTGCAAACTTTTAACTGAGACCAGGTTTATTTAGGTCAGGAATTGTTCTTCCAGAAGTTTCCAATCAGCTTAGACTGGTTTACAGGCAGTGGCTTACTGATTAGCTCAAAACAATATTTTGATGCAAAACCACAATCAAGACAGTGGGTTTGAAGATGATTTCTGCTTGAAACAAAACTTTAAAATGAAGAATGTGAGAAACCCTCTCAAAATGAAAGAGAAATACCTTCTCCTGTCTGCCCTGAATATGCAAGAAGACTAATACTTTACATAAGCTGTATTTGCACCATACAAGAAAAACAAAGTTTAGGGGATTACTAAACATGAAGAACTTGAGGCAATAAACCCACTCAATGAAGCTTAACACAGTGAAAATCCAAGTATATCATTCAGCTTGGATCTTATCACTCCTTGCAAGGTGTGCAGCATTGTACAGTATCAGGAACACTGCCTGCCTGCTTCTAGATTCCAGCTGTCCTACTGCAAATCAGTGTCGGTGTCTACCCTGGCCCTGAGAGTTATGGGCACTGGGGGCACAAGGCTTCCCTCTGAGCCACGAGTTGCATACATTAATAGTGCTGTCGATATAGCAACTGCTCAACATTGGGCTTTTTTTTTTCTCCACAATAATGATCAAACACTCAACAAAAAACCCTTTTCTTTGTTATTTAACAAAGCGTAAGTAGAGTTCAAATGTGTTTGCATTGTTACATGAAGTACAGCAATGTGTTTGAAGCTTGGTTTTGTCCTCTCTAGTCTACCCTTTGTCCAGGATGGCAATTCTAATAGCAAGAAGTAGATTACCTAGAGGTACCATTCCCTAAAGTCTGGTGGAATCACTTTTTGCATGACTAATTATTCTTGCTTTTAAACCTCCAGCATATTTTGCTTGCAGCTAAGCGTTGTTCCAGTGTAGAAACTGGGCACTGGTGGTATCTTTTGTAACATTCTCATTTGTGCAAAGAGGTCTTCTCACCTAAATATTCAGCAGCAAATTAATGGACCAGTTTTTGATGACGCAGTAATTAATGTGAACATTCACAGGGTGCTGAACACAGCCCCCACATCCCCACCTTCCTCCCCACTCCCCACCCTGCCCAAATACATAGAAATTTGACCATCATTTTCTCAAGCTTCTTGACAGTGAACCATCTTGAAAGGCTACTGGTATGTATACAGACATTCCCCATTAAAGCCAGAGGAACAAAGCCCAGAAATTCAGACTTTCCTTAGGGCAGGAGTAAGAGAGAACTAGGACTCTCTTTCTGCCCTGCTTATTTTCTCTGAAACATGTCAAATGCAATCCATATGTTTCCATGGGAGCTGTATTTACTTCCACAAGATTTGAATGTGCTGGTTGACTTATAAAGCTATTACCTTTTAAGAAATAAAAAAACACAAAGAATTAAATATAGCTGTGTTTGTAAAAAGTTAATAGCCTTAAAACCCACAATAGTTCATTCAGTTCAAGGCACCTCAATATAAAGTGGGCAGAACACCATAGGCTGAACCTTGCTTTATACAATCCAGTAGAATTTGACAGTCAACTGGGGTAGAATATTCTTTTTCAGAAGCTAATAGGTTCATTATTGTGTCATCTCTGACAGTCCTTAAAATGTTCTGCCACACATTTTAACCATCTAGGTGGCTGGACTATGCTCAGAAATCCAACATTTATAGAAATGCTCAACAAGCTCAAAATGCTCAGAAACCCAGCATGTATCATTCAAGATTACAACAGTAGCCATTGATAATCAGAGAGAATTCTGAAGTGGAATTTAAGTGACTTGCATTTTTAAGGCCGTCACAGAGCCCATAAAAGAATACTTCAGAATATTTAAGCTTATATATTAAGTATTCAAGTACAACTTTGCTTTGGTGAGGCTGCATCCTGTGTCCTGTTTTGGGTCCTTCACTACAAGAAAGACACTGAGGTGCTGAAGTGTGTCCAGGGAAAGGCAAAAACGCTGGGGAAGGGTCTGGAACATAAGTTCAATGAGGAGCAGCTGAGGGAGCTGGGGCTATTAAGTCTGAAGAAAAGGAGACTCAGGGGTGACCTTATCACTTTTTACAACCACCTGAAAGGAGGCTGCAGTCAAGTGAGGGTCAGTCTCTTCACCCAGGTAACAAGTGACAGGACAAGACAAAATGGCTCAAGTTGCATCTTGGAAGATTTAGATTGGGTATTGGAAAAATATCTTCATGAAAAGGGGTGTCAGACATTGGTACAGGTTGCTCAGGGAAGTGGTGGAATCACCATCCTTGGAGTGATTTAAAAGACATATAGATGTGGCACTCAGGGACATGGCTTAGTGGTGGACTTGGCAGTGCTGGGTTAGTAATTGGACTCAATGATCTAGAAGGCCTTTTACAACCTACACAATTCTATGATGTTCATTCATTGTGATTACTGAATTTGATAAATCTTTGACTTGGATGGAACACGAGACCTTTACATTTTCTTGGGTTTTTTAACAGCTTGAGCTGGGCAATGAAAATGGAAAAAAAGTTGATTTAGTGAAACTGTCATGTTTCAGGGTCTTGCACTCTCCCTATTAAAATTCTTTTGTAAAACAAAAGAATGCCATTTCATTAAACAAAATAGCTACATAGACTTCTCCATATATTATTTTCTCTCAAGGTTGATGCATGTAAAAAATCTGTATTGCATTAAATAGGAAGTGAGTGTAAATATGACATATGGAAATCTTCCAGATGACTGAACTGTAAAAAATTATTTAATGCTGCAAAATATTTCTGGTCTCTCTTAGCTAGCAGCATGCATTTCTATATAGAGATAATACAAAACTTTTCACGTGTTGATTCTAAAGAAATTTGACCAGCACTTTTAGCACAAAAAGATCTCATTCTATTTTTGCATAGCTGTATTGGGATTCTTACACAAGTCAAAAGAAAAATAGTGACTTTAACATGAGGTCTAACTCTGAACTCATTCAATCAGTGCATATCAAAATCAACTTCACTGAAGTAAATGAAATTCAAGGGGTACAGAAGTTATGAGGTTGGAGTCACTTCCACTGACTTCAGTACAATTACCTTTGATCTGCCCCAGTGTGAGATCATTCAGTTCAATGTGGACAGACTTGCACATTCAATTTAACTCCAGGAATGGGCTTGAGACACAAAGTTTAAACGCACACCCATACTTCCCCAAAGATAGAATACTGTTTTGGGGCTTGAGGGTGAGAAAAATAGAAGCTGGCTGCAAAGTCAAAATACTTGGATATAGATGAATTTCTAATGAATTTATTTTAAAATTGAAAGTCTGCAAATTATCACCCTTGTTTATATCACCAGGACCTAATTACATGTCTCTGAATTTTACTGTATGAGAAGCTAATACTTAGAGCATATGCTTGAAGTTTGAGAAAAATTATCTGCTGTTGCCGAAGAAATACAGAACTCTGGACTCAGTACTTGGCAGATAGATACTTTTTGACTCATTTGTATAACAAACCCTAATACTGACATTAAAAAAACCAAGATGAATGAAACTTGGTTTTCTAACTCTTGTGAGTGTTCTGCATGTAGTAATATAACTAAGCTGGCTGAAGTGGTGAAAGGATTTGCTGTACAGAGGTTTGAAATGGATGATAATATTTTTCCAATTTCCTGTAACCTTTGAACCTTCCTCATTCCTACAAGTACCTCCAAAATGCACCTTTTTTTTTTTTTTTTGAAGTTTAGAATGGTTTCAAAAAGTCTTTTCCACTTTTGGTTTCTAATTGCATCCAAAGTACCAAATGTCTCGAGGAAGGCTGCTCTCTCAATTCATTCAAGATGTTTGAATATGCTTTAAATCCATATGGAAACTCAACTTAAGTATAAAGCCTTTGGATATGTCACATCATTACACCCCTATAAGTTCCAAAAAAACCTGTGCCAACCCACCTACCAAAGTTGTGAACATGTCTACCTCACATTGCACACACTGTTAAACTGTTAATAAAGATCACATTGTCAATAGAGCATTATAGAAATTTACTTAAGAATGTATATTCTTTTGTTCCATTTCATTTTTTTAAAGCACATCAGCAAAATCAGGAGGGTGCCAGGATTGCCTCACAGTATCGGTGTTAAGAATTCTTGCTAGAACCACATGGAAGGAAAAAAACTAAACACAGCACATCTGCCTTTTTAGCCTGACCCAGGAATAGGCAGACATTGAAGTGAATTCAGACCTTTTCTCTCTTCATTCTCATATGGGCAAACTTCCAAACAGAGGAAATGAAGAACAAAGTGTAGGTTAGGTGATGGTCTGGTCATGACCATATAATCATAAAAAGACAGGATAGGGAACGTGCTGCAATCTTCAAGAGGTAGTACAGTACAACACAAACACAACATTTTCCCTGGAGACACTTCCTTAATGTATTGAAATGGCAGGAAAGTTCTGAAACCCATTAAGATTTAGACTGGTGAGTGTTTAAATTCCAGGAAATCCATAAATCTGGAGAGATTAAAGACCTAAATCCAGAAAAAAAATTGCATATAATTTAGGAGCTGAGTAATAGGCCAGCAACATATCCCTTTAAAAAGTAGTAACATGATAAAGCTGCCCTTCTGACAAACAGCATGATAAATACAGATGGCAGAGTTTTGTTCAACACCTCTAGGCCATATTTGATGGTACAAAAAAACATAAGAGTGTATACAGTAACTATAGACTTACCTTGGTGTTGCTTTTTGTATTTGCTTACTGTCATATTGTAGCAGTAGGATATATAATTTGAAATAAAATAAATACATGATTAAGGTGTAATATTAGCTTTATTTGATTATTGGTTGTTCTTTTATTTTTTCAAAGTTTCTATATAAAAGATTTATAGATAGAACAAAATGCAAAAAGAAAATATTGTTCCAACTGAGGTCTCCAGTGAATGTGGATTGTTTGCATCTGTTGTGCTGCATGGAATTTCACAGAACAGCAGATCACTGAGAAGATCAAGAGTCAGAAACTGATCCCAACAGGAACTCCAGAAGTGTAATAGAAGGGTCCTCTGAGACTGTCTCACCCTGGTGCAACTATCTCCTGTTACTAGACAAATGCTGAAGCACATTCGAGTCACTATCAAAACTAAATGTCAAGAAAAGTCTGAAATGTTTATTTTCAAAGCTGGAGACTCTGCCCCAGGAAAGCAACCTTCTGAATGACCCTGTTCTCCCTGACTGCATCAAATGACAGAAGTGGGTGTAGGGTCATGTCATCTGATAGGCATTAGAGCAAGGGAGTGATATTTCTCCACTATGAAATGAGATAGAAGTTAACTATTTGAAAAAGCACCAGTATCTACTAGGATTCTGATCACACTTTAAATTTTAAAAAGGTTCCTGGGAGTTCAAGGCACCCAGTGGATGTGAAACAAAGTCATTGAGGAGGCCTCCCAAAGATCATGCTCCCCTTGAGCTCATGAGATGCAGCCACATCAGCCAGTCCATCAGGGACATGACAGACTTTCAAGAGATGGCAGCCAGAAGTTATGAGCGTCATATCTGCACAGTGGACCCTGTCAGCCGCCCGCATTTCAGCAGGGCTTTTCCCTCAGCTTCCACTGTGCTGGTTCTGCTTCTTTTCACAATCTGAAGGCAAGAGGTGATCCTCTCCCCAGTCCTATGGATCAGTTACAAGTAACATTTTTGTCAACCTGTTTTGGTTTATACTGTCAAAATTAGGACAACATGATACTGCTTTCATGAGAAAGGTTTTGGTTTGTGGTTTTTGTTGTGGGTTTGTTGTTTGGGGTTTTTAATAGCTTTATTTTAATAACATCTAATTGAATTTTTAAGTTTTCTGTTGTAAACTGTCCTAAATTCAGCATAAAGCTGAGAAGAGTCAATGCAATTAGGATTTAAACTATTTCTTCCCTTTTTGTATTTTATTAGAAGGAGGTTTAGGAGATGATGTTCCACCAGTATTAAAACAGAGGAAATTGAACAGCATTTGGATGTAGAGAGGGGATGGGAACCAGTATGACTGTGTAACCTTCATAAGCACCGAGGAAAAGAGCTCAGGCTCCAGATGTACATTTATAATTCATTCAGCCTAGGCAGCTGCTGATCAACAGAAATCCATTAAATTTTCAAAGCAAATGTACAGAACCGACAAGATGGCTGAACAAATTCTTACGTCATATTTTACTTTAACTCTTTCAAAACACTCAGTTTAATTTGAAAAGAGAAAAGTGCATTTGCTTGGTTTACCACTGTGTTTTATTATTTCCCAATAACACAGCCGAAGAAAAGCAATTTTTCTTGGATGATGGAATGAATATTGAGAAACAGAACTGTTTGGCTTTTGATCACTGAGCTGAACTGGAAGGGGCAAATCATGTCAAGATTTGGTGACTGTTCCAGGCTGCATACAGAATTAATTAGTAGTTTCAATTTTATTCTCAGTTGCACAAAGTTAAAAAATACCACTACCATGACTTCAGCCTTTTTTGGCAATCCCAGCAGAACAAGATAGGTCAAGCTTGAAAGCAAATGAGTGGGGTGGGGTGGGATGGGGGAAATTCCCTCTCAATCCTACAGGTGCACTGTCTAAGCCAGCATTGGAGCACATGGAGGAGGCAATACGAGGAAGTTTGTGCTGCCAGAACACCAGCTGGATCTATTCTGAGCTTAACCAAAAGACCTGGATATATAAATTCAGGTTGGAATGGCCCAAACCCACTTCATTTAAAGAGAACAGATATTCAGTATCTGTCACTAGAACTCTTGAGTCTTCCCAGGCCTCCAGTGGGTCCCAGGAAGATAAAATAGAATGTACTGTAAATGCAGTAATCCTGTCTAGCTCTAAACAGAGCACTAAGCACAGTGCACCTTCACTGTGTTGGACAAAAGGAACACTTTCAGCATATTTTTATCAGGGCCTGACTTTTATTTCCTCATTTGTAAGGTTCCAGATATTAAGTTCATCTTAAGGCAAACATTCACTCTGTGGTGATAACAAACTGGAGACACTCTGCATTTGATAGTGATGAAGTAATCACTTTCTCCCACAAAGTACAAAAACATATTTATTTTAGCTAATTTTGCCTAGGAATTAATGCTATTTGTCTTACAGTGTACAAGAAAGAAAAAATGTCATTAAGCTACAGAAAAGAAAATTCTATATAAAATTTTTTGCAAGTGACATTAGGAAATGTCTCAATCACTTCTATTAATTCTATTGAGACAGTAAAGTAAATGCTGAATGTTTTTCACATGAAAGCACTATAATTTTACACTTAATAAATTACTGCTTCATTTTAAAAGAAGTGGTCATTTAATATTTACAGTAAAATGCTTCAATTATGGTTATTAAAATGAAGGAAAGTGAATTGCAGTAAAAAGATCACTAGCTGAATTTTATATTTAATTTTGCATTTTACAGATTGATGTTAACAGACTGGAGGTTTTGGGAATACATCCATTGAAAATCAGACCAAACCTCTGAAACTATTTTAATTCAGAATTTTTCAATGAAGACAGTATTGGAAGTATTCAATACTAACACTGGAATTTTCTCACATACTTGTTAATAAATAACTGTAATAAATATTTATTTATACACACTTTCAATCTGAGATTGCTTATGTTTAAACGGAGTTAGAAAACAAGAGTTAAGGTCCAATCTTGATTCAGCATACACAGGAATTAATTTTCCTTAAATGTTTTTTCATATTTGCTCCAAGTGTGCTGTCTTAGCTATTACTCCTGAAAATATGCTTCCTTGAGAGAAAAGTCAGAAGAAACAAAGAAATATAAACTTATAGTTTAACTCAGCTTAAAATTTGAAGAAAATATTCCTTCTTTTGAGGAAAAACAGGTAGTTTTATTTAACTCCTATTGAAAAGATGTCTTTGACTGATGTATTTTATCTAATCCTACTTATTAAAGAAAATAAAGGTGCTTTAGGGCAGCTCTGTTTGCAGCTCTGCCATTAGACTGCTTGCCAAGTTTTTCTTGGCTAACACTATGGATAATTATTTTTCAACTATGTGCATTTTAGCACTTAAACCACAATATTTACCTACATAACAACTATGGAGAGAGTGCAAGTTCCTCAAATCAGTATGGCTGAGCCATTTTTGTGATCAAAAGCCATAAGGGTAAGAAATCAATAAAAATCATAGCTATTTCAAAGGTAGAGCTACTCAAACCTGCTGTAAGCACAGAGTTGTGCTTTGATATAATTTACATTTGTGTTGCCAAGTCAAGAACATTCCTTTAATTCTTGTTGTTTTAACAAGCTACCAATAAACCAATAAACAATTTGTGTTATTAACAATCTATGTTCTACAGTGAAGTGTATTTTTGTCCTCTAGGAAACAAACAAGAAACTGATTGATTTGTCACAGACCCATGCATGGCTTTGTGCAGTGTTCTTTGACTAATACAACCTATACCAGCAGCCTGAAGTTCAGAGCCTTTCCCTTTCCATCCCTTCGTCCTGAAGGATGAAAAGAGCACTGCTCTTAGTGACCCTATTTTCCTGCTGGATCCAGGCTATGTATGATCTTCTCACCTTTGTGGTACCTACACATACAGAGGAAGTGATAAATATCCAGCTTTTTAAGAGAGAGGCACTGGCTAGTTCCCAGCAGCTCTCAAGTACTTCGATTAAGTAGTCTCCTATAGGACTCCCATAGGGCGCAAGACTCTTATTTAATGTTTGCATCAATTGGTTTATTTGAAAACCACTGACCCATCTTTTCATAGTCTACATCCCAGGAATGCGTTCAAGTGAGATTTGAAACATTGTTTTTTCTCTGTTATTAGTCCTTGGAGCACTAAATAGTAGAGTTAAAAAACCCCTCAAACAAACAAACAAACACCCACACACACACCCACACACACACACACACCCCCACCCACACACACACACACCCCCCAACCAATTCAACCCCAAAACAACCCATTAGACTTCCAAAGTTTCCGCTCTTCTAGGTGCCATCTCATCTAGCTGTAGGGGTAAATACTGAAATGTGCTGGCATTCGGTTGCTAAACTGATGATACCTAGATGGAATGAGTTTTTTCAAAACATTTTAAGTTTTATTTACTTTTAAGGTGGGTGTTAAGCTCCTGCACTCATCCCAAAAGGTAAATCAAATGGGAGAAGTTGTGATGTGTGAAGAGGAGACTGGAGTGATTCTTAACTGAGTCATGGCTAAAGGGCAAATAATTATGTTTGGATAACGTTTGTTGCTATAAAAAGCAAGACAGATCTTGATGGGTGGAACACTTCTAGATGTGGAGGCTGTGGGAAGAAGCTGTAATAGAGAGATGTTCCTGTGCTCCATCTTAGTTATAATCAGTTGCACCGCTGCTTGTGTACAAAAATTGCCAAGATACCAGTTTGTGTGACCCATCTGAAACAGATTCTAATTCCCTTTGAACATTCCCATTACTTTTCAGAGGATTGCCAAGGGCTTTGCTAAACAGTTTTTAGAGTATCTTTGTGAAGTTTTTTCCACATATCTTTCTTTTTTAGTTTTCTATTTTGTTGTCTGTAACTTGTGATGGAAACAGGAAGGAAATTTAACCCACACAGAGGGGCAGTGCATGGTTTCCCTATTGTGACAGTACCTCATGGTAAATCTTAAGACTCTTTCCCTACCTCTCATAGGGGAGTGATCTGTTCCTTGTCCATTCAGCATCAGAAAACCTCTCTACTTACATAGACCCACTCCAGCTGTCAGTACGCTTTGAATCCCAAGCAACCTTGGGTGGCCCAGTTACTGCCCATGGTAGATTATAGGAAATATAGAACAGCAATATTTTGCAGAGGGTATTCTTCTTGTTACCAAAATTAAAGGCAATCTTGGGAAGAAGAGAGATCAGATTTCTGCTATCATTAATCATGATCCACAACTCCTCTATGATTTCTTAGCGTTCTCTGCAGGAGTGGAAAGTTGTCCAAATAATCATGATTCAATAATGTTTTAATTCCCTACTAGTCAGTCTGCGAAGTAAAGCTGGATTTTACATCTATGTAGGGATTCACAAAGCACGTTTATATAATTTCATTAGCCAGATAGTTCTGTCCTTATGAAGCACAGTGAAAAAAATCAATCAAACAAAAATAGCCCAACCTTTATTGCTCTGTTTGCTTTTTGATGTGTTGGCAGCCTGGGACATTTTTACACCGCACATAAGCACTCTTAGGGACAGAGCTCAGAATGGTTCAGCCTACAAAAACTAGGGTAAAGGTTCAGGTTCTGATACTTGTTTTTTGGTGCTTCTATTTTACAGTATTTGAGAAAGGCAAAACCACAATGTAGAGGTAGAAATCTGCCTGCTTGCTCAGTCCTCTTCTGTTGTCTACTTTGGATGCTTAGGCTGGCAGGTCCTTAGAGGTGTGTGGAAAGGTGACCAATTCCTGCAGCAACAAGGCCCAATGATTAGTTCATAATTTTGCAGAAAAGCAGAATAGTTTCCATGAACTGTAGTTCTTACAGACAAACAGTACAGGGAACAGAATTCTTTGGTCTGAAGTGGCCTTTTCTTTTTTTGAAGTCCAGTAGTGACAGTTTGAAAAAGAAATGGTTTTGCACACACATCAGCCTAGTACAGAGCTAATGGACCAACTCCAGGGCTGTTGTTTGTCCGTGTGGTGGAGTCAGCTGTCCTTATCAGGCTGCCCTGGAATTGTGGTGCCTAAATGGCTAAATCCTATCAAAACTGATTGGTTGGTATGGGTAATGTTTGAACATCTGCTCCTGCAAATCTGAGTGGCGCTGAGACTTGGAAGCAGGTAGAAACATCAGTCCTGTACATCTGAGGCCACAAGTTTGGTTCATGGATGAAGCGATGGGCAAAGCAGCCAGGAGAGGTGCTGGTGTGCTCAGGGAACAGCAGAGCCTCCGCAGGCAGAGGAGCTGAGACATTGGCAGGGCCCTCTGTAACCGATACAAAGAAAACCCATCCCAGCCAAAGTGGAACTCCTGGCACATCTAAAACTGCTGAAAGAGTTACACAATTTGAAACAAAAAAGCATTTTTAAGGCCAGTGGGGAGGAGGAGGCTTCTGCCTACATGAAACATGTCATGGGCTGTGTGGGCAGGTATTTATGTTTTAGTGGCATTGGCGATACTTTTCTTTACTGAAGTATGTATGT
This sequence comes from Myrmophylax atrothorax, assembly GCA_026770055.1. Classification (NCBI taxonomy): domain Eukaryota; kingdom Metazoa; phylum Chordata; class Aves; order Passeriformes; family Thamnophilidae; genus Myrmophylax; species Myrmophylax atrothorax. Next base: position 10,179,320 of record JAOXXN010000364.1, on the reverse strand, counting down.
GTGCTCTAACAAGAGAGAGTTACTGCGAATGGATAACCAGCTGGAAAAATGTGGTCAAGGTAAAATCTTTCAGGTCCATTCATGCCTGTGAATTGATTTAGCTTTCCATTTTATGATCTTGAGTTATGAAATATTTGTGCAAAGCATTAGCAGCTAAAGCAATCCAAGAGACAGTCTATTATGCCAAACTCTAACCACTAGACAATAATTAGGCTGTCAGTTACAAAATACTGGATTTGTGATATTTCCAAATGAAGCAACAGCCAGTGGCATGTGTCAAAAACAGGGATTGGTTCAGACAGGTAAGAGTCTCTTCATTTGACAGGTGCCAGCTCAACTTCTGAGCAAATTAAAACATTGTGCCATTGTGCCAGTGAATCCAAGTTTGACAGAAGAGCTTACAGAGTCATTCTCAGTGCAAGGTCACAAATAATGAAAGAAAAATTTGGTAAGATTTTCCCCCTGATTTTCAACACAGTGACAGATTATTACTCATCCCATTATCTGAGACCTTAAGGCACTCCTTAACACACACATGAGTAAAAGTTAAATTTCGCATCCTGAAGAGTTTAATGAAGCCTGCTTTTTGTCTGTGGGATGTGAGGTGTGTATTAGACCCAGCATTTTTAATAGCCACCATGAAACTCATGACCATTTTCAGGGTTAAAAGATTTTGGGGCACTAGATTAGGGCCCCAAAATACACTCGGTTGTCAATGTGCTGATATATTTTACTCCCAGCCTCCTTTTACTCACGTTTACCTACTGACAGAGCCACAGGGGCTGCTTGGTGGGAGAGGTAGATAATTAAGATGCACTTAAATCATCGCACTTATGTAAATTGTTTTACTAGCATAAACAGAGACAAAGAAAACTTTTAAGTTCAAATGCAGAAACATTGACTGATACTGACTTCACATCCATGGTGACGTAAACAAAACTCGTTATATTTTACATTCAATAATGCCATTTGGGGCTCATACAGCAGCTTGTTCGTGGCTAAACTTTCCAGCTTGACAGAAGGAAAAATGTCTCACTCCCATTGCATAATTTGACATGCTGATGATGAAACCTTTGCAATTACAAAGTAACAGTTATTTCTAGAGGATATGGCTGCAAAATTTTCAGTGATGAAAAATTGGCTTTGTAATGGTCAAAAAGACCCCACGATCCTTCCTCAGTGCAGAAAACTGCTGTCTCTTTCCTGAGAACGTTCATATGCACCTGTAGGTTTCATTTCGTCTAGAAGCAAAACTGACCTTAGCACTAGAAAGACTTACTAGAGATCAGTTTTATCTCTTTTCATTATTTTATTATAACTTAAGCAATATTTAGTTTTACTTACAAGGTCACGGAGCCATAGAATGGTTTGGGTTGGAAGGATCTTCTTGTTCCAGCCCTCCTGCTATGGGCACAGTTTCCTCTACACCAGGTTGCTTGAAGCCCCATCCACCCTCGCCTTGAACACTTAGAGGGATGGGCCATTCTCAGCTTCTCTGGGCAACCTGTGCCAGGGCCTCTGTCCTGATGGCTGGGACCAGTTTATCACTGTGTGGGTGTAACCAAAATTGTGTATCCTACACCCTCTATGTATTTCTAATGAACTGTTAATAATGGATGGTTTGCAGCAGCTGCCCAGGGCATACCTGGCAACTCAGGCTACAAGCTGGGTGTTAAAGAACTCTGTGAGACAGGAAAGTGCTTCTGTCTTCACAGTAATGACTCAGCTGTGATAACTCCTCTCCGGGGGAGGCATCGGCACCTTCACACTCAGCCTGAGGAGTCATGTCTGCTAATGGGCCTTTGGAGACTGGAGCAATACGCAGCTGCAACAACTCAAAAATTCCAAAAATAACCCATGGCTCACAGAGTAAATCACCCATTGTGAAACTCCTCGTCCTGGGGGAGGTAGTGGGCGTTCCCACCTGAACCTGAGCATATTGCATATATAATCTTCTGGTTTGGGGAATTCTGGTACCACTTGTCAGATCTAGAGGAGGACCAGAAGCTCAACAGGACTGCAACTGCCACTCTCAACCAGACTGCAGCCGTCATCTTCACCAATAAGTTTTCCTTTCCTTTTACTTTGCATTCAGAGGGACCACGTGGTGTTCAGCACAGGGGCTGATGAACATGGTTCTGTTTGTGCCCCAGAATGCTGGGTTATATATGTGGTTTCTGTGGGTTGAACCCAATTTTTCTCTGTATCATTATATTTATTGTAATCTCTTTAGTAAATTATAACTCTGACTTGTAATCTCTCTTGAATCAGTTTCATTTCTGCCACCAGTTTACCTTTAAACCAGCACAGCTTCACCCCATATATCTCTGAGAGTCTTTCAGTCTGAAGTCTTTTTCCCTTGTCTTAGCAGTACATGCTCATATAAAAAGTTCCTCTTCAGCTCCTTTGTAGCTCCTTTAGCTACTGGAAGGTGGTAGAAGATCAGCCAGAGTCTTCTCTTCTCCAGGCTGAACAGCCCTAACTCTCTCAACCTGAATTCATAGGAGAGGTGCTCCAGCTCTCTGATCCTCTTCCTGGCCCTGCTCTGAACTTGCTCCAACAGGTCCAAGTCCTTCCTGTACTGGATAGAGAACTGCAGGTGGGCTCTCATGAGAGCAGATCCTGGACCTACTGGCCACACTCCTTTAGATAAAGCCCAGAAGTCTGGGTTGCAAGTGCCTATGGCCGGCTCATCTCCAGCATCTCATCTACCAGCACCAAGTCCCTCTCTGTGCTGCTCTTGATTTGTTCATCACTCAGCCTGTACTTGTGCAGGACCTTACACTAGGTCTTGTCAAGCTTCAAAAGGTTCACACAGATCCACCTCTCAAGCCTGTCCTGCTCCCTCTGGGTGGCATCCCTTCCCTCCACTGTGTTGACCAGGCTGCACAGCTTGGTGTCACCACTGAACTTGCTGAGGGTGCCCTTGATCCCACTGTCCATGTCACTGACAAAAATATAAAACAGTGTCTGTACCAGTACCAAGTACTAGGGGACACCACTTGTCACTGGCCTCTACTTGTACATTGAGTTCTTGATCCTGCCGATTCCTCATCCACTGAGTTGATCATTCATCAAATTAACAACTCTCCAGTTTAGAGACAAGGGATGTTGAATAGGACGGTGTCCAACCCTTTGCACAAGTCCATGTAGACTATGTCAGTCCCTCTTCTCTTATACACCAATGCTTTAACCCAGTAGTAAAAGGTCACAGTTTGCCCTTGTTGAAGCCATGGCTGACACCAATCAATTCTGTATTTCCCATGTGCATTAGCACAGTTTCCAGGAGGATCTGTTCCATGGTCTTGCTGGGCACCTCATCAGGTCCCATGGACCTGTGCATGTTCTTAGATGTTCTTGAACCTGATCTTCTACAGCAGATGGTTCTTCATTCTTCAAATCCCTGCCCTTGTCTTCTCAGGTGGTGTGTCTGGAGATTTTGCTGGTGGAGCCTGAAGCAAAAAGCTCATTAAGTCTCTGAGCCTTCTCCATATCCCAGGTACCCAAGTTTCCCTTCTGGAGAGGGTGCACATTTTCCCTGGTCTTCTTTATCACCAATGTATCTTTTTCTTTTTGCCCTTGACACCCCTGACCAGGTTTAATTCTATCAGGGTTTTAGCCTTCCTGCACTGCGTGGCCAATCTTTCTATATTTCTCCCAGGTTACCTGTCCTTGCTTCCACCCTCTATGGGCTTCCTTTTGGTGTTTAACTTTCTCCAGGAGCTTCTTGTTCATCCACACAGGTTTCCTTGGATTTTTGCCTAGCTTCCTCTTTGTTGGGATGCACTCCTGACGTTGGAGGAGGTGATCGTTAAATATCGACCAGCTTCTCAGGCTCCTCTTCCCTCTAGAGTTCTATCCCATGGTACTTTACCAAGCAGATCACTGAAGAGGCCAAAGTCTGCTGATGCCTATTGGGTTTTTGATTTTTTTATTTTTCATTTTTATAGATTTTAGAAGTACTTGTAACTGTAGTAAAATGTAAATTTAGTGTGCTAATATTTCTAGCAGCTTAAGTTCAATGTCTGTGTATCCTAACCCCTAGCACATATCAGTAGCTCAAATTCTTTTAGTTATTTAGGCTCTCTTCAAGGTAGAAGGCTAAAAAATATCAGGCGGCCTGCAGAACAAGACATAAACATAAACCAACAACCTTGGGTCTAAGAACACTGGAAAACCTCCAAAAGCCCTAGGTGTGCTAAAGAAGACAAAAATGAAGAACAGAGAGTCCCACTGCCCCCAGACTCAAATCCTAAGGAGGTGTGATCAGAAGCAAGATGAGGCTGGACCAAGAGATGTGTGAACTGGGGATTGGGTGGACATTATTATAAAAACTATAGAAATCAGTGTTCAGGGAGATGTCATCATGTATTCCTAAAAGCCCTAAGCCTAGACATTAAAGAATCTACCTTTTTATCTTATCCCACAATATCTTGGCTCAGAGTCTGTTTTATGGGGTCTCTTACAGCATCACTGCTCTCCTGAAATCCAGGGAAATGAGCTTGCTGTGTGCCCTCCTTGCTGCCCTGAGGACCTTGATCTCCACAATTTCATGGTCCTGTGGCCAAGGCTGCCCTTGAGCTTCACATTTGTCACCAGCCCCTCCTCGTTGTCTCCTGCTGGATTGCCTGTGCCCTGTTGTGCTGTCTGTCCAATAGGTATCAGGGTAATTGAGGTCCTCCATCAAGACCAGAACTTGTGAGGGTGAGGCCACTCCTATGTTTCCATATGGGACCTCATCCATTTGGTCTACCTGGTCAGGCAACCTGCAGCAGATCTGCACTACAACAACACCTATCCCTTGCCTTCCCTTTAAGCCTGGCCTGTATGCCCTCAGTTTTCTCCTCATCCATTCCCAGGCAGAGCTCCAAGCACTCAAGCTGGTCACTGACACAGAGAGTGACACCCCCTCCTCATCTGTCCTGCCTGTGCTTTCCAAAGACCCTTCATCCATCCATTCCAACACACCAGTCGGAGGACCCAGCTCATGACATCTCTCTGATGACAGTAAGATCACAGCCCTGAAGGCAGGCTCACATCTCTATCTTGTGTTTATTTCCCATCCTGTGTGCATTTGCATAGAAGCATTTGAGTTGGGCCCCGATTAAGCCAACTTACTGGTGGGAAATCACTCATGGAATTACGCAGGGGACAGCCTGAGCTTTTATTTAAAGAAGTGAAGTAGACAGACAACTAGAGGTCCTGCCTGCAGATGGGCTTGAATGTCCAACTAAACCCAACCAAAAACTGTATCTCTCAAAATATCAGAAAACATTTTTTCTTAAAATGGTTTTTGAATACTGATAGCCAGTTCTTGGCCTCACTGCCCTGTGCACAGATGCACATACACTCCTGCAGACATGAGTTCACCTGCTAAATATATAGCAGGAGTGTTTTCCAGTTTGATAGAAGCCAGCATTAACGCTATAGCAGTTGCTGCCAGGACCAACCAGCTCACTCAACACAACCAGCTCACTCAACACAGCCATTTTTAAGGGTAACAGATCCAGCTCTAAGTAGCAGCAAGCTGTAGGACAGTGTGAGCAATTTTACTGCCTTGCACAAGACCAGTACCAGTTGCTAACGAGTCTGTGCTTCTCAGAAACATTTATTCAGGGAAGCAATTGCCCAGACATTCAGACATTGTAAGCATACAGACATTTGTGAGTTTCTTTTGTTTTGTCGTGTCTTTTTTATTAAATATATCAACCTATCTAAAGTCATGCTAAACTTAGGCAGTTATTTAGCAGATACTTAAGAGTAGCTTCTGTGAAATCCCAGATAAACTGGGAGGGATAAACACTGAATATGACAGAAAATGCTACTTAAAAATGTAGTGATATTGAAAACATGACAACAAAGAAAGATTTTTTTCTACAGCATTTAAACAGCCCCAATATCAGCACATGTAGCTGTTTGGAAGTGGTGAAATGCATTTACACTTACAGCACCATTTAATGACATAGAGTTATGTTGTCTTATTTTCTATAGAACCATAAAGTAAACACAGAATTCTGAAATCTTTTACTAATATGGCATCATCCTGCTATTACAACTGGAAACACACATCCTAAGCATTTCTGAGGAATGACTTACTGCCAAATGAGGACAAAAGGAGAAATGTGCAGAAAGAAAGAGAGATATCATAAAAAATATTTTGTAGGAGACCAAGATAAGATATTTAACATGATTTCTCTGTGCAATATGGTAGCAAGAAATATTTAATTACAAACTGAGGGGCATTAGATCATGGGGAAGAGAGGTTGTTTAACCCTTCCCATATGGTTCTGATGAGACCATATCTAAAAATGTTTAGTTTTGAGAAACGTAGTAGAAGGGTGATTGTGCAAACTGGAACGGATTCAGAGAACAGCAAAGCAATTATTAAAAGGCTGAATATATGAGGAGAGATAAATCAGCTAAATATATACACAACTTGGCTATGAGACATCTAAAGGGAGACATAAATTGTTTGTTAGTACAGTATTCAGAGTTGAATGCCAAAGAGGCTGAAAAATCATATGAATTATTTAGTGAGATATTAAGAGGATATAGTTACGGCTGGTGAAATAGTCTCCAGTGAGAGTGCTTGAGAAAGGGCTGGCCCTCAACCATGTAATACAAGAACAGTCTTTGGTCTATCTGCCACATTATCTGTCTGCAGGTTTATCAAGAGCACATGTGTGTGGGCCAGGGAGCAGAAAGCAAGGCAGTAGAAGCAATTTCACTCCCAAATAAATTCGTGGCTAATAACATGCAATTTATGCTCTGGGTGAGCAAAGAGCATGACTTACCTATGTAAACTCTCCAAATCCTTGTGGTAACAAAGTGTTTAGTAAAACAACTACAACACTTAGCTATCAAAAATTGGAAGTTTATGTGCTGTAATTCATGTGTGGGCTACACATTTATTGGAAACTTCTATATTAGCCATTCTGTTACTGATTTACATCTGCAGAAAGTACATATGCAGCACAACTGAATAAATTTAAACTGTTCCGTAGATTTAAAAGAATGTACTATGCTGCCTACTGGGTTTTCCAGCACAAGAAAGAAAACTCCAGAGGTTATTTTTTTGTTTCCACTTGAGATGGATAAACCTACACAAACACAGAGATCCCAAACTCATTTAACATCCCCTTGTTCCCAGGAAAAGAGCATATAAAACTTCAGAGATCTTTGATTCTGCTAAAAAACTAGACTTTGTCCATTTCCACTGTGCTGTTACGGTTTTTATCTATGGTGTTTTGTATGGAAGTTGCCAAACAACATCTGTCTTGCTTATGAAAAACAAACGAAAATGTTTTCAGTTTGTTTAGATCAGCACAAAAATACATTTTCAAGTTTAACAGTTCTTGTTCTAGCAGCTATCTGATGAAGAATTGACTCACACACATGAGTCAGAACTGCTCCTGGCACTTTGCTGCCTTAGGTGAAATACCAACCCAAATACCCATTCAATTTTTTATTGTGTTTGACAAGTTAACTTAAGAGTCAGAATTTTGTGAGATAATTTGTCTCTTTTGATTTTGCTGTGCTTTCTGCTCTATTGTCTTCATGCTTCAGGCTTTTGGTTTAGTAAAAGCTCACAGGTTCACGATCTAGAAGGTGAGATGGGTGTGGCAGCACAGAGTCCTGCTTTGAACTTCAGGTCAAAGGCCTGAAATTCATGTGTCCTTCAAACAGGAGACCTTTCCAAGCCCTTTCAAGAAGATGCAGTTCCTGCAAATGGGCCAGAAGCAGACAAATTTCACAAAGAATTTGTCCAAAGAAAACTCCTTCCCTATCCCTTGCTGGGAAGTTTCCCTTGGTGAAACCTATCAAGCTGAAGTAATCCTTTGGAAGAAATCACAACTAACAGTTGACATTTACAATGAGATTCAAGAACATTTTTAAGAACAGAAGGTGAGATACACTTATAGTATACATTTATACATATGCATACACATACATTTATGCATATGAATGTACAATATATATTTATTAGACATTTTGAGTATTCATATTATTAAGAGAATGTGGTTTAAAATATAAGAAGACAGTGCTGTCAGTCAGGGTTCTTCTCTTGTTGCTTTGTCCTACTTGCTTCCAAATATAATTTCTCCCAGTCTACCTTTTACTGTTTTCAGAGAGTGTTTTTAGGAAAATATCTTGTGTGAAATATGAGATCTTAAAATTGCCAGATAACCATATTCAGACTGTCTAGGGAAACTGTGAAACCTGATGCATGAGAAATAGGATGCAAAAGGATTATGGAGAAACTAGAAAAATATCCAGGAGTTTGGGAGTGTAGAGATATTTTCCAAGCACCGTAGAGGCACTTAGCCATGGTTTAGATGGAATGTGCTACTCCTTGATTTAGTTTTAGAAAAATACTCAAGAAAATCTGAGGCCTCTTTGGGACACACTAATTTTTGGTTTTGCAGTTGCAGCTGTCCACAGAGATTAAGGAACTTGGATTGGTTCCAGCCTTCATTTACATGTGTTGGAATAACAAAATTCTCTTTGCTGTGTCACATGGTGGTGCCTTTAATTAAATGCATGAATTTGTGTCCTAACCATTGACATTGAGACAAAGATAGAAATAATATAGGAAGATGAGCGTTGTTAAGCTTCCTTCCTGTTTCTAATTTAACTCTTACAGAATATGAAAGTGCATATATGACTTCCATTTGAGTTTGAGACCTTGACCCTAAACACTGCTTCAACTGAGCAGGTTCCTGCAGCCTCCAGAGGCATATGAAACTGATATGCACACATGCAGCCATCAAGGGTGTAAATTTGTACTGTTCTTACACTGCAGAATAAATGAGACATTGCTTTTTGAAACATGTAGAAGAAGTAGTTCAGCATACAACTAATATATCCAAAAGCAAAACAATACAGCCAGGGCTGTTGATTTTGTCAATCAATAGACTTCCCTCGAGGCAATAACTCTGTTGTCCTCACTAGGAGGGAAGTACCCTGAAGCAGCTGAAGAATGCAAGAAACATTCCAGTAATCGTGTTCATTGTTAGCAGTGTTGTTGTTAGTTGTATTTGAATGAGTGTATTATAAAAAGCAAATAAATGTCCTAACTAAAACTTCACCAGGCACAAATCTTTGTTGAATCTGTTATCAAAAATGACTAATTAAAGGTCAGCTGTGGAAAGACACAGTGTCTTACTACTGCTCCCAAACATGCCCGCAACAAAACAAGGCATGTATGAAACCTTTTACTGCCTACCAGCAGGTTCCATCAATTACTAAATTCTAGGCACTGTTAATGACATCACCAGGGACCATGACTTCGGTCAACAGCTTGGCAGGAGGTTCTGGCAACTGTTAAATCAACAGCAATCAAAACTGGGAAACCAACATGCTTGCTACTGTCAAATATAAAAGAGAACTTATTGTGCCTCAAACACAACAGCAGGTTTAATAGAAAAGTAGACATGTTTATGGTTTCAGATTTACAACAAGACTTATAAAAATCTTATTACTCAGAATCCAGTCTGCCGCCCTAGAAACTAAGAATGTTACTTTGTTGAGAAGAAGGATCTGTTGACACAAACATCTTGCCTAAGTTTGCCATTGTGGTTAACCAAAATACATTCACTAGTGAGAAGGTAAATAAAAGCAAACAAGATGCCTCTTATACCACAATACAGTTAGGTTCAAGTTGACCAAGCTTAATGCTATGGCATAAATATGTTTAATGTTTATGGAATTTTTCTAAAAGCTATTTGCCCTGTTGGGCTTAGAGTTTTATATGAGACCTACTGAATGGGAATGTGTTTTCAGTATTAGACATACTTAAAGACCTCATCAAAAATATTCATAGGAGCTGCCATGAATGCCACTGTTAACCACGCTGCAAATAAAATGGGTCATGGTTTACTCTTACATGAATAAATCAATCTTGTCCCATATAGTATATGTACACAGAAAAATTAACTGACAATTAAAATTACAACAATATTGGAACCAGTGCTGTATAAACATAGGTCAACTGCACAGACTGTGCTGGAAAAACACAGTAGTTCTTTAAACTGCAGGAGAAAGAGAAACAAGGATGCCCAGCTTTGGTGTTTGAGTTTCTGTTCAGGGATGCAGGGGCTTGCACAGATACTGGACTGCTCCTGTAAGTAATCAAAAGTATGCCCAGCATCATCTGGTGGTAATGGAGAGACTTGGGGTCACAAAGATCTCGATAACCAGTCTTGAATAGCTCTGCTGCCATGCAATATACTCCTCATTTTTGTCTTCCTCCTACATGGAGGAGAAGAAAGACAGAAAGAGAGAGGGGGAAACGACTGAGAAGAAAATGAAGCCATAGGATATCTATTTCAGTATACAGCCCTGGACTGAATCAGGTTGGTTTGTAAGCTAAGAAACCTTGAAAGGCAATTCCCTTCCATCTGAATTTCTGTTTTGTTAAATTCATGCTATAACAAGCTTGAAGCCATAAAAAATAAATTGTAAGACCAGCCTCCAGTAGCTTTAAAAAACATCTATCATTAAGTCTTGCACTAGAAGATGTCTATTTAAGTAGAGATTTAACATTAAAATGAGCTTGTTTCCTCAGCAGAAATTCTTTCTTACCTCCCATGCACATCTATGACCAAAACTGGAGGAGCCTCACATCAGAAGTGTTAAAATTAATATGAAAACACAAAACAGTCAGCAGCTGTTGAAGGAGGGGAAAAAAAAGGTCAAAGTATTAAGATCATGTGACTTCTCAGTAAGGCTATGGTTTACACTGAGCCACAAATCAGCTTGGAAAAGGCAGATTTTGCTCAGAGATCACAGATGCCTTCAGAAAAGATCCCTACAGTGTAGCTGTAATTTGTGGCAGTACAACAAAACCTCTCAATGGAATAATATCGTCAAACAGTAGAACTTTTCCACCTCCACAGAAAAGGCCCCAGGCTCTGAGTTCTGAAACTTCTCCCTCCTTTTTCTGGCATTTTTCTTTCTTGGTGGAGGTAAAGGAAACACAGTGTTTCCATTCACTCTACATTTAACAATATTGAGCAAAAGCTTGTGAAACAACATTTCCTACACTACATCCTAAGAGAATGAGGTCTCAGGAGTTGGTTAGTCACACGGTTCACTTCTGGAAGATCAGCACTCCCCAGAGATGTCATTCTCCTGTAACTGCAAACACTTCTTGTCCATACCATTACAAAATAAACCAGATTCAGTTCTGTTAGAAGTAAATTGTATTTTAAATTGATAACATATGAGAAAGAGAAAATAGAGGCATTTCTATTCTGAGTTTAGACTAAAAAAAGACTTTAAATAATTTCTTTCAAATTTTGGCAACAGAACTTACCTTTGGGACTTAACTCTTACAAAAAGTAGGGATGGGTGTGTAAATTTTTCTGTATTGTTCATTGTCTTGGGTTGAGCTGGCAACATGCCAACTGCCCAATACAGAGTGTCAGCCTCCCTCCCTCCACCGAGAAAAGGAAGGAAAGAAAAAAAACCTTCAAAACAGGTTTAGACTTAAACTAATTATATATATTTATACAGAAAAGAGAAAATTAAAAGAAAACTACAACACACACACAAGTTAGATATAACAACAATTTTCTACCTCCCAGCAAAAACAGATTCCATCACTCTAGATCTAATAAAGCATCCCAAAGGCCACCTGGCAAGGCAAAAGAGAGAAAATAACAATAAAATGTTTCTACTTCCCTGAACTAAAACAAAATACTAGTAGCAGTGGCAGCAGCAAGGCCCAGGACAGCAAGACAGCAGCTGCATGTCTTGCCTCTACTGCAGACATGATGGCAACTGAGAAACTCCTCCTACGCTACTGTATTTGTGTCTCAGGTTTGCATCATCTGCTATGAAATATTTCTTTGGTTGCTTAAGTCAGGTGATATCTGTCTCTCCTAATCAACGTGGATTCTCTGAGCCTGCTAAATTGAGGCCTACCTAAAACTAAAGCCAAAACTACCACATTCATATAGCACAATAATCACTATCATCTGAAAAAGTTTCCTCTGAGAACTTGGTTTTCTCTGATAAGGTAAAGTACAAACATCAGCCGCTGTGCACAGATGTTTGTGCAGCATTGCAGGCATTTAGGTACTTCTAGGATTTTATAGCAAGTGTTCTCCCTTTTATGAGAAGTGGGGATGTGAATTGTCAGCTGTGGTAAAAGGACATAAAACTTAATTTACTTTCGGAGTGGCATGTTTGTGTGGGTGTTTGAGTATTATGACTTTGATTAATAAGTTCCATGATTTGGGGCTTAACACAGTTACTAACTGTACATTTTTAATGATTGCAGTATGCGCATTTCTAAAATACAAATAGATACAGAATGTATGTTCCAGGGAAAGACACCTCTAGCATATGGGTCAGGCTACCTCCTGCTTACAGAGGGAACAGAATGAGTTCTAGGGGGAAAAATCGAATATTTGTAGAGGTAGTAGGCTGCAAGGGCAAGACCAGATGGAACAATGAGTGCATTCCATAATAAAGAAGAGGGAATGCTGGTGACAACTTGAAACTCTAAATACCAGCTAGCTGGAAGGGTATCAGCCAGTCAGATGCTAGAAGGAGAAGCCTTTCTTACAAAAAAAAATTTATAGATCAACTGTACATTTTCTTCCCTGTCTTCACCTGTGTCTTCAAAAAGCACTCTTAACTATGTTGACTAATTTAAACACCACGTGTGATGCTTTGATTTGCATTTTGTCTTGATTTGGCTTGAGATTATTCTG
>JAOXXN010000364.1:10149091-10162178 GCA_026770055.1 Myrmophylax atrothorax | reverse complement strand
GAGAGTAATCAGGCATTGGAATGGGCTGCCCAGAGAGGGGGTGGATTCACCATCCCTGGAGGTTTTAAACTGAGATTGGCCGTGGCACTGAGTGCCATGATCTGGTAAACTGACTGGAGTTGGTCCAGGGGTTGGACTTGATGATCTCAGAGGTCTTTTCCAACCCAATCGATTCTATGATTCTTCCAATACCATAATTCCACACCTCTCCAATTGGCAAAACTGCAAGTAAGCACTTGTGTAATCTCACTGAAGTTGACTTTCATCATACAGTTGTTTGTAAAGAGTGTCCTCCTTGAGTCCTTCCCAGTAAAAGTGGCTTCAAGACAAAAAAGTATTGTTCTGAGGAAAAGCTGTGATGTGAACAGGTACTAATGCACTGCATTTCCATCCAAAGTATAAAGAGTTTGACCTGCTGTGATAAGGTGAGCACTTCCTGAGGACAAAGAGTAATTCAGCCTTAAAACAAAACGTCTCAAAAGTTGAACAAAAATTGAGAGACACACGTAAATACGTATCTGCCTGAAGGCCATAGCAAGGAGTTTTAAATTTTTGTATTTGGAAATGAACAATTGAAGAAAAATTTTTAAATGAATCTTATCTGGTTCATTTACTGATGGTAAAAAATGACAATGATTTAGCATTGTTCTCCTGAGTGCTAGTTGTTATGTTACTTGTGGGTGAAGTGCACAGAGCAGGAGAGCAATGAAACAAATGGAAGAGACTTAGAATTTATGCATGTCATAATCAATGGGAGTCAAACAAACACCAAGACCATCTAAAGAAAGTAACCATTCCTGAAGGGTAAAAGCATTAATGTTTCATTTAATTAATTTAAATATTCATAGACATCTTAGTATGGAATAATAGGAAGACCTGGGTTGGAAAGGACCTTAAAGATCATCTGGTTCCAGTCCCAAGGCATGGACAGGGACACCTTCCCCAGACCAGGCTGCTCAAAGTCCCATCTAGCCTGGCCTTGAACACCTCCAGGGTTGGGGCATCTGTAACTTGTGGGGCAACATATTGCAGTGTCTCTTCTCACTCACAGTAAATAATTTCTTCCTAATATCTAATCTAAACCTACTTTCTTTCAGTTTAAAGCCACTTCTCCCTGATCTGTTCCTACATGCCATTGTAAAATGTCTCTTTCCATCTTTCCTGTAGGCTTCTTTCAAGGTATTGGAATGCCACAATTAGGTCACCCCAAAGCCTTTTCTTTTCCAGGGAGAGCAATCCCAATTATCTCAGCCTTTCCTCATAGGAGAGGTGCTCCATCCCTCTAATCAACTTGGTGGCTTCCTCTGGACTCTCTCCAACAGGTCAGTGTACTTGTGCTGGGGGTCCCAGGGCTGGATGCAGCACTCCAGGTGGGGTCTCATGAGGGCAGAGTAGAGGGACAGAATCCTCTCCTTCACCTGCTGCCCACCCTGCTTTGGATGCAGCCCAGGATATGGTTGGCTTTAGAAAACTCAGTATGGACAATGCAGTTAGAAAGCTTTTCATGGCACTTGTTTTGAATCTCAATAAAAACTTCAAAGAGAAAAAGTAATAGATACTCTAAGGTGTCTCCTCTAAGAAAAAGAAATCCAACTAATCATTATCAGTTCAAGAGTTCCTTCATTGACACTGCTTGATGACAAAATAGGGTAAAAGAAATAATGGCTTTATGCTTTCTCATCACAGTTGCCCTTTGATGAACAAACCATCACACTGCTCCTGACACTACTTAAAAGCTTAAAGTAGTCAAAGACATTTTACTTCTTGTACCACTGTGTAGTTCCATCTCTTAGCAGAAGACGGATACTTGTATAATTATGTTTTTTCTTCGTCTTCTTTCTGCATCTTATTCCAATTCTCCCCCTTTTCACCCCTGCTTTGCTCTCTCATTCTGCCCCATGAATATTACTACCACATGTACAACCTTCTCACTCAAGAGGTTGGATTTTTTTTTTTTTTGGCCCTCCACACTAAGGACAAAAATTTAAAACCTGCAGTCCTGGGTATGTTACCAAAGGAAACAATTTTACTTAAAATCTTGTTTTTGCCAAAATATTTTAAACGTATCTGGAAAGGAGTCAAACCACAGTGGCTCTCAGTTGTATTTCCTTTTACTATTTCCTCAGGTACTCCCAGCACAGCACTAAGTAATTGGATAGTCCTTCAGGCAAAAAAAAATTAAAAAAAGAAAAAGAAGCTGCACGAGACAGTTTAAGAACTATCCTTCTGGGGCCTGTGGGAATGAATACAGGCCACACAATCACCAAACTTGAAATCCTTGCTTGTGTTACTTGTTCCTGAAGACAGGAATCAAATGTGACAATTTGTACTAAATACACTGATTATGTTCAGCCTTTGTAATGCTGTTTCAAGTCTGCCTAACTTCTGAGAATTAGGAATCAGGGATCAAAATTATCTGGGATTTTACTTGATTTTGGGATCTGGTCTTGCCTCTATTTCAGATCCCCCTTTTCCCATAATATAGATATTGTATTATAAGTTTAGATACACATTACTCTAAGAGCATTGACAGTGCAGTGAGGAAAAAAGTTTCTAGTGCAGTTAGGTTTGCTGAATTAATCATATAACTATATGCTATAAGTGCTGTCATTCCATTTTATGTGCCATCTAACTAAATCTTGTTACATCCCAGACTACAGCTTATATTGAAAACACAGCTGCAAGACTTTTTGTTATAAGCCAAACACATATTCCTTGTGTACTGGGGGTCTTCCCACAGGCCACCTGTAGTCTATTATTTTTAAATTTTACTTAATTCTTCTCAAGCTATTTGTGGTCTTGCTGACATCTCCAGAAGACTTATTCCACATCTTTCTTCAGGAGTGTTAAGATCTTGAAAACACAGACACTTCACTTTGGCACTAAGGATTCTGTCTACTTCTCTTGATGGTTGTTGAATTCTCTCCCACTAAAACTGGAAAAAATCTTTTAAAGCTGAGTAGGAAAAGTCTTTTTCTCCTGCGCCTTCATAATCATCATAGAAAGCTTGCTGTGACTGAATTCTCATTATGTTTTTCTTTTTATGCAGGATTACAACTTCAGGAGGGAAGAGGGATATCAGACATCATTTGGTGAAGAGCACATGAGACACTGGCAGAGGGAGCACCAGAATAAAAAGAATTCAAATGTCACAGCTTATGTGATACAGAGGTTATGGTTAGCCCCAGAGGGATGTCTGTTGTATGCAGTGCGTGCAGCTATGGGTTTGTTGGAGAGACCTTTCACTGAGTCAGTTGTTCCCTTATATCTTGGAGGAGCCAGTGTTAGCAGATGGACTGTAATGGCTTTGTAAAGAGGAGAAGACAGTTCCCTGGAGCACATATTGCTGCTATTCAGTGTATGGGCCCTACTGCAATAATGTCTTACAGCCCTTAATATGCCTTCTCAAAGATTATTCACTTGAAAATGTGCACTCATAAACAACATATATACAGCTGGAACAATGTCCAAAACACAGAACCTTTCACCTCAAGCTGGGATTCTCTCATCACGCAGTGTTGTAACAGCACCCCTTTCCAAAAAGTGTTAGGAAGAATTACATACTCTGCAGTTTGACTTGAAAGTCTATGTATTTATGCTTGGTAGGATGGAAACTGATATGATTCTGTTTCATTGCTGTGGCGGTTTTGCCTGAATAGCATTAAATTTCTTCATAGTAGCAGGTATGGAGCTGAGTTTTGGATTTGTGCTGAAAATAGTGTTGATAACACAGGGATGTTTTAGCTACTGCTGAGCAGGGCTCACAGAGAGAGTTAAGGGCTTTTCTGCTCCTCACCCCACCCCACCATTGAGGGGGCTAGGGGAGCACAAGGACTTAAGAAGGGACACAGCTGGAACAACTGACCCCAGCTGACCAAAGGGGCATTCCATCCATATGGCACCATGTTTGGCATGCAAATCTGGGGAAAGAAGGAGGAAAGGAGGGATCTTCAGAATGATGGTGTTTGTCTTCCAAGTCACTGTTACACTTGTGATGGAGCCCTGCTTTCCTGAGGATGGTTGAACACCTGCCTGCACATGAGAAGTAGTGCATGCATGGCTTTTGCTTAACTTACTAGACAGTTTTTATCTAAACCCACAAATTTTCTCAGTTTTACCCTTTCAAACCTCTCCCCTATCCTGCAAGGATGACTGTGGGGGGTGGAATTGCTCACTGGAGTTAAACCGTAATTGCCCTGAGGGGAATAACCAAAAAGTACATCAGACAGGAAATTCTTCTCAACTACATGTGCTGTATTGCTATGCACTACTGATATCCTAACATGTCACAATTTCTTACTGCTTTGGTCAGGTCTGTAAAGTCAGATTTGGTTGCATCACTGAGAGCAGTCTATACCCTGTAAAGGCATTTTGGATATATATATGCAATAGGAAGTAAAAATCCATCATAACTTTTCAGTTTCAAATCCTTGTTCCTGGGATCATATGACAGAATATTTCACTTCAAATCATCTTTACTTGTTACTAGACTTGCAACATGGGTGAAGTAGGCCCTCTTAGATAAGATGTGCATATGGCAAAATGTTACAAAGACCTGCAGTAAGAATGTTAAATTAGAGGGCTATTTTTCCTTTGCTGCTCCAGAGCGAATAATTCATCTGTTCATTCTGATTTCCAAAATGAAGGTTAAATGCTTTCTTTTTTGATGAGGTTACACAGACAGTGGAGTTGAACTCTTTGATGCAGTGGCAGGGTACAAAACAAAGAAGTCATCCACAGTTAAGGTTCCAAAGGTTCAGATTGGACATTAAAAAAACGGCTCTACTGGGATAGCGTTACAGTACTGCAACAGGCTGCTCAAAGAGAAGGTGGAATGTCCATCCTGGGAGGTTTTCAACACTCCAACATACAAAACATTTGCTGATTTGATCTAGTGTTGGCAAAAGTCCTGCTCCAAGTGTGACAGTGGACTGCACGACGTTCTCAGTTTCTTCCAGCCAACATTTCTGTGATTTTATCATGAATAAGAGATACAAGTTCTAAAAACAATAAAAAAGGAAAACAGAATAAAAATCAAGTCAATCCAGCTATGCAGGGAAGATCTTAGAATGAAAAGTTACCTATGAATATCTATGTTTACTTTTCTTCAACACCAGTAAACCAAAGAAACAGTTGATAAGGGGTGTTCAGGAGTATCCCAAGACAAGGCATCAAGTCTTCACTCTAATTCCCTCACACAGTTCTCTTTATAGTAGGGATGCCAATATAGGTGGTAAAGGAGAGGATTGCTCTACCAGAGCACAGCAAATCAGGTGCATCACTTTGTTAGCTGTTATGTGGAGTCGACATCAGAAGATAACTGTTGATGGCAGCAGAAGTGCAAAAGCAATGTTCACTTCAACACAGATCTGACTGTGCTGCATTTCCTTCTGAGCTGTTTGGCAAATGCCTACAGTGAACGGTGTCTTATGATTTGAATTGTGCTTTGTCTTTCTGTAGAGAAAGCAGGCTCATAATGCAAGCTTAATAATCCCCATAACAATTCAATTTCCTGTGGTTTACTCACTCACAGTGGCACTTTTCTTTTTCCCAAGGATGAAAGAATCTGTATTCCTTTAAAAGTATTTATTTAAAAATATTCCTGCTGCGGCCTTCCTATTGGCTGCTAAGTTTAAGAAGAAAGACTTCACTCAACATCATCCTGCCGTCAGACTCCAAAATGAAATAAAATAATTTTTTACATATAATTATTTTTCTAGAAGTCACTCCGACTTATAATTGGTCCCAAGTTATTTCTTAATTTCTCCATATTTGTTCTTACTCTGCTTTATTATAATGAGGATAGGAAATACGAGTCAGAAACCCTAAGATCATCTATTTCTCTCACCTATGAGGGATTGAAGACCAAGGCAAACAAAAAGTGTCAAATATTTCAAATAAACTGAAAAAAACCTCTACCATTTACCACCTACAGCTATGTTCACATTTGCAGCAGCATCATAGCTGGTTTAAAGCATGTTTAAAGAATTAGGCATAGTACCCCCACAGAAAAGGAATGTTTAGGCTCTCAACAGTTATATCTGAAAAGGAATATATTATGAGGGTTTTTAAATGGAGTATTTAATGTCTGTAGATAAATTTTACATATTCTTTGATGCATAAATAAGAAATCCCTATTTGCCTTGAACTGCTGAAAATGCAACCAGTCCCCATATTTTCCTGATTAAAAAATGTTACTGCTTTCTTTTAACTTTTAATTTTCCTGATGTAATCTGCTTGTTTTCAGCTCAATCATGAATTACCAATGTTAGAGAAAGTCCATTCTTTCAGTATTTCCTGTTAGACAAAAAGCGCTATTAGCTGGACTTCTCTAGTGCTCATCTATTCTCCAGAGACTTTCAGATCTGTATTTAAGGTCAGAGGTTCAGGGTATTTAGATAAGTTTATATGTGTTTCTCTAGACCCATCTCAGAACAGTTAATATGCCCTAGTCATTTAGAGTAGCTTGGATGCAGCTTGACATTTCCCTAGAAATGACAACTGAAGAAATCTTCCACCATCGAAAGCCAAAAATCTTAAGCTAAAAGTTAGCGGTGTCTGCCAGATCTTGACTTTATTCACTTAAGAGTTACTCTATAGCTGACTTAATTAAGTGGAATCAGACTTCAAATTCTGTAATTGCAGAGTACAGTGAAATATCTGTGAGTTACACCTTTGATAAAAACATTCAAAAGAAGCCAGTATGTAGAAGATAAGGACATCTACACTGGCAAATAGGAGCAGTGATAGAGAAGAACATTTTAACAGCCAGTTTCCATCTAGACTTAGGCACTCCCTGCAACAATACACCAGAAGCTTGAATAAAAATATGGGTAACAATCTCAAACCTATACTTGACTTAACTTTTCCTTTTGGTGTAGGACCCTGGTTACTCTATTCTTCTGAAAGATGGGAAAAGATCCTGGCAGTCTCACATTTTTTGTAGTAGCCTAGCGGTGACAGCATTTGTGGAGGAAGTGTGACTCCTAGTCTAAGTGCTACACTATATGTCCTGAAAATCTCCATAAATAACTTACTGCAATTGACTACATTCCCTGGAATTGTTAACACATTTAGAAGTATGTTAGTTTGCATGTTGGCAAATTGTGGCACCACAAATTCTGTTTTTCATGGGAAATAGGCAGTATATACAGAGCACTGCTAAACCACGGACTGCCAGTCCCAAATCAATCCCATCAGTTGCATGTTTTCAGATAAGCTGGATGCAGTTGCCACGGGTGACCTGTCGATAGGCAGGAGCTATGATCACAGCCTAGTCCTGTGGTTAGGTCACTCATAAAACTTGCACGTGGCATAACCTACTTTGGGAAATTCCAGTGTCACGACTGAGAGTTATTTAGGCACTACTAACCAAAAACATCTTAGGGTAAGTCAAGGAGCAACATTCTAGATGACTAACTATCTTCACTGGTGGTAATTAAGTGCCTGTGGTTCTTCTGTTTAATTAGGGAGCTAGGAGTTGTATATTGGCTCATTCAATTTAGATACCTAAGATACACAAGACTCCAAGCGCTTTTCCAGACTTATCTTTTAGGTGTCTGAAAACATAGCCTTCCCCCTCAGACTTCCCTTAATTTTTGTTTCTTCACAACTTTTGAAAATTTTGTTTCACATCTCATGTCTGATATGAAGAAATTAGACTCTTAGGTTACCACATATCTTTCTAAACCCATTAGATAAGCTCAATTGAGATAGCTGCACAGTAACATGGCAGAGGGAAACAGTTTGACTTTGTTTCTGTGCCTCTTCATCAGGGTTTTACACTCTGGGAAGGGCAATGTGTACACTGGATGGTTTTTAACTTTCTAATGAAAGTTTTTACTGTTGATATAAACAATGCAATCCAAATTTTAAAAAGCACTTTAAGTAAAACTGTCTCAGATTCATTCTGCTGATTAGATGGAGACACTGCACAGAGATACTTGGCTCTGCTTTCTCTCTGAAGCTCTGTATTTCATTTGTTTGGGAATTTAGTCAACTCAAGGCAAAAGTTCTTTGTGGGAGGTTTGTAGGGTATCCACTGCATTATTATACATTTCTTTGTTATGGCATTGACTGATTTGTATCATGTTCTTGTGGTGCTCAGCAAGCCTGGGAGCTGAGCCAAGTCTCTTGTTACACATTTGAGTACAGAAATGAGTACATTTGGGAAGACGCGAGTGTTATTAAACTGAATTAAGTTATGTCTTAATTTTTCTGCTTCAGAGCAGCATGACATACAATGAATTAAGTCAGGTTTGGGGCCTTTGCTCAAAGGCAGTGAGTCGAACACAAATCTGGTGGAGACTAGGCAGTGATTTCTACCAAATTTCAAAGAAATTCATTAATATTTCTGTTAGTCTGTATGTAAAAAAAACCCCAAACCCTGACACTTCTTTAGTGTGACTACCTCCTGATCTTTAGCACAGTTTTATACATTTATGTTTTGTTTGGCTCAGAATCACCTATAAGGCTTATGCAAAAGGATGGCTTCTCCAAGTATTACTCCTTCAAATGCAATGTGATATAAAGGTCAAGCTAACTTCTTTCTTGTGACTCATCAAGAAAAAAAATATTTCTGCAAGTCCAATTCTGGCCTTAAATCCATGGCATCACATTCACCTGTGCAAATAACTAAATGCAGAATTTCATCTACAAAGAAATCACTCAGGAAACTGTATCATCTTCCACATGGTTGTGCAGAGATTCTGTGAACCTAAGGTCCTCTCAACGTATGCCTTGTTAAATATTTTCTCATGTTTTTCTCTCTGAAAGAGAATACAAATGCATACTTTTTTGTCTAAGGTATCCAAAGAATTCTGTCTCATATAACTTTTTCTAAATCTCTCCACAGTCTACTCACAGGCTAGAATTGAGCATTTGTTGTAATAAAACTTGGAACTGCTGCACTGACCAACTTTCTAAGTGTTTCGATATGATGCTTCAGTTCAGATCCATTTCTGAGTATCTGGAAGATGAAAAATCTCAATCAGAGTAGTCCTAAACAACAACTTTTTCTTAAGTTATTCCTTCAAAACTGAGAAAGAGGTATGTATGTCAGTAATTATGAAAATAACACATATTGAATGCAAACTAATAAAATATTGAACAACTAAAAAAATTAATGAACTAGCTGGTAAAAATGTCAGTACAAAAAATGAATACCACTAGCAACAGTTCTACTGGGAATGTGAAGTAAATTGGGGCAGGTTATGATGGCACATGTGAAAATAAGACAAATTTTTTGGAACAAGAAATATGGTTGAACAATGAGAATATAATTTCAGTAGCTAATTCAGAAATGAAACAAAGAAAAACATTTGGTCATGAGCCTGGAGGAAAGATGATCCACCCATAAGCTTTTCTAACTTCTCTATCATCAACAGTAGTCTAATAAAACTTTTTATGTTTCTTTCTAAGTCCTTCCTTTTACTACCAAAAAAAAAAGGGAGAGAGAGAGAGAAAGACTATATTTGTAGTAAAGACTTTACACAAATGAAGATTTTAAGGTATTTCGTAAACACAATCAAATGCTGTGCTTGCCTTAAACTTGGAGGGGGTTCTTCCAATAAGAATATCACAGAACATTTGTTCCCAGTCTCACAAGCTTACTCGTCAGTTTTGTGGTCTGCATTCCTTTTAAAGGAGTAGTTGCTGCAATGGTTGAGACCCCACAACTCAAGATCTAAGGCTTCATCTGTTGGAACTGAAATTGGAACCAAAAGCGTGAACTGGCACCACACGTGAAGCAGGAACCAGCTGTCAGCTCAAGCACAGTACAGACGAGGGGCTTACAGGGCAGCCAAAGTCACAGGTCATGAGCCAGCTCACCTTTGAGCCTGGGAGCCAACACCACAGCTGGATTCAGGGAGACAGTCCCCCACTGTGAGGGAGGCAAAGGCATTCACTGCTATGTCCAGGCTTGCACTCCAAACAAAGTCTCCTAGCAAGTCAGAAAGTAAAAGAAAGGCAGTCACTGAGACTCACTGGGAAGAGTATCGCAGAAGTTTGGGCCTGTTGTGCGATTAATGCCCACACGGACATGTGGCAACATCATCATGCATTTTTCCCTTCCCAAGCATTGCTTTCATCTTGCTTGTTTCAGCTTGAGCCAGTGAGTTGTCATCTGAAAGGTGACTTCCTGATGCATAATGACAGCTGCATGAGCAAAGAACATGATGAACAGTTGGAGGTTATCATTCTATTGTTGGTAGCTAAGATGTTGGTGTTTCTCTTTTCCCTTCTCCCAGAAGTCTTGTGGATTTTGAAAAAGAAGTTAAAAAACACCAACATTAACACTGATCTCTGCAAGATGTTCACAGACACAAAACTAACACTACTACTGGGAAAAAATCTAGTAGACCATGTCTATGTGTTCCTGCTATATGACAAAGATGCTGGTGCTAGTAGTAGTGTGCTTTGCTGTGTCAAGGCTATAGGGAAGTTCAGTAGTTTGATCAGGAGTACTAAATGCTTGCTTATGGCTTGGAGGAAGTTTTCAAGCAGCCTCAGCACTCACAAATTCAGCTCATACGCTTCTGCTGAGGTTGTCTTTCAGGCTTTGCAATAGCAGGAAGTCCAAACAATTAATGTTAATATGACACTGTCCAACATGACAGGATGAAAAGGTTTACTGTGTTTTCATTGTAAATAGACTAACCACTTGGAAAAGAAAAAAAAAGGGGGGTTTTAAAATTATTTCTAAAAGACCAAACCTCTAATGATTAATATTTAAAAAAATAAAATTAATGTCATGCAGTCTAGCTTCAGCAGCAACAAAACAGCTTGAGATCAATCCCAAATGTCACTGTAAAAATATATATAGAACAATTTTATAGAAACATGAAATGTGAAATGAATTTGGATTTGAATATTGTTACAGGAAGCCAAATAGTCAACTCAAAAAGGTTATTTTTTTGCCATGGAGACATCAACAATGTTAATAATGGCAGTTCTGCTTCAAAGTTCTAATGAAAGACTTAAATGCTTGTAAAATGTTAATAACTACTAAGACCATTTGTTCTTGATGGGAAAAAATAATTTCATTTTCATATTTTCTCTTCAGATCATTTAGATTGGGCTATACTTGAAGTGCTGACCACAGTAAGAACCCCAGACATATAAAAGAGCCTGAGCACTTATGCTACCTGCCAAAGACAACTGTTAGTTTAAGAAGTAGTATGGTGAAAGCACATCACACCACTTGCAGGGGTCAGAAATATGCACACAATTTAAAGAAAGAGTGAAACCAACCATAACTTAACTAAAATTTTGAAAACCTGGCATGAGTCTCCTATCTTTTTTTCTCTCCAGTTGAAAAGATGGCTAACATTTCTCCTTCCACCCTCAGACCTACTAAAAATAGGATTGAAGCAAAATCAAACTGCTGTTTTCCTGCTAGGTGAGCAAATAACAGACCAGTGTATAGAGCTAAAACGACCTAAGAGCTGCTTTACATACTGTCAATTCTGCAATAGGTTCAGTTAAAATTGCTCTGAGGATACAATGCAATTACTTCTCTGGTATAGAAGTAAAAGCAGAGTATGATTAAACATCATAGTAAGAGGGATAGATATCTGTACCTTAAGAGTTTCCTTCTTAGTCATTCAAGGGATGTATCACTATCTTCAGCAAAGTTGTTACCTGAGGAAGGATTATAAATCAAGAAATGATCTCTCCATATCTGAAGATAATATGAATTGAATCTGATGCATGCATCACAGGCAAACTTGTTGCTTTAAGCCCATATATTCTCTTATCTCTTGGTGTAAACTTCTTTAGTATCTGGTTCAGTTGCTTGAAAAAAACTGAACTGACTATTTTTCAAGACACATTGTGATAGGTATTTTATAGGCAGCACCCTTCTGCTGATGAGAAGAAGCTATTAGGGTTTTTTCTACCATGCCATTCATTTCCTTGTTTGGAGTCTTTTTCTCTCAGACACTGGAAATCATTCAGGCACTAAACTGATGTCATCCAGCCAGTCCAAGAACTGACAAAGGGGGAAAGGACAGGATCTCATACAGTTTGCAACTCCAGTGCCCAGAATGACAAAGGCAGTACAGAGCTAATCACAGAGTTTGCATAAAAGAGAAACAGAAAAATGAAAACTGAGGGAGATTCTCTTTGAGGAAGACAGGAGAGGTGGGACACTACTAGAAAGGCCTAATCATTTATTCAGAGAGAGAGATGGTATGAAGAACTGCTATTAGCCCTGAAGTTTCCTGTTGCATAAAGCTGAGAGGAGATAAGGTTAACTAAACAGATAAGGCATGTTCTTGATTATTCCAGCCCTTTCTGGAGGAAACATATTTGTTGACATAAAAAAAAAAACAAAACAAAGTAAAACAAACAAACAAATGAAAAAAACCCAAAACAGACAATAAAACTAAACTAAAACTTTAAAAAAAGAAATTAAATCTGTGAATCTGTAAGAAGTGTGTGGCAGGATGGCAGATCTTGCTTCCGTGAGAGAAGACACAGAATGGTCATTCGAACAAGACTTAGGAAACATGAAACATTCTCATATCTTAGCTACTATTTCTTCAGTTTGAACAGTGGTTCTTTACACATGATCTAGTTTTTCTATACTGGATCCAAATATGTCATTACTTCTCTTTCTTGTGGATTTATAGTTTATTATTTCATTTAAACACTTTATGTGCTGGATTTTATTTGTTGTCAAATAATTCAGGGTACACTTGTCATTCTTTTACTCTTTTCTAAGGACAATTTATATATCTTCCCTATCAACGCTAACTATATGACAGAGTTGGAGTTGTTGAGCCTGGAGAAGAGACGGCTCCAGGGGGATCTTAGAGCAGCCTTCCAGTAGCTGAAGAGAGCTACAAAAGAAATGGAGAGGGACTTTTACCCTTTGTATTAGTAACAGAACAAAGGGGAATGGGTTTTAACTGACAGAAGGAAGGTTAAGAATAGATATTAGGAAGAAATTCATTACTGTGAGGGTGGTGAGACACTGGAACAGGTTGCCCAGAGAAGCTGTGGATGGCTGTCACGTGAAAGGGAGGGAGACAGAAATACAGAGATTTCTAGTCTTAACTGTATTAATTAAGTTATTAGCTGT
>JAOXXN010000364.1:10136571-10148991 GCA_026770055.1 Myrmophylax atrothorax | reverse complement strand
TGGAGCACCCTTCCAGGGGGCCCTGAGGCGTCTCCCTCAACTCATCCAGGCTTATCAGGGGCCATCACCCCACAATGGCCCATCCCTGGAAAAGTTCAAGGCCAGGTTGGATGGGGTTCTGAGCAACCTGGTCTTGTGGAAGGTGCCCCTGCCCTTGGCAAGGGGGTTGAAACAAGGTGGTATCTTTCAACCCAAATGATTGTAGGATTCTATGATACATCACAATGATATTCAACAATTTTGGGCTTCACCCTAAACTCCGAGCTAAAGCCAGAGATTTCCCCCAGTAAGTCTCTCCCTTTCTGTCTCTGCAGCTGCTGCTGATGTAGTTGTCCTATATGGCACACATGCACAAGCCAGAGTTGCTATTAATTTCAGGATTTGTCAAATGCCATCTGTGAGATACTGGATTATTATATTAATTACTACCCATTAAAGTTTTGCTAAGTACTCTTTACCAGTAAAAGTACCCCCTGAGGAAACGTGTGCAGGCTTTCTCCTATGCTCTCACTCTTAAGGTGTTAAAAGAACTGAGGGCTCTTCTAAAATATTCAGTGGGTGAATTTTTGGAGCCTTGTGCATTTTTTAAATAAAAATGCTTTGGTGAGCTCCTAGCTCCAGACTTGGTGTCCTGCTCCCTCCTTCCCCTAAAGCTCTAGATGAAGAACAAAATATTGTTTACAAATTAAACAAAAAACATAACCAAGTTGCCACTGAGAAAACAGAGGAGTAACTAGAAGCAGCAGACAGAGGAAAAGGATCTGAATTATTTTAGCTGGAACCTGCATTTTTACCAAGGCCTAGTTTCATTAGTTCAAAACACACCACTGCTGGATGATACACTCCAGGACACAGAATATATATTGAGATTTGTGTTTGAAATTTTGTGACTTTCCTGAGAAAATGGTCTCCATAATGTTACAAATACATCAGACTAAGCAATTAAATTCCCAATATTATGCTGACACTGATGTGTTCCACCCGCTTGTGCTTAATAACACCCAGCTGCAGAGGTCATGAGTACAGTAGAAAGGTGAGCAATAAATGAAGCTGTGTCTGTTCAGTCTTCACCACAATTTGGGCTGATATTTTCAAGCTTTATATATGAACTTTGCCAATAGAGGTGGCTGAATTGCTGCTTCCAGTTTGCTGATATCTGTACTTCTGTTTTCTTTTTATATAGATCTGTTGCCTTTGACAGCCCTGCGCTTGAATGAAACCAGAACACAGTGCGAAACATGGATAAACTGTCTATTTCTGAACTGTTCGAGGTCATCAAACAAAACCAAAAAACATCTCACAAAATTTCCATCTGGAAGCATGAATTGGCTGAGCTGGATTCGCAAACTCTTGTCAAGCCTTCCCTTAAGTCTCGCCAGGATATTAACTTTGAAATAAAGCCTAGTTTTTCTGTTCTGTTTTGAAGATTTCTGCCCTATTCAGAATGTCTGTCTTGCCATTATTTTAAGTAAGAGGTAGAAGCCAAAGAGTGGAATTTGGAAATACATCAGCTCAATTATATTGTTGTCTAGAAGCGAGTCATGCTGGCACATAAAATTAATTTATGTTTATAATTACATGCATGGGACAGTCATAATACCTTTGCTTGATTCACTGAGTAGCTACAGCCACTAGAAGTACATCCATCCCACACAAACTCAGTTATTGGTGATACTCTGTAAAGCCCATTTCTGCACTCTGCCTTAATACAACAAAAAAGAATCAGATCTGGAGGGCCATGAGGAATGTTTCAGAGGGCCCTCCTTATAACACACATTTCTGAAAACTCATCCCAAGTTTCTACATACAGAGTCACATTCTTGTCATATAAAAATATTTACCACCAAATTGCAAACCACTAGAAATTAGGGAATTGATTCAGATCCAATTTCAACAGTGCTCAACCCTTGCCGACAGTAGCATCATACAACAGGAATCACCAAATAGCTTGATCCAGTGCCTACCTAACTGAATAGGAGACTTTCTGTGGGTTTGAGGGGGAGTTGGTTGGGAAAAAGAAGAGATGTCCAATACTGATTTAGATATTAACATGGCTAGGTAAATTTTCAAACTTCAAGTCATAAGACTTCATGGTTTTGTAGAGACGACATGTGGTTTAGTGACTAAAAAATTTCATTTCTTTTAAATTCCCAGTAGCTTCAAAGCATTTGTTGGATGAGGATGAAAAACCATGCACAGACACAGACAAGAAAACACGTCACAACATTTAGGGTAAAACCTTCAGGTGCATATACTAGCCAGTTCTTTGGAAATATTAATTTTTAGAAATATTTTTTTCTGATTGGTTTTCTACTGCCCTTTGGGAAATGAGGTCTTATATGGCTCATATTTTGCACTATGATTCATCACTTTGAAACATTGATCATGTCTGGATTGTTGAAAAGCATGGTGTTTAAAAAGCTTTAGCCTGAGAATTTCAAACTGGGTGTTCTCTGCTCACATATTGATGGACACATATTTTTATACTCAGTGCTAAAAAGTGTTTAACCAAGCCCTTCATTGAACCAAGCTCATCTCAGGGGAAGTGAAGTCACTTACTCCTTTCTTTTGTTCATTCCAAGGATATTATTTATCAACTGCATTCAGATTAACATACTGAGTGGAAAAAGATATGACATTATCAAATTTAGTGAGAAACAGCAGAAATACCTGACTGATTTTTGGGATGGAGGCTAAAAACATGACAAGAAACTGCTTGAAAAAGTTTTAATGACTGGTGAGCAGGGATGAGTAACAGGGACTACATACTTAAGTGATTGTCAAGACTCTCTCATGAGGTGCCATCACCTTCCTAGCCATGGGTGTAAGCCTTGGTTCCAGAGCAGCAGTGATCCATGGATGAAGACTCTGAACTGTTGAGTTCCTTTGTTTCCAGCTGCTTCTACAGGCACCCAGACTTTTTCTGTAAGCAGTCAAATACTTACATAACCAGCTGGTTACTGTTAGAAATTATTCAAGAGACAAACAGCAAATAGAGCAGCCTAAAGGAAGTAGAACATGTCAGGTTACAGAATGTCTACGACAGCATGTTGTAAATGCTAAAGTTTACATGAGTCCAATGGGAGATTGAAAGAGTTCGAGGCAGAGAAATCCATGAAGGTTGCATATATACCATACACTGTCGGGAAATCACATGTTGTGACAAGCTGTCACAACTGGGAATACTCCAGGAATGCTTCGTGCATTCCTGTACCTTCTCCTGCACATCTGCTTTCAGCCACTGTTGAAGTGGAAGCTTAAGAGTCAGATGACGTTGGTCTGATTGAGTGTGCCTGCTCAGACCACAGAATGTCACGCATCTACTGGCCCCATTACCAGTTTTTGGTCACAGATTTACTGGCTAGGACTTACAATATTTTAGGAGTCATCTAAACCAAAATTTAAAAACTTTCCCAATTAGCATCAACTGTCAATGAAGTTTCATCTCTGGTAATGATTTAGACTGAAGCTCTTCTTGACATTATTCCCATGATACCGGCAATGATATTTCACTAGTTTATTGGCTGTACATATTATTTTGGGGTTCTATATATGCCTGCTTATGCTTAAAAGGTCATAAAGTATGCTCAGCTCAACATTTCTTTATTGTCAGTCTTTTTTAATCATCCATCTTTTTTTTTTAATGAACTACAGTAAGTTTGGATGTACTATGCAGCCCCATTCTACTATTTTTGTTGTTCAACCTACTAAAAAGCCACATGAAACAGGGAAAAAAACTTGTAGCTTTTTTGTGGTCACCACCACACTGAGCCAAACCAACTTTTTGGTATCTTTGGACTCTAAGCATCTGGTCTTTAGCTTTACATCCTGTGAAGGAGAGAGGCAACATCACAGAGCACAGACAGAAAAAGTAGGACCAAAACAGAACTTTAAAAATAAAAATTCTGAATCAAAATTTTCAGACTGTAATGACTGTTACGTGATTGCTTGGGTTTTCAGTAGAAGTTGTGGGATGTGGCAACAATTGTGACCTGTATGTCTGGACCTTGTGAGATGTTTCACTTTTCTCCTTTGGACTGAGTGTTCATCACAAATATGCTCACAAAGGCTTTAAGTAGCTGTGAGTGTCAGGAGTTCCCATCAGTTTGGACTAGGAAGATATCCTGCCCCTCACTTCATACCTCAACATCACAGTACAGTGCCTGTTATATCACTGAGATCAAGTTCTTCCAAGTAATATGATATGCCTCCAAATGTAACCTGAAACATCAGAAATGAAAAGGGGCATAAAAATGGTACTTGGTCATGTCTGGATATGATTTCTGTACAATGAGGAACACATCTGGACAGGTCAGGAAAGGCTGGGGGTGTTGAGTGTTTACTCACTTCTGTAATACAGGATCAAGGGCACATCCAACAAAACTGAAATGCAAGGCATTTTAAACTGTTGGAAGTAAGAAATATATAAATAAAAGCATTTTTTTAATAATAACCCCTTATGTATTACCAACCTGTTAAAGGAAAAACTGGAGGAAAAGGCCATTGTAAGGACTCACAGAAAGGTTAGGCATTATGTGAATTGTAAAAATACCTTCTCTTGCATAAAATATTATTAAATTTTGGGACATACTTCCTCAGTGAATGACTAAGAAACAGGTTTAGGAAGCAATTTCTCTTTGGGGACATTACACCATAATTTTCTGTTTCATAATTTTCTTGTAGATTCACACCAGGATACTACTCATGGACACCATTGGAGGTAAGATACTGGATTAAATGACATTTTTGCATGTTCTAGTAGGAGTGTGTGAAAATGCTTAACAAATTGTTCAGGTTCTTATCAGCTATGAACTCCATTAAACACCAGAAAGACAGCAAAAAATGTTGTGGCAGTCTTCCAAAGATACCTGAATTTAATTTAAAAAAAAAAACCACTCAAATAAATAGAAGAACTTATGTCACAAATGAACAGAGAACTTTTTCACTTCCTATAGTATATCATTTGTACCTGTATTAGAAATTATCTAACCAGACTATATCATTAATGTGATTAATTTTGTCTTTCAAAAATATTTCTATGCAAGAGAAGCACTTAAATATAACTAACCAGTAAGACAAGAGAGAATTTTACAATTCTACTTGGTATTAAACTAGAATAGGTCTAAACCAAGGATAGGGAGAAATACATCCAAGTGAACATGACATAAGCTAAGTACAAGAAGCAGTACATTCTGAACAACACAGAGCTGAATGATGGCTAATCCACCTTCCTTAAAGGGACTGAGAGACCTGAAATTTCATTCTACATCCAATTTTGAAAATATATTTTTGAAAGATGTGTATTGCGCAGGAGATCAGAATATAGAGTATTAAAAAAAAAAAGAAAGAAAAAGAAAGTCATAAAGAAGCTTGAGGACCTAAAAGACCAAGAAGGACATGGTTGTAGCTCTCTGATATATAGGAGACTTTAAATAGAATCATAGTATCATAGAACCACAGAATGGTTTGGTTTGGAAGGGACCTTCTATACCATCTCTCTCCAATGCCCATGCCATGGTCAGGGACACCTTTCACAAGATCAGGTTGCTCAGAGCCCCATCCAGCCTGGCCTTGGACACTGCCAGGGGTGGGACACCCACAGCTTCTTTGGGCAACCTGTGCCACGGCCTCACCACCCTCACAGTAAAGAATTTCTTCCTAATAACTAATCTAATCTACCATCTTTCAGATAAAATTATGTATAATTTTTCCCTCTAGCCCTCCATTTTTATCATTTTGCATTACATTCTTGGGCAGTTGAATCTCAAGGGAAGATTCCTTGTGCTTAGTGGGAAATCCCAACAGGGTATGCCAAGATGCACAACAGAGAATTTAAGACATGGAAAGATCAAGTACTTGTAGATACACTGGAAAAATTGTAGCATACCACACAAGCAGCTTTTGTAATTCCCAAACCTGGTATGTATTCTTCATTCAAAACTAACATGATACAGATGCCAAAACCTACATTGTTTTCTGTGCTGATTTATTTTGTGGTTAAAATAGAGAAAGTGCCTACATTTTCATACAAAATATTGAATTCATGTACAAAACCTCTTTTTTTTGTCTTTTGAGTTAGTGAAAAGTGAGGTCTTTTGAGATATTTTAAGACTGTAATCCAGCCACTTTTAAGACTGGCAGTAAGGGACATTCAGCTGCCTTAGCTGAGAGAGAACTGAAAAGGCCTAAAAATTGAAGGATGAAGATTCAGTGGCAGAAGCTAGGGCATTATAGGTCAGCTTTGAAGTCCAGGACTGTCCTCCTGCTTCCCTTCAAAATATTAACATTTAAATTATTTTCTATTATTAAGAAAATATAGTTTTACCATCAGTTTTTAGTTGATTTAACTCTCAATCCTGGCACTTTTTCTAATATGCATCTGCTTAAATTGCATTAAAATCACATCCATCTGAACTTCTGCAACAAAAATATTCCATATCTTACTGAGTTAAGCAAGAAACTCTTCGTTTCAGTTAAGTGTGTAAGGATGGACCAAGGAGAAGAAAATTTTTTATCTCATTCACCTTCAATTTAGATTCTTTTAATGGTAACAGGAAAGATCACATTCTCTTGGGCCATTAGAGAAATAATAGTGAACTGAAATCCTACCATTTAAAGTTCGTTAATATCAAAATAATGGTTTTTCCAGAAGGGTCACAATGCTGTCAGGTACCACATTAAAACAAGACATACCAGTCTTCTGAAAGGTAAGATGTCCATCTGTTCTTTGAGAGCTCCTGCTCTGTCACTTTTGGAGAGTTTAGTTCCTTGATCATGAACTCAGGTAAGACTTGAACTGGGAAAAACTTTACAAACCACTATGGAAAATGATCCACACAGAGGTATGATATAATCAGTGACATTGCAGACAGTAAAATTTGTGGAGTCTGGCAGTGATTTCACACAGCAGGAACAAATATAATTACAAAAGGTCATATAGGCAGACAAGAAAGGGTCAGACAGAAGTGTGAAAGGTGTATATAAAAGTTATATTTATACATAAAATTGAAAACTGTTGCAAAAATCTAAGAATGTACTCTTTCAGTTCGAAGAATTCTACAACGGTCATCTTGTCCAACTGCCTGATCACTTCAGTGCTGATAAAAGTTAAACCCTGTAATTCAGTGCATTGTCCAAATGCCTTTGAACACCAACAGACTGGGAACATTGACCATTCCTCTAGGAAGCCTCTTCCATTTTCAGTGAAACTGTTTTATTTTCCAGTATTTGTATTTGTTTGTCAGCAACAGCAGAGTGCCATGACTTCAGTTCTCCTTTATATATTTCATCAGCTTCCCAATTTATTAATTATCCATATACACCATTAATAGATAGTCTATAAACAAAATAAACTACTTCTAATTTTTCTATTTCTAGTTACAGGATGTGTAACTAAGGTGAAGAATTTAAAAATGCAACAAAATTACCAGTTTTGATATTTGACTGAATTCCTCAAACCTCACACATCATTAGACATCCCTTCCCTACTCACATTGTAGTGCCTTGAAATTTGGTAAACCTGAAGGGACCCTGGGAAATAAAGTCTTCCTGGGGCTTTGTAGGGCACAATCAACTCTCTAAGATTTCTGCTTTAGTACACAGCCAAGTCAGGGGCAACTTACATTCTGGTTTTGCACTAAAATGTATGTTTTAGAGTATTAGTAGCTGCATACCCCTGTTCTATATAGACTTAATAGCACTAAGAGGAGGCCATGCCTTGTAGTACTGTGATTTCTAAATGTGCCTCCAGGACAAAGGAGTCTAATTGAAATAAAGAAGTATTACCTCCAGAGCTGAAGCAAATGAATTAATTACTCTGTGATGGTTCTCCAGGGGCACTCTAAATTCCATCAGTTCTCTGTTCTGCTGATATGGTAAGGGCATTCAACTCTCTTCAAAGTCAACAGCCAAGGAAGGCACTAAGGGCTTGATCTTGCAAAAGCTAAGTTACAAAATTATGCATGTTTTTGGAATCCCAGGAATGTGCAAAGATTTAGAATTTATACTTCTAGGATTACATATTTTAACCCAATTAAATCTGACTGTGCCAGATGCAGTAGCTGGAATTATAGATTTGGAAATGTTATTTGGAGAATGTTCCAAAGTAGACGTAAATCAAGCATAATGATTATTTTTAAATGAACCAAGAAGCAATTTGCTTTTTTAAAAAAGTTTTCTAATACCACAAATTCTTGTATGTTTGCATGTGTGTTAGCTAGAGTTTGGATTGCATCTGCTTTGCAAAATAATGCACCTAGGAAGGACCAAAAGTGTGAAGAGATTGTGAGGGATCAAATGCTGTTTCCCAGTTACAGGATAAATGAGGAAGGCAGTATGAATGGTACAGCATGTGCAGATGTCCAGTTGAAGCTTATGCAGACCATTCAAAATCTGTGGAGACTTGAGGCAGAAAACATATTTTGAACAGCTCTGCTTCTGCAAGATCTATTGTACTCCACTAGGAACAGTACTGGTACCTAACCAGAGCACACTAATTCTCTAATCCCATGAAAGTCAGAAGACAAAAGTAAGAGTGCATATGTTAAGACTATTTTGACACTTACTGTTGTTGACAAAATAGGGCTAACCTGTTACTGTGGCAATCATTCTCCTGACAGAACCAGGAGTTACGCTCTGTCACCAGGAGTTATGCTCTATCACCAGTAAATTCATTCAGAGCCTTCAGCAAGACATATGTCCCTATCTATATTATTCCCAGATTCATAATAGCAGAGAACATGCCAAAAAATGCTGAAGGACATTTTAAATGCATGGCAAATTAGTTCTCTACCAGCTCAGGTGGTATTTTGATTGCAGTTTTGGGTAGGAGACAGCTCACTGAGAAAGAAGATTGTGAGCAAATTACTCAGTTGTCTTTGTCAAAGTTTACATTTCCTTTCGAGCAGTAAAATACAAAATTCCAGTGAAAATTCCAGGGACTTAGTCAGGTATAACAGCTGTCTCTGCCAGTGTATCAAACCTTCTGTGTCATTATGGAAGAAACAGCAAGATTGGATCATCAGACTCTGAACAACCTGCTCACTGAACTGATCACTTGCACATGGAGGGACAGGAGATCAGAACTCCCAAAGGACCCCCAAGGAAACCAAGGATTTACCATGACAACCTTGGTTTCCCATTGCATAGTTTTAATTTCGAGCTAATAATCCCATGAAATGATCTTTATGCCTGGCAGAACTTGTTCTCAAACAGATATGCCTATCACTATGCATCTGTGTTTCTCGTAAGTCCAAAACACTGAAGGCACTGTATCTCCCATTATCTCTGTGGGCTTCTTTATGCACATGCCTCTAGTAACAACAAATAAAATTTAAAATAAAAACCAACCAACCAAAAAACCCTAAGAAAACCAACTGAAACAAATAAAAAACAAACAAAAAAACCCAATTGAAAATAAATAGAGCAAACTACAAACAAAACAAAACAAAACAAAACACAATAAAAACAACCAACTTAAAAAAAAAAGGCAAGAATCAACCAGGAAAGAACAGTAAATTTCTCCCCTTCCTAAAGCCAAAATTATCACTACAGTGACGCTGAAGATGGAGGATGGATATCTTAGGGGCATATGTTTCATCAAATGTGTTGGGATTTTTTTCAAAAAAAAAAGAAAACAAACAAACAAGAAAGCATACAGATGCTTTCCAGCTGCCCTAAAGTTTGCACAAATGGGAATACTTTGAAGGGAAGACTTCCTTACGAATTTTTCTGGCTTTCAGAGAGAATGCTCCTGCTTTTCTTTTTCTAAACTCCCTGAGGCAGATCATAGTGGAAAAGACAAATGATGATTATATTCATGTTAGAAGATTTTTTTTGTTAGTTCTAAGAGTAGAAATTGGACAGATCTAGTTTCTAAAACACTGTATCCAACAACTCCTTTAATCAGATATCTAGGTAGCCTATTTGTTCCCAAATAGAAAGAACCTGACATAAGTTAACAGAAAAGGCTGTCCAGGAGAACTGTAGAAACTGTGAAGACAGAGGGCAATGACCAACTCCTCTTGATGTAGCTACAACTTGCAAAAAAATATTTAACTCAGTAACAGAGTCCCTGAGGCTGGAAGGGACCTCTTAAATTCATCAGAGCTCCTCAGAGTTCACAACGTAGAAAATTCATCAAAAGCACTTACAGAGTCACAATTCCAGAAAATGCCTTGGGGTCACCCATCCAACACAGACAGATGCAGGTAGAAGTTTTCTTAGGACTTAGCCAAAAGTGGAGTTCTCAAAACAACCTGGTAGGCACTGCAGGAAACAGCTGACTTTGATGATTCTACCCGCTAAGTCATGCCTCTTTCTGTAGAGACTCGTGCAGCAGAAAGTCGTCAAGTTCTTCAAGCTTTTCATAGAATGTTTGAATGGCTTGGTGTCGTAGTTTGGAATTATTATGTAAATTCTCTCCCCTGACACTAACTACCTATGCCATTAGTGAACAAAGGAAGTAGTTAACTGCTACCGTCTTCTTCTTCTCTTGGGTGGGGGCAGGTTGTCTCTTTTGGTTTTGGGGACATTTTTTCCACTTTTAGCTTGGCTGAACGCAGGAGTGGTGTGTGTGCTGCGGTGGGAGAGAGGCTTTGCTGCTGCTCTTTTGCTGCAACTGTGGAGTAAGCCAGTTCTCCCTGCCACTGCTGTTGCTCCTGGTTTCGGCATTGGGGTCCCGGTCTCCGTTCCAGTCTCATCGCCACCTGCAGTGTCGTGACCGGCCCGCCCTGGCTGCATCAGTGACCCAGAGAGAGAGGTCGTGGCTGCTTTCTGAGACATGCTGCGGTTCTCCATTTTCCAGCTTTCCCTCTTCGTTTGGGACAAGGAACACAGGGGGAGAGACAGAGTTCATCTGAGACCTCACCACTCGTCTGTCTTGCTGGAGAGGGACTGGAAGCTTTATGTTCCTCCTTGGTGGCAACAATTCATGTAAACAAAAGAAGAAAACAGTACTGAAAGCCATCAGAGAGGGCAAGTATCAGTTTTGTGAGCATCACTATATGCACTTTGCTAACAGCAAGCTGGAGAATAATTGTTTTATTCTCAGTGAAAATCCCTTTCATGAGCAGACAGATACACAGGATCAGATACATTAAAAACTCTATGTAAACATAAAGTAACTCATGGAAATCAGTGAATTCACAGTGGCCTGTGAATCTCAGAGGCACAGAGCAATGTCTATAAAGGCCATGTGTGTTGTAATATCAATAGAAGCAAAGCAGGAATTCTTCCATTATTAGGAACTGGAAGTTTAAAATTCTTACCATCACTCCTGAAAGGTAAAAAAACGTCTGTGATAAGACATAAAAATCAAAGTAAACTGATACCCATATTCAGGCTCTCATAAAAATGCTCCTGGGAAAAAAAACAGGCTCTGTTTTCTGAACATTTTTCAAAACTCAGAATTTGTCTTCAATCCATCACATAACAACACTGAGGCCTTTCAGAATTTTTAGCAAGGGAATAAACAAAAGAGGAAAGAGTATGAGTCACTCTCTTGCTTATCTAACACTAACACAGTGATTAGAAAACACTCCTGGAAGGATCAAGTTCTAGTAGAAGCCCACATTTTGCATGTTACAGGGTTAGGAGCAGACCCCAGGACTCCTATGTCCATCCAAGAGATGTGCTCAGCTGGCTCCAGGGCAACGGCAGCTCTGAGCAAAGGCTTGGTACCTACATGCCTCCAGGGTTTAGGCACCTTGACCCTGGAGTTGTCTCATAGCTCCCTGTTGAGAAGGTGCACCTAAAGCCACCAGAGATACTCATGATGGACTGAACTTTGCTAAGGTGGGCTGGTTTCCTTGATGACTCAGGCCTGATGTCTTAAACAAAATATTTTTGCTCCAGATAAGGGAAAGGGCTTGTAAAAAGCAGATCCTGTGGAGTGGGGTAATGTTTTCTATCCTGCCAATCTCTTCCCTTTTGTTATGGGTTCACATAGGCGGGCCTAAATTTAGGTTTTAAAGTTCAGACAAGGCCTGGAATTGTCAGGTGACTTGAGCTGGGCTGGGCTAGCTGACAGCTGACTTCTTCTGGCCAGTAATGTTCTATTCCATACCGTATTACGACATCTCAGAAGGGGTAAAATCCAGTGTGTGGGTGTGCCTTAGTCAGTTGCTTTGAAGCTGTTGTCCCAGCAGGACACACCGTGCCATCCCAGGAGGGACGGGGAGGCCCAAGCCCACAGCACCGGCTCACTATGCTGTTATCTTAGGGAAGTAAAATGTTTGTTCTTAGTTCTTCTCTCTACTTAAGTCTGTCTCTGGGGAATTGACTTCTCTAGAATGATTTGTAGTTAGAATGGTAAAATTTGTGCTTACGGGGGAGTGGGAGGTTGTTTCTTGTTATACATAACTTGTGTAAGTGTGTGTTATATTGTAGTTTTCTTTTAGTTTTCTCTTTTCTGTATAAATA
>JAOXXN010000364.1:10114829-10126594 GCA_026770055.1 Myrmophylax atrothorax | reverse complement strand
CTGTTGCCAGGTCAGTGAGCTGTGTCTCATTAGATTGGTTCCAGCAGGCGTTTAGCAGCCCTTGGCATTTGGTGCTGACATCACTTGCTGTCCTTTTGCTACTGTGCTGGTTCTCTTAAATCTCTGGGCTTTTGTCCTACCTGGTGAGTCTTGTGTTACCCAGTCCCTGTGGTGACAGCTGAGTCAGCTCAGGGAGGGGACCCTGTGCCCAGCCTCTGCTCCTCAATGACCTTGCACTAGCAGTTGAATTATTCTGGTTTTCCCTATAGTCCAGCCCCTCTCTTGTGTCTGGGTGGGTTTCCCAGCTGGAGCCCATGGTGTGCTCACCAAAACCCTGCTTGGCAGGACATACACTCTGTTTTTTGGCAGTGGAGGTGATGCTGCTCCTGCCCTGTCTCATCATGCCCCGATGCACTATAAGGAATGAGCAGGAGGGGAAGTGGGAGAGATGGGAGAGGAAGATCAAAGTGTGGTAGAACCCTGTCCTGGACAACAGATAGGGTAGATGACAGCACCTTCCCAGTGGCTGCCTGGAGCTGGCTGGAGCAGGTGTATTGCCACTTCATATACTGTGGTTGAGTTTACAGAATCTCAGAATTGTCAGTGTTGGAAGAGACCTCTGGAGATCATCTAGTCCAACCCTTTTGACAAGGCAGGGCCATCTGGAGCAGGTGACACGGGAACACGTCACACAGGTGAGTTTTGAATGTCTCCAGAGAGGAAGGCTCTACCACCTCCCTGTGCAACTGTTCCAGTGCTCTGCCACCCTCAGTGTGAAGTTCTTCCTCATGTTGAGGTGGAACATCTTGTGTTTTAGTTTACAGATATTGCTCATCGTTGTGCCACTGGGCACCACTGAGGAGAGCCTGGCACCATCCTCTTGACACCTGCCTTTGAGATATTTATGTGCATTAATAAGATCCCCTCTCAACCCTCTGTTCTCCAGACCAAATAGGCCCAGCTCCCACAGTCTCTCCTCATCAGAGAGATGTTCCAGACTGCTCATCATCTTTGTGGCCTCTGCTGGACCCTCTCCAGTAAACACCCCTAACACTGTCACCCACATTAGCATGTCTTTAGTTCTCACCCATAAACTCTCAACTGTATAACTCCAACATATCCAGGAAGAAATTTATGACAGAAGTCAGGAATGAACATATACAAAATGACCTGGAAAGCAATCCAAAGGGAATAGATGCCAGCAGCCTTGTAGGTCTTGGTGGTGGAAGAGGTGGGATATGAACCCATGCCCCTGAAGAGACTGGAACCTATCACAATCCGATTGCTCTCTCGCATAAAGAGCAACTCCACCTCCTCACTTCCCTGACCTGTAATTGCTAAAAAGTACATAGCCATCCATGACAACCTTCCAGTCATGTGAGCTCTCCTACTATGTCTCAGTCATTGCAATGAGGATTGACCAAAGCCACAAATCCTTGATGTGGAGAGCACTGCGATTCTCATCTTGAGAGGCAGTCAAGGAACATCTGCCACTGTACTGGTTGGTATGTGCTCCTTCCCAGGAGGAAGCAATGGCACGAGCATTGCCTCTTTGGACCACACCCCCAAGTCCTTTTGTTTAAAGCCCATCTCACAAAACTGGCCAGCCTGCTGCCAAAGATTCTCTTGCCCTTTTGAGACAGGTGGATCCCATCCCTCCCCGACAGGCTACACTCATTAAAGCACAACCCACTGTCACAGAAGCCAAAACCTTCTCAAAGGCAGCAGCCATGATGGTAGACATTGATCTGTACTATGCATCTGCTCATCTGCTTCAGTCTGTCCCTGTTTCTCTGACTGGTAGGATAGATGAGGAGGTGACTTGGGCACTGATGTTTTTCACCTGCCTTGCCAGGGCTTGATAGTTCTTTCTTGGTCCTACCTATTTTTTGGCTTCTGGCATCATATGTACCCACATGAAAGAGTAATAGCAGAAAAGCTGGGGTATCCTCTTGGCAACATCACAGATCTCAGCCCCTGGTAGGCAGCAAACTTCTCGTGACTGTTGGGCTGGCAGATGGGCACCTCAGTGTCCCTTCACAGAACCACCCACTGCAATTGCTCAATGGTCTTTTTACAGTGTGCTGCTGGTGCAGGTTATCCTTGTTGGCCTTGCAGGCTTTGCTTATGGACATCTAAGGCCTTTAAAGCATCGTATCTGTTTTTGATCTGGATGTTGGAGGGTGGAGGTTGAATTGGAGCCCTGCTTTTGAGGGTCACCAGGGTCCAAGGTACCTCTGGCTCAGTGGTATCCGTTTTAAGTGTAGGGCTCTGAAGTCACGTATCTATCTCCGTTTCAGCCCCTTAATACTGCACAGCCTCCCACATCAGCATCTAAGAGCTTTTGTGGATCTAGGCCTTGTTCCAATAGCATCTATTGCTGGGAAAGAAATGTCCTTTGTTAGTAATAACAGTGAGGAGAATTATTGAAAAACAAAAATACATTTTTTTTACCCCACACAAGACGTAAAGAGAAACAAATGTATTTTTCAATCAGGTAAATAGAGATTAATCACAATCTTTAGATCATCTGTAGTGCATAGTTTGTTATTTTCTCAGGCCAACTAAAACAGAATGGAGAACTCCTCCAATCGGTTTCGCAATCAAGTTAACAGAATAGCCTTTATTCTCCAGGTTAGCAAAATTCTTGTAACCTCTGTTAAAACTGGTTTTGTATGAGTCAGGAACACAAAAAATCAGACTCTAAATAGCACTCAGAAGCTACTGAAAACAAAGCAAGTCCAGAGGGCAAAGCACTCATAAAAAACCAAGACAGAATAAATAGGTAGATTTTTTTTGCACAAAGTAAGCCAGCTGGAAAGTTCCCAAAACATAACCATGTATTTTGGAGAAATTTTTAGTGAAATGAAGCAGAGGAAAAGCAGACAAGCATCTTCATATGACAAAAAACTGCTATCAATTGTATTTATTATAAATTTCTTTCTTAGAAGAGTCATCCACTCAGTTCTTTCTTAGAAGAATCATCCACTCATTTCCTGTTTACCAGTATCTGAGCAATTAGAAGAAGTATGTAAATTAAATATAGGTAGAGGTTCAAATATATCATGAATATTATGGCCAACCCTCTTCTTAGCTTTGATCCAAGTTCCCCAGCCTCTAAGACCTGAATGATTAAATAATAATTTCCAGGGCATTTGGAAGTGTTCATTAGAGCTCACACAAAACAGTTTCTTTGTAGGCATGAATGACTTGGGATCTAAAAGAAATTCAGCATTCAGTTAACTTTTGAAAATAAAATCATTGTGTTTAGGTGCCTAAGAAAAACCCCTGCTGTCTATTACTTAAGGAGGAACCCTTGAGACAGACTGAGATAGCACTATAAAGTGATTCTAGAGAGATGTCCCCTGAAATTAAATAAGCCTGTCACAACATGGGACACTACCCCAGACAGCCAAAGTTCAAAGAGATGTATCATTTTCACTTGCTTCTGGTTTCTGTAAACACAGGTATTAGTTTTTCTTATCTTCCTCTGAATGACAGAAACAGTTTTGTATCAAATCTACTAAAATACAGATATTTCTTTAGTGCCCACTTATTTCCAAGGAAAAGATCCTTTTCATGGTTTAAAAGTCACCAAATTTCTCAAAAAGATTTGCAATTTCAAGATTTGTTTCCTTGGGAAATCAATTGCTTCTGCACACGCTCGTAATTTTTTGCCCTGAAGAAATGAATTTATTGCATGAATAGAGCAAGAGGAATACAGACTCTTTCCATGAACATAACATCACATCTCAAATGCATCTTCTGAATTTTTAAATATTTTGATGAATTATTTCTTCAAGAGGCTCTTTTCTGAAAACTTTTGCAGTAATTCTGCCCTGAAGATCTTTCTTTCTCCTGTTTTAACATATTTAAATAAAACAGAAAAAAAAGGAGTTGTGGATTTGTCAAATGGCATAAATTGTTTAAATTAAATCATGTGGTAAATTGTTTTTAAGCAGTTATGTTAACTGATAAACTTCATGGACTTTTTTCTGTTTCACTTGTCCTATCCAGAACTCCCCTTCTGCAAATTAGATTGTAATCTTTGTTTCTGGGAGTTTAAAATGCACCTTTCATTTTGAAAAAAAAAAAAAAACCCACCAGATTTTTTTTTCTGGAAATGTTTGACATGCATTTATTTGTCAGCACATTCCTGCTATTTGCCCCCAGACACTTGCCAAGTCTATTAAACAGTCAAATAGTGCCTTTTGATATTTCTGGAATTTGCAAATAGTAGGTATTTGTCATGTCTTATAACTCTCCACCTCCACTGAACTGTCATACTGGAAAAGAAAACATTTTAAAAGATGCATCTGTGCAAGTTAACTTTAAAACAACTTCTAAGCCCACAGTTATGAAAATGGAAAATATATTCCTCTATAAAGAAAACCTTCAAGTTAGCTAATCAAACTTTAGCCTCAGGGACTCAGGCAGGTGCCATATTGCACACATGAAGTCAAGGCTTCAAAATCAACAGAGACTTAAGCTGTAAACCATAGTGTGCCTCCTTGCCCAGCTGCATGTTTAGTGTAGGACTGCAGACTCCAGCACAGCATAGAAATACCCAGTCCAGCTTTTAAAGGCACTGATTCAGGCACCCAAATCATATTAGGATCAGCAGCACTGTGCTGGTGAAATTTAAGTTACACAGGTAGCAGTCAGTCAGGGACATCTTAACAGTTCCAAACTCTTCCTCTTCTAATCCTATCATCACTTTCTGCTTTTCTAAAGAGACCTTAGGAAAACTAGGAGGTGGTATCTTCTTCATCCACTGGAGACCTGCAAAAAAACCCCACTTCTGAAATCTGAGGGCAACAGCTTTTAGTCCTGTTTTTCCATATCTTAAGGTTGATGCTGATTTTTAGTTTTTGAGTCAAGTTGATGAAGCAGATTCATGCCCAGTTTCAAAATGAGGACAGAGGGTCTGGTTTCATTGTTCAGGGGCAGCTCAGGATTATGCCACCAATTCTGAGCATGTTGCCAAAGTTGCCTTTTACAAGCTCTTGTAGAAGTGCTGGTACTTCTGGGATGTTCATAGCTGGTGTTTAACATGCGGGGAGGTAAATCAGCATCTGAAGCTGATGAGAAAATGAGAGGAAGATCTTGTGCTGTAGATGACCATTTTGCAGAGGATGCAGCTTTCCCCCTGAATGCAGGCAGCAAGGCAGTAGGTTCTTTCACCTCAAGGAAACCAGGGGCAGGTGCACAACAGCAGAAGTGAGAAGCTTTTGAGAAGGAATGAAAACAAAAGAATCCTTGAAGCTGCAAGGTGGGTTGAGATTTTCAAATCAAAGCATCACTGTTGGCTTTGCACACTCATCCAGCAGTTATGACCTTGGCACAATTTGGCTGCAACTTACCTTTCCTTTGCAATGAAACCAGATGGTGCTTTCTCAAAGAATAAAGCAGTTTTAACAGCTAAAAGAAAAAAAGTAGTAGAAAGGTCTTCATTTCCCTCCCACACTCCAAGTTTGCCACCTGACCATGTGTTTTAAATGTTTAGAATCACAAAACAGTAAATGTCAGGGATCAAGCTTTTCGTATGTTTACACTAGAAGTAAACCCCAGAAATTCCTAATAGCATGGCTAAATTCAGGTTGCCAATATAAAGAACTTGACTATTAATTGAAGTTTTCACTGTATTTAAGGGCCTATGTGACTACAAATACACCATTTCAGCATATATTATTTTATCAAACAGAATTAGAAGGTTACCATGATCTTAAAAAAAAAAAGACACTCCAAACAGGGAGAATACTGATGTCACACACTGATGTTGTTTAAATTTTTAAGAAATCTAATACAATATACAAAATTTCTTTCTGTGTGTTTGTTTTGTTTGTTTGTTTGCTTGCTTGCTTGTTTGTTTTGTTTGGTGGGTTGTCTGTCTCCAGACACCTCCTTGGATGCAGATGAATTAATATGTTCATGTTGTATCTTTATCTGTATTTGAGGACTTTCAATGGCTGACATTGGTCATGATCAAATTGGTTTTCTTAGGGAACCTGTAATATTCCAAAGTTGATTAAAAATTAGACAACATTAAAACAAACCAAAAAGGCCACTTCCAGTGCTTATGAGTTGTCAGAATTCACCTGAAGGCACTAACCTGATGACAGATTACACCAGAATCTGCAATCTTACTATGAGGACAAAACTCAAAATAGTGAAACTTGTTTTATGTCTAACTTTCCCTATTTCTTGTTTACTGCTAGCAGTGAAAGAGATTCACATATAAAATTTGCTCTTCTGCTAAAAGAATCTGATAATTTACATATGCATACATTTTAATGTGCTGCATGCTGTGTCAGTGCTATCCATTCTCATGCTATTTGCCCAAAATCTTTAGGCTAAATTCTC
The DNA here is from genome assembly GCA_026770055.1 of Myrmophylax atrothorax. Taxonomy (NCBI): domain Eukaryota; kingdom Metazoa; phylum Chordata; class Aves; order Passeriformes; family Thamnophilidae; genus Myrmophylax; species Myrmophylax atrothorax. The sequence continues at coordinate 10,120,231 of JAOXXN010000364.1, read as the reverse complement.
ATTCAGCAGCTAATGTAAAATTGAGCACATTTATTTACCTCATTCTTTATCATTAAATCATTCCGATTGTCATGATTATTTAAAATAGTTTAAGCAACCTTGCAAACACATTCTTAGAAACCATGAAGATAGATGTGTATCAACTTTCATAAAGAATTGCAAGAATAATTTTAGCTTTAGGATAAAATGCACAGGAATTAGATGACTCACAATGAACTAGGAGTTAGTGGTATTAGTTCCTAAAATATCTGAATGGTGTGAATGTGATTTGTTTTGGTTGAATTGTATTCACCACGATTTTTCAGCAAGTCACCACCTGGCAATGGCTCACACCATTTAACACGCAGATACAGGCAGACCAACCATATAAATCTGATGCCTTTTGATGGAATGCTGGTCCTATAAAGTTGGTAAAGAAGTAATTATTTAGTGAGAGAGAGTTCATCTTTCTGTTTTGTACATTTATTGTGTTTAGACCAAAAAGCCTTAAATTAAGTCTGGGGATTTGAGACATCACCACAGAAATACAAATAATATCACAACTTTGGCTCTGTGTCTGCAAGAGGCAATACGTATGGCCTAACAGTGAAGAAAGTTTACTTTCAAAATGCTTGCAATGTGTTTTTTCTTTATCTGCTGTGAGAAAGTCCTACCTGTGAGGGAGGTAATTACTACATTTCTATTGAAAAAAAAAATTATCACTTTAAGAACTTAAACTGCAAAACCTATCATCCATCCCCACTACAAAGATTATACTTATGACAGGAGACAAATAAATTTCCTGAAGATCATTCCAGCTGAGTCCCTTGTTTTCTTATTTATCACTAAACTCCCAGATGCAGGGGTCCGCCCACGGCTGTCCATGTGTAAGGACTACACTGAGTTTTAACACCCAGACCTATCAGAGGTGTGAGCAACAGTCTACAGGAAGAAAACGAAGGTCCACATTCACTTCTGCCATCTTATGAGCCCATGTTTTAGAAACGCATTACAAACAGGTAAATGGCACCACTGCTGACATGTGAAACATGATGTTGCAGAACAGGAGACAAGACTAAGCTCCACATGCCCCACCAGCCACCTGCTCACAGGCATATCAGCTGCTTCCCTTTGTGGAACCCCAGAAAGGATGAAACTAGAGACAAATTGTGTGTGCACCCTCCAAACAGAGACAATGCTATGTAGTATGGCAAGCACTGCTCCAAGGTCAAAGAACATTTGTGCTGATTTGCAATCCATGTAAGAAGATACTGTGTTCCCTTAGTCCAGCTCATTCAGCCTTAAGCAGGGGGTTTAGGGGTTAGGTCTAAATTACTTATTTACATGAACGGATAAAGTGTGGGTCAGTTTCAACAAGAGGCATTGGAACATGCAGTACAAGACTACCACAAGATTGAATAAATTCAAATATTACCATATTTTCTGGGAAGAAAATAAACACCACCCAAGAGAAAAAGTGGTCAGAAATCAGAGACGTGTCTGACCTGAGCTGTACATACCACAGTGTTGTTGCTCAGGTCGACATTCCCACTGAGTCACTGGCCAGAACAACACGGCTGCTGAATGTAGTCGCCGCACAACGAACCCAAATGTTAAATACTGGGAACTCAAACAACAACTTTTCTAGTGCACTGAGTTAGTTTTATTCCCACCCAACTTTCCTATCTCCCCTTTCACTTTATTATTTAAGGATCTATTACCACGGGTTTGTACAGCAATTTAATCATACAAGGCCTGATCTTGTGTGGTGCTGAATACCTTCGGCTAGCACCACACATCACTGGAGGAATGTTTTGTCTTTGGCTACATTTTCAGCCTGGCTGTTTCCCCTGTCTTTTCCACATAGTGGTGCTACATGATCCATTTAAAGGGCACCACCGCTGTTGTTTGTACCCCTAATATGCGCAATTTTTAAAGTAAATGATTTTGTAAAGTCATTATTTTAAAAGGTTATTAACCATGCTTCTAAGTTTAAATGCAGAGAGTATTTCCACAGACTTCAAGGGAATTACTCAGAAGTTTAGTATTGTTCGTTAAATTAAACTCCATCCAAAATAAACTGTTTATTTTACTCCCTGTTTATGTCATTCAGGTCCCAAGGACATGGCTAGCACTACAGATTCACAGAACTGCAAAAGGAGCCTGTGACATCCAGTATGTCACATGGACCCTATGCAGCTAAATAAACATCGCTGAAGCCATTAAAACAAATCATCATCTTACACTAATAAGGCACTTCACAAAGGCTTTACAAAACACTCTGCAAGACAGATATATTAAACTGTGGCATATTGTTTGCAGAGCCACAAATACATGTAATGTAGATGCAGATTTGTTGGGAGAGGGCACCTATCCATTCCAATCCTGCCAGTCAGATGCGGACACCGGTAATGGATGCCCAGAACAGCACAAAGGCATTCCAGATACTCCAGCCAGCGAGTCGGCTTTATCCAGGGCACGGCTCGGATGTCTATACAGAAACACACAAACAAGAGGAACTAGAGACATGGGCATGCCTGCGTGGGTGTGGTATCACTGGCATCACAGAACAGGGTGGGGTGACTCCTATGACTGGAGCATTGGAATGGAAGGGTTTAGGTTTCTTTGGAAAGGGAAATGAGGAGGAGGTGTAGTCATCACTGTCAACGACCCTCTGGAGAGTAAGGAACTCTGCCTGGGGAAGGATGAGGGGCCAGCCCAGAGGTTGGCAGTAAAGACTGAGGGGAGGGCAGGGACAGGGGATGCCGGAGTGGCAGTCAGACCAGGACAATCTTGTGAACAAAGCCGTCTCGGGCAGATGGGAGTGGCCTCATGGTCACAAGCCTGGTCCTTATGGGGGATTTCATCATCCTGTTAACAGTCAGAGGGAGGACAGGACAGGGCACAAGCAATCCCGGTGGTTCCTGGAATGTGTAAATGACAACTTCCTTATGTAAGTGATTAAGGAGCCAACAAGGACCTTGAGGACTGATGCTGGACCTTGTGCTCAACAAGAGGGAGGAGCTGGTGGGAAATGCAGTGCTCCAAGGCAGCTTGGCAGCAGGGACCACAAGGAGTCGTGCAAGAAACCAACTACCTAAAGCCTTACCAAAATTGTTAAAAGTATTACCTGGGCACCCACATTAAATACTATGAATCTGAAGAGTGTTTGCACCTAGTTCTTATCTCCCCCCGATAACATGAAGATCTCAAACCAGTTATTACTCAAATCATCATTGGGAAATTGTCTGAATTTTAGTGTGTTCTGGCCTCAGGTACAGGGAAGTGTCAGGCTAACTTTTTAATAATAAAAAAATTATTTTATTTTTCTAGTCTGTTTGAAATAGCAAATGCCCTGATGGTTAACATAGTAATGTTTATGCAGTAACTAATTACCATGTCTGAAATTTTTAAAAAAAAAAAATCATGGGAAAAATCTTCCCAACGAATTTCTGAAATGGACATTAATTTTCCTGGCTACAGTTTAGAAAACAAAATTCAACATTTACCAAAGTCACTGCTAAAATACAGCTCATCACAGAGCCAGATTTTCCATTAATATTTGTGATAAGTGACTGATGGTTTATATCATTGCCTTACACAGTAGTTAATTATTTGAAAAAATAAACTTTACAAGAAAACAACATAAAATAGTTATCTATAGTGAGAAGATGCTAAGACTTTTCAGATGAAAGTAGATCGTGTCATCATGATTTACATGTTTGTAACTGCGTGGTTGTGTAGAGCTTTTAAAAACTTTCGGAGGGAATTTAAATTCCACACAAGCTTAGTTTAGTCCAGTTCAGTTCAAAAACTATAGGAAAAATTCATTTAGATTGAACTTTAGCCTTCAAAATAGCAGGTAATCACAACTCTCCATTATTGTGGCCTAAGTTCACATGGGGAGGGATGAACATCCAAAGATTCACATTCTTAGGAGAATTCTGTTTTGGTTGTGCATAGACATACCACATTTCCATCATAAGGAGGAACTTAATGAGGACCTACTCCTCCTATGTCTCTTCCATCCAGTACCCCGTTTGCATATCAAGGCATGAAACATTTATTGCAACCAGAGGAGCAACTGGCCTAGTACACTTGCATGAGGTGGCATAACCACACAATTCTCGCTTTTCTCTTCATGGAAAAGGTTCAAAATGTTCCCAGACTATGACCTGATGTTGGAACTGTGCAGAAAGAGAAATGTCAAATCTTCTTCTAACAGTCATACACCACTGATGTTGCAAACCATGTTCCAATTAAAACAGAGCATCATTTTAGAGTAGCACATAGCTGAGTGGTGTCATTTAGCTGTCAGTCTTTTTAGCTTACTCTATTTAGGAATGTTTTCATCTGAAAAACTTAGTCCAGTAGCTTTATTCTTCTCAATATACTACTAAGGACACAGAAGGCCATAAATTTAATGAGGGTTACTGCTGATCTTGCCTTTCTTTGTTGACTCTGTGAAGAAGTTTTAGAGAAAAACAATAAATATTTTTTAAAACTCCTTTGTGCTGGAAAATGTCCTTTTCTAACAAGACATATTTCACAGGGTACTATTTATTCTCTTTCAGTGATATCTGAATTTATACTATACTATTGAAAGTGAAATCTTGATCTGAATTGGACAGAATTGTATATACACAGTCTTTTCTTGGAACCAAATAATTCTTTAGGAAAAAGGTTGTCTTTATTTTTCTTTGAACATTGGAGTGATGAGAGCACTGACATGGTAAGGAAAGTGAGACAGGGAGAAAGCTGTTGAACTGACAAAACCAAATCTGTGGAACTAGTTTATAAAGTTTTGCTGCCCAGTGCCATTTCGTTGGATGATGATAATAACACAAAGAAAATCCTGCTCTCTTCTACGAGGAAAACAGAAAGTGTGGAGATACAACACACTTTGGAAAAACAGCTTTGTGCTAGGCCTGGCCAAATGCTGTCTGGGCCAATGGGGTGACATTTGTAGTGATGAAGCTGGGAGCTGGGAACTTGGGATAAAATCACTTAATCACTGCAGTATCTTTTACACTGACCTGGAAATTGATTTCTTTTGGTTTCAATATTCTGCATTAATCTTCCAACCTCAAATAAAAGTTTCCAAATACATATATATTAGAAAACCAACTGGCTAATTACTCTGTGAGTGAAGCCAAGTCAATATTGCTCAAGCAAAGACAAACCCCTGATCACTTTCTCATCCAACACTTCCTCTGCTGGAAGACAGTGGACAGAAGTTTGGACAGTGAGGCAATCATCACCATTTTTCCTGGAAAAGAGTTGCCTCCTTCAGGAGGAGCAATGACTTAAGGAAAGCTTCACAAAGCAAAGTTTTAGCATAGGTGATGTGAATTGCTAGATGACAGAACTCCTATCTTGAAGACATGCTGACTCTGGGAAAGCAGCTAGCTGCTTTCCCAGAG
>JAOXXN010000364.1:10093011-10104793 GCA_026770055.1 Myrmophylax atrothorax | reverse complement strand
TTTAATAAAGGGTAGTGTGATCATTGTGGAGGAATTCTCCTTCCCCGTTTCTGGGTAAACAATTTGGTTTTTCCTCTGAAACTGAGACATGCTGACAGGAGGTCTTAGTGCTACTGATGTTCAACTCCTTTCCAAGGAAGTCATTACAGTTAAATACTGTAGTTCAAACTTTCCTTCTTGTGTGGATTTAGGAGGAAGCAATGGATACATTCCCATGGTTAGCTCTGAGAGCCCACAGTAGATGTCAGATCTGTAGCCAACTGACAAACAGACCCTCTGGTCTAACTGCTACATAAACCGTTCTACATATGAATTCTTTGAACATTTGTCTCTTGCTTTTTGACAAGGAAAACCCAAAAACATTTAAATAAAGTTGCATTTGATATTGGTAGCTCCTTTTCAGGATAACAGTAGGGAGTGGGAGCACACAACCTTTGCTACCCAGCCATAATTGTTTTATTTATTTCGGAAAAGTGACTGACAGTAAGTGTCCATTACATTACACATTTTGCCAACATTTTTTTCATCTGATTATGTACAAAACTTCACTATATAGTATTTCATTGTACTTACATCATTTTTTGCAAAACTTACCTTTGTGGATGAAGACAATACCTGTTTTTCCAAGTGTAACAGTCCAGCCCCAAAACTGCAAGACTTACTAAGAGTATTACTTTAATATTTATGCATATATATTTATATCAGGTTCTTTAATACCTTATGAAAACATCCAGAAAATAAGTTATAGGCTTGTTTCCAAGGAGTTTCTTTATTAATTTAGGGGAGAAAATAAGGGAACTTGGCAATAGTTCAAAAGGGCAGTACACAAGCTAGACAAAATGTTCTACCATAATACCAACTCAGCACATGTTAATCATCACCATCCAAGGCAATATTCAACCAACTCACCATACTTAAGTCAAATCAAATTCCTCCAGCTCCAAGCCACTCAAAGCATTGAGAAGAGGAATAAAGAAAAAGAAGTAGAGGGAGGAAAAAAAAAGGAGAAAGAGAGTGAGATAGATACCACCGAGACTTTGTGGAAGACCAGCTTCTCACACGTACAGATGGCAGGGCTGTGACACATGCTACCCCTATGAGCTGGAATCAGGGCCATCAAGTCCATCTCCAGGCCCTACATAGGAACAGCCCAAGAATCACACCATAGGCCTGAGAGTGTTGTCCAAACACTTCTTGAACTCTGTCAGTCGTGGTGCTGTGACCACTTCCCCAGGGAGCCTGTTCTAGCACCCAACCACCCTCTGGTGGAGAACCTTTTCCTAATACTCAAACTAAATCTTCCCTGACACAATTTCTTGCTGTTTCCTTAAGTCCTGTCACTGGTCACCACAGAGGAGAGATCGGTGTCTGCCCCTCCTATTCTCTTCTTGAGGATGCTGAAGGCACAATGAGTCATCTCCTCTGTCTCCTCCAAGCTGAACAAATCAAGTACCCTCAGCCACTCCTCATATGGCTTCCCCTCCAGACCCTTCACCATCCTCATGGCCCTCCTTTGGATGATCCCTAATATTTTAATGTCTTTTTTACATTGTGGAGGCCCAAACTGCACCCAGGACTCGAGGTGAATCCACGCCAGTGCAGAGCAGAGCGGGACAATCTTCTCCCTCACCCGGCTGGTGATGCTGTGCCTGGTGCACCCCAGGACAGGGTTGGCCCTCCTGGCTGCCAGGGCACTGCTGACTTATGTTCAGCTTGCCATCAACAAGATCCCAGGTCCCTTTCCAGGGGGCTGCTCTCCAGCCTCTCATTCCCCAGTCTATACACACAGACAGGGTCGCCTCATCCAAGGTGCAGAATCTGACACTTACCCTTGTTACACTTTATACCGTTGGTGATTGTCCATCTCTCTAATTTGTCAAGGTCTCTCTATAGGGCCTCTTTGCCCTCAAGCGACTTGACAGTTGCTCCCAATTTAGTATTGTCTGCAAACTTGCTTAGTATCAATTTGAGTCCTGCATCCAAGTCATTAATGAAGATGTTGAGGATGTGCTGGGAATGAAGCCCTGTGGAAGCCCATGAGTGACAGGCTGCCCTTAAAAGGTGAGGTTTAAAAAGTGGCCAGCACTGGCAGACACCAGAACAAGCAAAAACTTTTTCCCAGGGGACTTTATTTATTAGTTCCCTGAGCAGGATGAAGCCTGCTCTCCTCATGCCCAGAGCTGAAGCTTTGGTGGCACTTTTCCAGTCAATAGAAATCTTAAACTCTATAAGTGACATAAACCAGCACAAATCTCTCACAGTAAGATGTTTTGTATTAGTGGACAAACCCTGTCTTCCTGCTGAATGGCCATACTGGGAGTCACATATTGGGAATGACAGTGGCAAAGAGGTGGAAATAGAGCTCTTTCTACTTCTTTAATGTTTCAGGTTTTCAGATTAAATCCCACACTGGAGCTGTTCCTAAACACACCTGACCTCCACTGCTTCATTTTTTGTGTGGATAAATGAAGCATTTAATTTCCAGTGCTATGAGAATTGGACTTCTGAGAAGCATTTGCCTACAATACAAAGGCAAGATCCTGTTGATTTTAGACATTTCCAGCCTGGTTTATTTTGGCGTTGTGAAGAAATCCTACCAACAGTGGTGATTTGACACCATCTCTGAAACATCTCTCATTATCAGAGAACACTGTGGCCAGGGAATAGCAATCATGTGAAGGAAGGCACTTCTCCCTACTTTCATTCCAGCTCTTAGAATAGCTGCCATGCCAAGGGTAACAAGAGGATGCATACTGAAATGCATCAGCATTTGCTCATAGTGTTCTCATATTGTTCTGCAAACCATTCTCTTTGCATTTTCCTAAATGACTATAGCAGAATTCAAATTCTGTCTGCATCAGCTGAAATTAATACTTTCCTCCTTCACCCTGCAAGGCGTGAAAAATGCATAGAGCTGAATGCTCACAGAATCTGCTTGATGGAGAGCCATGGGTTAGCTCATCCCTGGAGAAGTACTGTATGGAAAGAACATCTTGCTAACGAAGACTGATCACTGTCTTACTGTGTTCATGCTTATCTCTTCCAGTAATAAAACATGTTTCTTCTATATTCATTTGAGATTAGCAAAGCACACACTTGTTGAACAAGAAACATACTTCACATGCAGAGGAGGTCCTGGAGCATAAAGGGCTGGTCCCAGAATTACCAAATTGAGTACAAAAATTCCTCCTGAACATTTCAGGCCTGCTGGAACAGGCTTCAGATGAAGACAGTGGAGTAGGTGAGATGTGACTTCTCCCTTAATCTGCCAAACTTTTTCTGCTAAAAACATCAATGCAAGAGCAAGAACCACCTGCAGCCTTAATCCTCATGCTGAATTGTCATGACTGACTTCCAAAAAAGACATGTTGTCATTCAAGGAGTGGTTTTTTGGCATACAGTAAAATGGCCAATGTTGGTTTTGTTTTGTTGTTTGGGTTTTTTTTTTTCATTAAGAGACATTTATGCAGCATTTGTATCACTACACAAGAAAGGGCCAGGGAGTGACCTTGCATGCCAGACTGCTGATCACCCAGGCTGAATCACAGATAACAGTTTAAGGTCAGGACAAGTGCTGCCTCCCAGAGAAGAATATGGGTAAAATTGTACTTTATGTGGCTTCCTCAAGTCAATAAATTCCCCCAATGCCCTCCTGTAGGATTTGGCACTCTCAAAAATACCCTGAATGCTCTCACACCGTAGATGCTCTCACACTGTTGATGCAATGCACATCTGAGGTTTTATGCAATGAGAATACTCCACCACTGACCCATAATACAGTCCTCACTTTAGTTCAGGGACTTGGAGATGAAAGGAAAAAGGAGGAGAAAATAATAAGTGTTCATGGCTGTAAGGATCCTATGTGAGACTCAGAGAGATCCAAAGCCAATGACACATGGATGAGGTGTGGCTGTAATGATCTCAGGGCCAGAGCACAGTCAGTCATCTTGTTTTATTTAGCAGTATAAAGGTAACCCAAGCCCTGTATCTTGGGACAAGAAGAAATTAAAGTTGTAAAGGATGTTCAGACCATCTGGTTTTTTCCTGTTAAGCTTGTTCTTCCTAATTTCAGTACTTCTTTGTTAATACACTTTTATATAACACTTTCAAAATCATCCTGCTTGCCTCACTGCCATTACTTTCACTTGAATTTTTTGCAAAAATCAGTCGTTGCCTGCCTCTATGATTTGGCTCTTTTCTTCATGCTCTCTCCCCCTTTCCCTGTTTTTTTTTTTCTTTGAATTATGGAATATATGTACTCACCAGCTACCATTTTCTGCAGTATGACTTTTTTTTTCTCTGTTTTTTAGCACACGGACTGAGAGCTGAAAATACAGTTAAGTCCAATGCAGTTTTCAGTCAAATGTATAGTAGTTGTATATTCTGCTTTGTTTAAGCATCAAACAATTTGTTTAGCCTCTCACAGGACTGAGCCCCTGTTCTTGACACAGCTTTGCAAACATTTTGAGTTGCCTCTGTGGTGTGTCCTGGCAGGGCCTGTGTGCCCTGATCCTAGCCACTGTTTTTAGATCCTTGAGGAAAAGTGGGAAAAAAATTCTGTGTTCTGACATGAAGAGTTTGTGCTCTGTTTACTGTGATGAGAAAAATCACCTTATGTGTGAAAAACAGTCAAAAATTATTTCAGTTAGTTAGAGGCATAACCTCTCCAAAGCTTACTCATTGAGCACAAGTGACCTGTAGTTAGAAAATTCCTCAAAAGGTGCGTGTCCTCTATTTAACGGTGCATAGTGTAACCTAGAACAGCCTTCATCATATTATAGAACAGACCCTGAATTCAGGCAGAGCTTTAGATGAATGAATTTCAGGGAGAATCAGAGAAACACCTTATAAATGGTTGGAAAGACCAGTGGGAGAAATGAACTCCAGAGCTGGGAACATGTGGAGGAAGAGATGTCTCATGATAGAGTCATGACCTCAAACCATGTCTGAGGATTTTTTGCTTCCAAACTAAAACTAACTTCCTGCTTGTTGATGAGGAGTGTTAGAGATAAAGGACAAACACATAATTAAACAACAGCATCTCCTTCCTTTTTCCCCTTTCTGATATTTCTGGACTCTTACTTATTTGGGTCCTTCTTGATTTGCCAACAGATAGCAAAGTTGAAATCCAAAAAATAAAAAACCAGTTCCTGTCATCTCAGCTTGTTTACATATGATGCAAAAGTTTCGTCATCTTTCGTAAGACCACATTAGACAACAGAATGGCAAAGCAATTTTCTTTTTTTCTGAGGAAATAAACATAACTTGACATCTGCTTTGTTTATACTACAGATTGTGTTTTTAGTACGCAGCTTTATTAGCTTCTTCTTTATTTGCTTCTTCTTTATTTATCCAATTTAATATATAATAAATAGTAGCAGCCTTTAAAAATGAAAGTTCAGTGATTTAAGATTGCATTTCTGCTTCTACTTCAAGCTGAGACTCAGAACAGAAAACCCAGAAGGGGCAATTTCTGACTTAGTCAATACTTGTGTGATTCAATTATCAACCACAGGACTGTGCAGTGAAAATCTGGACAGAGTTTTGTAAGAAGAGTTTTGGGAGTGGCATAAGGTAAAGAAAGACTTTAGAAAGATATTTCATAGATTTTTACATTTTTTATAAAACAACTGAGAGTTTCCTGGTACTTTGTTATATAAAGTATTAAGGCTTACTGCCAATCTCCAGAGAATGGAAGAGACAAATGTCCTTAACAATTGCTCCTGCAGAGTAACACAAGAGACTCCCAATAGCAACTTGTGGTCCACAACCATCATTTAAAAAGAGGTTTTGTAAAAGAAGGGAAGGAAACAAATTTCAATCCTTATTTTTCATTATGGCCTCTATGGGGCTGATGGGGAAAACAATGTGTTCCTTGTTCAAGCATTTCTGGGATACCCAGACTCCCTTGGATTTCATTCATTTCTCTTCCACCCACCCTCTTTGGAAACAGGAATACCTTGTGAACTTGCTCATCCCTGTCCACCAGAGAGAAACTAGAAAAAGTGTTGGAGTACAATCAGTTCTGATTTTAAAGCTCAAGCTTATCATTTTTACTTTAAAAAATTCCCAGTGACCACAAAAATCAAGCCATTACTCTGAAAGAGACAAACTACATCTTGCCTTATTATCTCTGCAAATAAAAACTATATATCTGGCAAATACAGCCAGATATTTTTTAGTGTTTCTTTAAATCTTACTTAATATATAAATGACACTTGAAAGGACTTTTTATTGCCATTGGCATTTTACCTAAGGTCATAACAAGTTTCTTCCCTAGTAAAATGCCTTTTTTCTAACCACAAGGATATAACTCAGACTCTCATATTTATTAATAAAAAGAAAGTTTAAGTGTTAAAGGAACCCTCTGAGAATAAGAAATAGGATTGCCCATCGAAGAGAAAGCATTCACTTCAGTGCATTGAACTGGCAGGACACCAAGGCCTGTAGTACTTCCTACAGACAACTTCTCATTGCAACTTTCAAAAGAAAAAAACATTTTTTATCCCATTGAGGTAATAGATAATAACAGCAAACTGTAAACAAAAGGAAAAGAAAACAAAGAAAGTCTCTCTGCTAAGACATGGGGTGGAACATTATTTACTGGGAAAGAGCAAAAATAAAAAGGCAGAATATGGTGATGTACAAGCATATACAGGCTCCCTATGGTGCAAAGCCCTGTCCCTGCATTTCCGTTGCAGGACACAACTGATGCCAGAATTGATACCCATTAAGCTTTCCACAAAGCAAGAAGAAGGGCAATAGGACCAGAACGTGATCCTGGTAAAAGCAAGTTTGGATCTAACTGTAAGTAGAAAATCACCATAGAATTTAGCCTGTTGCAATCTGGCTTCTTCTTTAGAACATTTCCTCAATGGGGCTCTCTCCCCTGCCATCAGAATCAAATGGTGAATCTCAGTCTGTTTTTGCAATTGTTTTCTATAGCCTATGGGTTCTCCTCTCTTAAGATTCTACTTTGGCTTTTGCACTTCTAGTGTAAATATCTAGCAAAGCATAGCCAATAATTAGCAAGTCACAGAATATATAGAGAGGTACCTGCATCCTGCTCAACATCTTCCTGAATTTTTCATACCTTTTTCTCAACTGCACATCTTTGATGCTGTAATTTCTGCCCAGGAATGTACTCTGAACTGCAGCACGTACATTGAGGAAACTCTTCTCTACTGTGTGTATGGATCTTTGAAAGCTCTGTGGTCCATAGAAACAAGGCAATTAGGTATTGAAACTGGCTGAGTTTTAGGCATCTGGCCAACAACAGCACTGTTGAAATCCCAGTTAGTGTTTATCTACAACTTGCAGCTCCTAAACACGTTTGTAATCTGACGCTTTTTGTGCCAAAGAGAATATTTTTCTGAAACACTGCAAATACACTGTTTTTTCATAAAGGTAATGTACATATGGGGTCCTATACCTATTGTGCAGCTATGTGAGTTCAAACAGTGTGAAATTGCTCCTGATAAAGTGACAGGTTACAAAGATTTAACCCACAAATATGCAGTGGTGGCTAGACTGGATGCCCTCAGCCACACACAGCCACATTTCACCACTGTCCTCACTGTGCCTGAGAAATCTGGGAATCCCTCTCCAGAGAAATGCTGAATTTTTTGCAAGCACATTTTATAAGAAAAGAGACATTTAAGGTATTTGTCAGTACACTGTGTTGTATATAAAGACACCTTGGGCAGTTGCTGGGACAGTGCACACACTCTTCACTGCTGACAGGCACCAGGCAAATCTTGACCCTGTCCAGCTCCTGCTCAGAAAGTTGACACATGAATGAAAGCAGATGACCTGCAACCATCCTGTCCTTGTGATACACTTAAGGAAAGGAGGGCTCCTAGTGTACTTCCCTTTATCCACTTTGCAAAGGTCAAATACAAGCTTCCCATTCTTTTATAGGAGGCTGTTTCTAATCCTACAATTCTAGAGTAAAATTGCTAATTCTAGGTTGGTTCAGTACATCAGTGAACTTGTCCTTGCCACTATTGTCCCAATAAGTAAATGCTTAATTACTTATAGAGCTCAAGGTGAAAACACAGTCTGTCCTATTAACATTTTTGTTGCAATGCCCACTTGGACTGAGGAGGATGCTGTATAATTCTCCAGATGAAGTAGAAACCACAATCACTTGACTCTGAATGTTTCCTTCTTCCTGAGGCTCACATGTACATTTCTTAGTTCATATCCCTAAAAGTTTTTATTTTCAATATCTACATTCTCCTTTAGCTACCTACTGTCTCATCACATAATGTTTTTTTTCTTTCCTAACTTCCCTTCTAGAGAATGGTGCCAAGAAAGTACTCCCTGCAAAATTTGTATTGGCTTTTGTTTTCTTTTGAGTTTTTGGTGTGGGGTTTTTTTTTTTAATCTCCTACAGTTGTACATTCTAGTCATATACATTCTTTACACTCCCTCATTATTTACACTGAGTCCCAGTTATTACTGAGCATTCCAGTAATTCTCTGCCATAGGCTCAAGTCCTTGTGCTCTAGTATGGAAAAAGTGCATGAGCTCTTCAGAGCAATTCCTCTAAATGGTTGGGATTGCTCCTGTTCTCTTCCAAAATCACATTTGCATTGTATCTTTTAGTCTTTTTCTGCTGGGTCTTCACTTTTTTTGACACATCATGGTGTGGGAGGATGTCTGGTGTAGAAACTCATGGCCAGAAGATCCCTTCTGAAGGTTGAGAACCTCATGTTATTCCCTTTTGCCCTAGGCATGCTCCAGTTCAACCTGCACTTCTAAAAACCTTTAGTTTTTCTTATTGAAATATTATCCATGCTTTATCTTTAACTTACAATAAGTCTTCAGTAGGACTTCAAAAACTATTCATAAAGGAGCTTTAATTGGTTTAGTACAACCCCAGAGAACGTCACAATATTTTCAAAATTTATGGTCAGCTTGATAAAAATAAAAGCACTCATGCTGACATTTTTGGCTGAAAATGTCTGCTCTAAATCAGGGGAGTTGATGTCTGTTGTTTTCATTGGTCAATGAAATGGTATATATATATGTATATATATATATCCTTGTTTATACATACATTGTATCTTACAGAGTTCAATATCTATGATTTCTTCAATAGAGGGTGGTGTGGAACTGGAACAGGTTGCCCAGGGAAGTTGTGGGTGCCCCACCCCTGGAAGTGTTCAAGGCCAGGCTGGATGAGGTTTTGGGTCATCAGGTCTAGTGGAAGATGTTCCTGCCCATGGCAGGAGAGGGGAATAGATGATCTTCAAGGTGCCTCCCAACCCAAGCCATTCTGTGATACAGTTACATGATTTTTGTCTATCAGGTATAGTTTAGTATCTTCACAGAGTAGTTTCTGCCTTCCTAATGAGTTTCTTCTACAGACAAGCTACATGTACAAGTCAAGTTTTTCGCAGTGTGTCTCCCAAGGCCCCTCCAGTACTTACAGAGGAATGAATAGGGATGTGGCACAGTAAGAAGAAGTAGATTTGCAGGAGAAAGCCAGGCATGGGAAACAAGGAGGTCCAAACCAGATGCACCAGACCACTAAATCACATCCTATGTGAAGTTTTAAAGCTGAAAATATGTTTTGTATTAAAATATATAAACATGCATACACGTTTTTATTCTTTTTGAAACCATATATATGGGGAGTCTGTCTTCTTCATATGAATCTGCCCTCATTCCGTGTCCCTCTCTTGGCCACTTTTATTCTACCCATGCTGCATCATTATGCTGTATTGCCTCTTCTCATCTCCCAGATCCACCCAGCAGCATAGGGCAGATTTATGCAGGAATCACCAGCAGCCACCTCTGGAAACCATCATCTTACCCCACACTGGTTACTCTGCAATAGCCACATAGGAGCGGGTGCAGACCCCAAAGGGCTGCACTTTGTACATCATATCTTGCTGTCATCCTCCCACTCTGGAGAGGGCTGAGCACTCACCACACACCACAAAACAGTGGTTTATTAGCCCAGTTCCAAACAATATCCAACAGACACCACTTGGGCAGCAGAAAATGGCCCACAGGTTACAGCGTGGGTTTTGCAGAGGGAACTGCCTGACACCACTTCTGGATTTTTCAGTTTGGGTTTCCAGCAGGAGGGGCATGGAGCCAAACCTCATCATGTAGGAGACTGTGGAGAACTCAGTAGGAAGGGAGGTTCCCCCCAAGACCTCTGGGCAAAATGTACAGTTTGTCCTCTGGCACTGAGAAAGGAAAGATGAAGACACCTCCTCTCCCATTAGGAAATCCATGGTTTAATTTCAGTGTTCATGTGTTCTAGGTGATTGCTATTTGCCCCAGTGCTTGTAAGTTTTAGAAAAAAATAAGGCAAGAAATATCAAGTTAATTATTGAGGTTATTCAATAGGACTCAGAAAGGAACCACAGTCCCACCTCTCTAGTTTTTCTGGCTGCAAATCTCTTCCCTCAGCTGCTTCGAATTTTCTGATGGTCTTAGCCAATTACAAAGACATAAAATGATGCAAGGATTATAAATTCTTTTTACAGAGAATTTAATTGAAGTGCTCGTTTCTATAAAGTTAAGTAACGAGCAAACATTCAGGCATTTGCTTTAGACAAAATAAACAAATGAGGTACAGTGCATCAAGCCTCACAACATTTAACTTATGCCTTTTTAAGAGCTGAGCAGGACATTGTAAACCAACTTCCTCTGCTAAAATTCCCATGTAAGAATTTTATGTGACTTCTTATTAAATGTTTGGTCTGAATAAGATGAAGGAAGAACTGAGTCCGTGCATGTTCTAAATGAGGTTTGCAAAATAGTTGAATCATTTTATTTCTCATGCATCATGAACTGGTGAAAATTTACCAAAAAAGGAGAGAAAAATCAGAACAGAAGCACTTAGGACAACACTATAAACCACTCTTCAAAGCATTACAGAAATCTTTGATATATCACCATGCCATTGGTCCCCTTGCAATCACATCTGTCAGATTTTATTGCAATTATGACGATTAGTGCCTCTCCACAGTCTGTCACAGGGACAGTGCAGTTGGCGATCTAGATAGGAAAGAAGATGATTGCAATTCACAATTCTGCTTAGACTTGAACACATATGTTAAAGGGCCTGTCTTTACCCATCATTACTCTTGGCTCAAATTAAATGTTTCTGTGCTCCATCAGAGCTTGGTCTTGCAGATTTAAAATTAAATAATGCAAAAAGTTTGCTTAATATGATGTTACTCTTATTTTTTTCAATAGGTGGGTGGCAATTTGTCAGTAGGGGGCAGTGGGAATAATAGTATATTTTATTGGGAGCACATTGTAAAATGTTTTCAATAAGAAACACATTCAGGGATTTGAATGAATATAGTTGGAAATTAAATGCATACAAAGATACTACCTCAAAGTGCGTAATTTGTGTGGAGACCAGTTTTGTCCTCTAAAAGCAAGTTAAGACAAGGTTATAAATGCTGGAATTACACTCACTGGCTCCACAGCACATGAAATGAGAGAGGCAACAGTATCAATACAGTACCTGGCTAATAAGATATAGGACTAATTAGCAGATTCTCATATGGAAAGGAATGATCCTATTCACCATATTCTGTATTCCTAGCTCTGACAATAGCTCACAGCCTTGTGTCAGCAACAAGTAACAAGGCCTGTGCTTTTTCAACACACCTACCAGAAAAGAAAGATGTTGGGAAACAAACTTCAGATGAGTTTCTTACCAATCACCAGTCTTTATTAATTTTTTTAGATATAGAGAATTTAAATATTGGAACAGCTTCTTCAAGGCAACAGAGTCATGGTCTTT
>JAOXXN010000364.1:10069214-10083974 GCA_026770055.1 Myrmophylax atrothorax | reverse complement strand
TCTCTATTTTGGGACTTGGGGGAACCACGTGGGGTTTGTACCCCAGGGTGGTGGGGCATACTGGTTTCTTTGTGGGTGAAAACCAATTTCTCCTTGTGTTGTTGTATTTATTGTAATATTGTTATTAAAATTGTAACTCTGTCTCATAATCTCTTTTGTGTGGAGTTCCTTTCTCTTGCTGGTTTACCTCTAAACCAGCACACACCCTATAGGAAGAGGTCTCCTTAGCAGATTTAATAACCAGCCTGGAGAAGAGTGTTTTCCTCTCTCTTTTTCTCAAAAAAGCTTCAAATAGTCTCGTATTCATCCCACTGCAGAAAAGGAATATGTTGAAATGTTTAAAAATAAGAGGGTTGTGGGACAGAAAAACAGTTCCCTTCCAAGTTTCAGTTTTGAGGCCATTAAGACAAGTCATTCTGACCTCACTGTTTAATTTTCATATTTCCTTGGTCAGCCTCTGGTCTTTTGAATGGGAATTCCTCACCCTGTGAAAGCAATGAACTGCAAAGCCTCCCCCCAGAAGTGGCAATGACAGTACCATGTTGGATACCTGACTTTGAACCAGGTCAGTGCTCACTGCATACAAGAAATCCTTCAAAACCACTCTTTTCTTGCAGTCTAAGCCCATGATGAATACTGTCTTCTCCTTTCCAGGCTCTGTGGGTGCTTTGTTGGAGCCTACCTTACACAGCTTTATTTGGAGTTCTTTTATATACAAGGGAAGTCCTTAAAGAAATGTAATTATTGCCATGAACATCACAAGTCTTGTGCTGAGAATCCACACATCATTTCAGGATTTCAGCTGTGTAACAGTTTTCACCATGGTTTTCTGATAATAACCTTTACTACAAAATGAAAGTTGTCCTAGGGCAAAGGAAAGTAAGTTATATTTGTATTATGTGAAGTGTTTTGTGATGTGACAAAATATATATGTACACTTTTCTTAAAAGGAGAGAATAAAACTGGTTTGGTTCATTTTTTGAAGTTTGGATTAAGTGCCAAGCTTTGACTGAAGGGAGAGCTTAATTTGAACACCTGAACCAACAAAGGATATTTCAGAATCCATCCATACATATTGCAAGGCTTTTATTTGAAAGTTCAGAAAATAATGGGGGTAAGAATTTAAGTAGCATGTTAAATTTTCAGCCAGTCTTTCCACTCAATATATTTGTTAAAATAATGTGCTGAAGCAGCAGGAATTTATTATTGGGCTTTTTCACACAAGACACACCTTGAATTTTTCCATTTTAAGTCTTTTAACAGATGCATAAAGTGGTAAAGTACTTTATAGAAAAAGCTTTGTATATGACCTGAGTTCAAACAGCAACATAATGAAGATATGAAATATCAACTCTTGACCCATATCTTAATTAGTATCAGATTTTTAGGCTAATATATTTAGGTGGCTTCGACATCAACACTCCTGTAAAGTGAAATCTGCAACAGACATTACACCACGGAGAAAAGTCTGTTATCATTAGAGTGTATTTGGAATAAGTTTCTGGTTTGAACTTTTTTAAATAGCGGGATTAAGTATGACTTTTATAAATTTAAAACACTGGCATACTAGGGATTTGGCCTATGCCACTGTGAGCTGACATCCCACTGCATCTGACCTCGGATTTACTGACAGATCAAGTGGTATCTGAGACACAGAAATCACCATTACTGTGTCACAATAAGAAATTAGAAATGCCTGTTTAATCTGGACAGATGAAGTCAGATGATATTATTAATACCTTACCAGAGCATTCAGTGTCTTTGATGTCAGAAAAGTGTGTACAAAGTGCCGGAACAAACGTAGAGGAATCAGATACTTGTCTTGCAAATACACGTGTACAGTGGGGGTGCACCAGGCAGCACTGGCATAGTTCGCAGGTTTGACTATTACCAGTGGCATAATGCAGCTGATATTTGAGCTGCAGAGATGGCTTTGGTCAGATTTCTCCTTTTCCCTGTTTGCTGCAGCACAAGCATTGGCTTCTTGCTCATGGCCTGACACCTTCTTTACAGAGACAAACCTTTCCTGATGACCATACATATCAACTTTGACTTCAAAAAACATGACATCATGTTACCCTTGGAAACAGCTAAGTTGAAATTACACTAAAATTCAGAAATAGAAGTTTTCTTGATTTTTTTCAATGTATCAATTACTTTTTTGCTTACTTATTTATAAAGCTTCCTTTCCTCTGGGTGCACCCCATCATTCATTCTTGAAAAAAACACATATAAAACATGTCACTAACTCAGCACCTACACAGATCAGCTTCCAGAATCGAACCTGAAAATGGCAGACCTCTGTGAAGCTTGTAAGATTCCAGTAGTAGGTCCTGGCTTTTAAGGTATGTCTGATGGCTTTTTTGGTTTTCATCTCGTAAGTAAAGGGTATAAAAGAGCATGCAAGCTGTTTGTAAGGATACTGAAATAGAAGTTGTTGCACACTGAGATCAAACAGCTGTTGAACCAGTAAAGGCAGAAGTAATCCACAGTCTTATGACGAGGTTTGCAATTTTCAGAGCCTGTCTTACTGCACATTAGCTGGGCTGCATGCGGTAAGCCATGGAATTTCATCTGATCTCCAACACAGCCTCTTGGACAGTAAATGAGCTGCTGGCTGAAAACGGACATAAATAAACTAAACTTCTATAGTGTTTTGCGTCATACTGAAAGAGGGGTTTTTTGGAAAGAATAAAAAGAAATATTTTATAAAGAAGTAAGCTATGCAAGAAGCAAAATATGTGAATTTCAGTAATTATGTCACTATTACATTGGGCTTCTGAAAGTAAATCACATTTTTTTTGCTAGCAGGCTACATACTGTGGAGAATCCACTGCCTGTGGGCAAACTGGAAGGACTGCTGTGAGTTCACAGCCCAGTTTGCCATTTCATTTAGCTCACTATTTGGAAAAGAGAAACCAAGTGTAAGAAATGTGTAACAATGTCTGCACTCAAAGATTAACCTGGGTCATATTTGTGTTTTAAACTTGTCAAATAATCTGGTTTTGAGCAATTAAAATTTTGGTAAGGACTCCTGGCTCCAAGAGGCATTCAGAAGATGACTTGGACAACTCCAGGAGTATTTTGCAACAAGACTAATTAGGCAGTGAGGTCGGAACATGTGAAAACAAAACAAAATTATTGCGTTACTGCTGCTAAAAGTCCCCAATATGCAAAGCTTGTGGAAAGTTTAATCAATCCCATAAACTTAAGTAATCATCAGAAACAGAATATCTGTGCTACCAAGATTTTGCAGCACTGAGAAAGCAGATTAAGCTTTTATAAACTGCTCAGTGAAGAACTGGACTCTTATCAAGCTTGGGAAGAAAGAATATGCTAGAATGCAGGCACATTCAAAACGACTGAAAATCAAAAAATGTGGTAAATGTTGATCTGGTTTAGCATCTTGGAAAACCATTTGAAGGACAAGTGCAAGAAAACTTTGTTGCATCAGTAGATAATACTGGAGGAGAAAATTTATGACTTTGTCTACAACACATACTCAAAACTGCTTGTATGAAAAAATGGTGTCTTTTTGTTGCAGTCAGATTTAAATATCAAAGTGTTTCATCTAGGGGGCAGAAGCAGTAGATCTGCAAATACAGATTTTCCTGTCATTAAAACATGCACACTGCCCCAGAGCATGGCATACAGCCTGCAGGTCCAACAGACCATCTGCAAATAATGTGGTGACTGAGGACAAACACTGAACAGAGGACCAGGACATCTAGAACAAGGCACAGCTACTTGATTAATCATCTTGGCAGATTTAAAGCCTAAAATATGATTATTTTCTGGCAGAGCAAACGCAGCTGAAGAGGTTGCTTTTTATAGCCCTGTTGTGCTAACTCATGTCCCAGATCGGCTTTCGGCCACTGTGCAAGACACTTGGGAATCAGCAATGGTTCACATCGTCCCCAGGGAACTGTTTCCCCTTTCTCAGAAGCTACACAAATTTGGCCCTTTCTTAAAATTGCTCCCAAGCTAGAAGACCACATCCTAGTTGCAAAAAAACATGACTTGCTGCTTAGGAATGTAAATCACTTCACATCCTGGTCTTTGAGAAACATAAGGGAACCCATGGAGTGGGAGAATGGTCCTCCTTGTTTTGCCCCATCTTGAGGGTCATGGGGTGGACGACCTCACCCCCGCAAGCAGAAAGCTCCCAGCCAAAGGAGCAGGCAGCAAACCAGGGCAGGTCATTTTGAGCTGAATATGTTTCATTTACCACTGTGAGGGCATGACCTCCACCAGCCTGCAGCGGGGAGATCATGGATGGCAAGACCGGTGATAGAGCATTTCAGTGCCTTTCAAAAGAGAGCATTTAAGGGCTCTCTTAAGGGCTTTTTTGGCTCTTCTATTGCATATACATAGGCACCATATGTGCAAAGGCCTGGCTTGCTGGAAACTCCTGGGTTAGCCAGCAACATTGCAAAAGAGAGGGAAGCAGAGCCTGTCCTGAAAGGGCTGTAAAGGTTTTATCAAAGTTTTTAACTTTGCAAATAGACTATAACAGTCCTACAACGACTAGCATGTCACAGAAGTTGAGCAGCAACCACTGTCACACAGAGCAGGAAAGGATGGCATTGCCCTGAGTGCACATAATGCCTACCAACTCCTGTGCATCAGCAAGTGCTGCCTCGAGAGTGCTCAGGGAAGCCAGATGTGTTCTCCTTACCTTGCAAGCAGCATTATGGAAGATCTGAGGAGTTTTGGTTCCCTGAGAATAACTTCAGAAAAGTGAAGATGAATTAGGAGCACTTGTTGACAAGGTGATTCACAAACACTTGGCTACCTTTCTCCCTAGCACAATCTTCTCTGATCTTCTGGAGGCAGAAACGTCTAATTCCCTTCAGTTCTAGAAGCAGAGTCTTTGTTGGGGTGTGGGGTGCAGATACAGAAGCGTATCAGACAGTATTTCCTAATCTTCTCACCCAGGCAGAGGCTTGTTCCTTATTACTATGAGGTCTTTAAAGCAAAATCTCTAATGGCACAGCATATCTAGAAAAAACAGAATATTTCAGAGAGTTCTTGAGCATGACTTTATGTTCAAGTTGCTAAACCAAAATTTTAAAGTTCATAATCAGTGAAAATTCTATTGAATTAAGTAATTTTCACTGGACTAGTTGAAGTAAAACAGAAGTAAACAATGGAGTTACCAACAGTTACAACAAAACAAAATTCACATTCACACTTTGCCCTTTCATACATTTGATGACTGCCAAAGACTTACTTGCTTTTAAGTAGATACCTTACTGGTTCTAGCAAAACCAGTAAAACATATGCCAAGTTATGCAGATGAACAAGGGGAAACAATGGAAAAATGAGTTGAAAACTATTTGATTATGTAGAACTGCGCTATTCATATTTTGGCAATAACTATCAGCCAGTAATATCAGTGTCTTCCACAGGGGCAGTAAATAGTAGTCAGTTGCTCAGAGAGCAAAATTTAAATCAGGTATTTATGAATGAACTGAGGTAGATTAATCATAAAGTCAATTATCATTACTAGTAACATACTTAACTCCAGATGTAAATGTGATTGCGAAATTTTACCAAAGGACTACAAGGAATTTCAAGTAAAATTCAGTTTCATAAGAGCAAAATAAGATGCAATTTCATATCCAGATCTCTTAGACCAAAGGAAAAAACTCAGAGGAACCACTAGATATGATGCTCATTGCTTAAAATCTCAGTATTACACCACATCTCATAACTAAATGTAGCTTTTAGGGCTCAATCAAGGAAATCTTGTTCTAAGGCTAACACTAGGAATAGAAAGATAATGTCAAAGAACAGTTACTGTTCAAGGCTATGGAGTGCTCCTATTCACCAGAGAAATTTCATCCAAAGAGGTCAATACAATAAAGTTACAAAATGAGAAGGGGATCGTGTTGCTCACACTAGATTTGCAGCACACACAGACTGGTTCAGTTGGACAAAGGTTAAAATCTTAATTATTTATGTATTCTGAAAAGCTTGGAGGTTTTTCCCATCAAGAGCACATATGTGGGGGGTTTTTGGGGTTTGGTTGTGATTGTTTTGGTTTTTTTTAAACTCTAGGGAGTCCTTGTGCAATCTGAAGCAAGAAGTGTTGATTTATCTGATTTCTCTGCCTCTGAGCCAGCTGGTGGACTCCATTCACACAGCAGTTCTCTGAGTGGTCTGTGGGGCCCTGGTCTGGAGAAGGAGAGGTTCCTGGTCACTCTGATCTTCAGAAAAGCTAATACTTTCCCAGAATTTTTGACAGTTTAAAAGACTCTTTGGAGAAGCATAATATTTAGCTGGGGAGTTCATTCTCTGATCCACATCCTGCCTGAGAAGAAACTTTCATGTGAGTGGATGTCCAACTGCTCAAGCCAGGCTCAAGCTTTTACCACTTTTCTGATTACAGGTCTTTTTTTGAAATCTGTAGGTTAATGGAATGAATCATGAGAGAGAACCTACTGTTGCAGCTGCTGCCCAGAAGCAGACATCTTCTTCTTACATTTGAGTTCTTTTGTCTTCCCTTCAAACATAGTAAGACTATACTCCTCTTTTGTTAAACAAGCCTCATGTTAATTTTAAGTGTCATAACCACAAATATTATACCTTAAACAGACTGAAAATTCTGCTTTAAAAGTCTAAGAGCCTAGAAAATTTTGAATATAAGCTGCAAATCAGTATGGTTTCTGCCTTGCAGCACATCCTGAGGTTACTTCTTTCAAGGCAGAAAACAAGTATTTTGACATAACTTTTTTGCGTTATCAGCTGACTAGGAACACCTAGGCAGCAAAAATATCAGATAGAGAAAATAGCTGCAAAAAAAGGTTTCCTCTGGACTCGTTTGGAATTTCAAACTTTCTGTGAAGAAATAACAGCAATCTGTACTACACTGTTTTAGGGAAACTACTCACTTATAGAAAGTTTCTGTTTCTGAATGAGAAGAATATCTTAGTGTGTGCGTGGATTATTAAATTTTGGGTTATTTTTAGAAAATCTAGTATATATTCACCTCTTTCAAGTTATTAGGAAACTTTGCAAACAATAAACATGGCACTAAATTTACTGATTTCTAAGTAGGGAAAGAGTCTCAAGTGTTAAGTTTCAATATTCAGCAATAACAATAAATTCCTCATTGCAGCCTTCCTAAGAGAGTCATAAATATTTTTTGTCAGTGTGCAGTTCTACCATTTGTAACATGATGTGACATTCATGGTAGTATCAAAAGTCTAAATCACAGTATCTTGCCAGGCAGGTTTAAAGCAGATCTTGGACTGCACTAAAGTATCTGTTTGTTGTCAAACAAATATAAGATCAGTATTTTCCCTGTTGACCATTATTTACTGACCTGATTTTCCGGATGACACAACAGGAGTTCCAACTTCCAGGACATACTTACAGTATTAAACAAACAAACAAACAAACAAACAAACAAAACCAAAACACTGAAGCCCAGCAATGGCTTTACCATAACATTAGTTCCTGGTACTCTCTGTATGTCCACAAATCTATGAGTAGAACGCAGGAGGAAATCCTGGCATGAATTCTTTGTAGGTTTCTTCATTTAAAACTAAGGAAGAACATGCTGAGAGCACTTATGCATGGGATGCTGCAGCACTACTCGTGAGTTGGCTTCTAAATGCAATATCAGGTTCCTCCATAAACACAGCACCCTCTTCTTCATATATAACCCCAAAAATTGAAAGGTTGCCAGATTAACTAATTCCCATCAGTTGTAAATTTCTATGTGAAATATGCCATAAAACTTACTGAGTCATAGGTATCACTCCTCCTTCCCAAATCATAGTTATCCCTGAACTTGAGATGAGATTTCAGATTTGTTTTTATCAATCCTACTTATTATTTTCTTCACAAGGAATTTCAAATGAAGCAGTAAAGCATGTTGTGAAAGAAGATCAGAAATGTGCAATCAAGTGTGAGGAATAATAATTTAAAAAAATTTTAATGAAAATCTTGCTTCTCTATAATTTTTTTTTCTCAGAGCACAAACTGGAAGACATAGAATTAATCATCTTTGTCAAAATTAAGCAATGAAACTTCCTAGGGGAGTCTTCAGTGAACGAGTATCCAAGCAGAAAAGTTGACTGCATTTGTGGTTCTCTAACCATATGGGAAGCTGTCACATAAAGTTTTATGACCCTTTTTTGAGACATTATAGTAAGTCTTTGTTAAGAGTATTGGAGGTAATCTAAACTCTTGAAAGTATTTGCTAAGCACCATGAACATCAGTGCTCTCCATGGGAGCCTGAGTTTTGTAGAAACACTGCAGATATTTTCCCCTGTTTATACACAAAAAGAGCTCTTTCTTCACATGTAAATGGTACCCTTTGGAGCATTGTGTATAATTTTTAAGCATCTTAATAGGGTAAATTGGCACTTTGTGGAAAAATTCACTTCCATGTTGTGAAGGAAAAAATTAGAGACTCTTGAAACTTATAAAGTTGGATACTTAGTGAAGTTTCTCCACTTTTGGCAGAACAAATAGGAATTGAAGCAGCTCTTACAGCTCCCTTCTCTCAAGTTTGTTTGTTATCTCCTGCTAAATTAAGACTTTGAAAACATGTGAAATAGATTAAGATCACCCCTCTCAGTTCAGATCATTCAGAAGGTTAGAAGTTCATGAGTTCACTTCTTGTCAATGTTAAAAATACGCAACACTGAAAAAAAAAACTTTTCAGGTCAAAACCAACCAAAAAAATAAAAAAAAATAGAGAGAGCACAAACATATTCATTATTAAGATTAAGGTCTGTCAGTCTGACAAATCAGTGGTTACTTAAAAACCTTCTACACCTCATCTATGTTCTTCCCCAGTTGACCTTCCCCAGGCCATAGCTGGATAGAGAAAAAGAGGTCAAGGGCAAGAAAAAGATCCTTTAATTAGCCATTGCCCTCTGCAAATGGGGTTGCCAAAGTGATGCGCTTACTCAGCTTCCACCAGTAAACTCTTTTGGTACAAAATCAAACCATAACCACATACCAGGCTCTCTCTGAGCTTCTAGTTCCAACCACTTCTTTCCCCACAGAGTCAGCAACTTCCAAGTATGCTATCCTGGCAGGGTCAATTCTGAGTCAACCTACAGATGACAGGTCCCTGGGATAGTCTTGGAATTGGGTACAGAGAAGAATAATAGACAAGAAGAGAAGTTCACACTGACCACATCTGTACTAGTGAGTGAAGGAGCTGGGGCTGATGACCCAACCTGAGCACTATGCACCCTTCAGGGTGTCTTTACTTAGGACCAGCTCTGGTCTGGACCCAGGGACCAAATGCCCACCTGCGCCTGCAGCTCACTTGAGGCTATTTCATCTTAGTATCACCAAAAAAAGAGCCCAGTTCCTACGCCCTAAGACTGCTCCATGATGCAAACTAAAGCACAGTAAGTGTGAACAAACAGGACATTGTCTTTAAAAGCACTCTGGTGATTCACATGTCATGCCTAAAGAAGAGAGTCAACCTCTCTCAACAAGTACATCCACTGTCTTCCTGAGGCAGCCATTCCTGGAAGGCTTTCTTACTTTCTAATCTCTGTGCTAATCCACACAAGTACCAGTAATGTAGCAGGGTTAGACTGACTGACCCCAAGGCACCTCATTTAGTTTTCTTTTTCTCATGGACTGTGCTTCTCTCATTCCACTAAAAAAACAAAGCCCAAGGCCTAGATATGCAAAAAAAAAATAAAAAAATTCCAATCCATTTTTTTAATGCCCCAGGGAGAGGTGGGGATCAGCATTAGGCAGGCAGTTTATTTACTATGTATTGTTTTATCCCTTCCATCCAGTGGGGAGTGTTTCAATAAGCAGCCCTTCTCTTTGCTTGTGAAGCCAGCATCTTCCAGCAAGCAACAGATGACTTCAGTACATCTCTTTTATAGTTCTTTATTTAAAAAATAAATTCATGGCAATTATTTACACCACTTTCACACCTGCCTTTCACTTCCGTCACTGCATTAGGTGTTGGTATTGCAAACGCTGGGTGACCACTACCTGCAGGCACAGTGGGAGGAAAGCAAGACTCTGTGATGCCACAACAAGTCCAGGGAGGAAGGAAAGGTCACAAACTGCAACATTACACAGTTATACTTTTTATATATTCACAGTGCCCAATACACATCATCCTTCAAAAGAGACTGACTTTCTAGTGAGAAGGTAAACAAAGGTATGGTCTTTAAAGGAAAGTAATTTACTTTACACACATTTTGAAGCCTTAAAAGAAGACCCTTCTACAGTCTTTGGGAAGCAGTCTGACTGACTACTGTAAACCAGCAAAACAGCCCAATTGTATTTCACTGCAAGTAAACAAAACCACAAACCTAAACGTTCAAAATATATTTTGAGAGTGTAAAATAAACTTTTGCTGACGTTCCAGTGTCTATTTCCATGACTGTCTTGGGCTGCTGTTAAGTTAAAGAGAAAATTTTCACAATGCACCGTGACATAAGTTAAATACTGCAATAAGCTTTGCTTTAATTAGGAACTCTGAGACTCTCCATCCTGAAGAGGAAAAAAAAGGTCTCATTATGCTTCAACAGAGGAGAGGAGCAGAGGAAGAGGTCCTGACCCAGGAAATTTGCTCTATTTTAGCATGGAATGTGCAAACTGTATGACTAACACTCCTTTCCTTCTGAAATACCTCGGTGACTTGAATGGAAAAGCCCTTCTTTCTTCCATGGACAGTCCTGATACCATTTCCTCACACATGATCTTTGATGTGTCTATGTAATTCCTAGAAATCTCCCAGAAAGCTGCCAGCAGTATGCTTTTCCTTGGGGAGTTACTCATCCCCAGGTGCAGCACATCTGCCTTAACCATCCAGCCTGAGAACATTTAAGCCATGTTTCCGCATTTACACCTCCTTTCCCTGCTTTCCTCCTCTTGCAGCCACAGGTGCCATGCAACCCGTCCAGAGCTGCAGTGATGTACCCCAACTGACTGACCCTCTGCAGATGTCATGAAAGACTTCCACAGTGAAAACAGAGGAAAACTTTAATTTTCTTAAAGTGGGATTTGTAAAGTTCTCTGTGACTCATACTGTTTCTTTGGCATCAAATTTAGTTGTAGAAACTCGTCTGGAACAAATGACGGAAGTGTTGGCAAGAGCAGTCTCTGCACCCAGTAGACATTTACCCATGGAGCTAATAGCCAATATCCTTTCATATTCCTATTCCTTTCCCAACCTGTTCATCCCTAGCATTAACCTGGGACGTTTTCCTCTTCCCTCCCAAGGAAACTGAGGGTGGCAGTGATTCCCTCCACACAAATATTCATGTTCAAAATGAGGACGATTACAACAGAAAAGCACATTCCACCACACATTCCTGTTGGAGCTCTAAACAGTCCCTCAGAAATGTTACTAAATGCTGTTATTCAATCTATTGTTTCTACCATACATGCTGTACAGTAGAAATATGAAAAAAGCAATGAATGCTCCACTTTGCTTTTCCACAGGTCCTTATCCACTACTTTTGGATCAGGCTAACCTCTCTTCAGCAGGCTCAAATAATTCTGGTTAATTCTGGTCTATTCACTCTTCTCCATTGTCCCACAGCAAGGGTTTCATTTCTTGGCTACTGTACAAAAAACTGTGAAATACACACTTACGCAATATATACAGAACCACCCACCCAGACAACTCACAGGATGCCTCACTGCAAGGTTTTACTGATGACTTTTCCACAAAAACATGCTGTCCAGTCATTCTGCATCCTGTGGGTATATCCATGGGTGCTGAGACCACCAAAGTTGGTCCTGGAATTTTAGTGTCCATGACCAGCCATGCTTGAGTCTTTCCTTGTTACAGCTCCATTCCCTATGGTGCTGGTCACCTCACCAACAGCAAACACTCAGCTCCTCTACACACTACAGGACCTAGGACAAGCAAAATGCATTCATAGCCACTTCTCCTCCATGCTCTTCTTTTTAGCTCTTCAGTGAGGATTAAGGAGGTGAAGAGAAAGGTGAGCATCTCAGTGAAGGTGATCAATTACTGCTCAGGTGAGGGGAATTTTTGTTTTGTTGAGGGTTTTTTTTAACATGATCAGTACTAGTAGCAAGTAGAAAAGTACTGACAGGCAAAGTGTCATTTAAGCAAACAATAAATGGCCTAAAAAGAAAAAAAAAGAAAAAAAAAAGAAAAAAAAGACATATTTCATGCAGTTGACAGAATGGTACAGCAGACATGTAAGTTATGTATCACCTGTGGGTTCTTTGTCTGGCTGGTAATGGTTCAATGACTAATCACCATTTGGTCAATACTGAAAAACAACTTCACAATGTTTTGCTGCCACATTTTCAAAATGGGGTAATCTCTGTACAGGCTGATTGAACAAAGAGAGACCTTGCCTTTCTTCCAAGTCAGTATGAAAAAAAAAAGAATAAAATGATAATGAGAAGAAAAGATTTATAACTAATAAAGTCTGCAAGCACGTTTATCTTCTTCTTCTCTGAGGTACATTATAGTGATTTTATGATGCTGCTAAGGACAACCTTTGGCTTGGATTGGCATGGAAACAGAAATTCTTTGCATATCATAGTCATTAACTAGCCTAGCTAAGAATTGCTCAGTGCTAACCCTGACCTACATGGATTGGAAACACTTGCCCCTTGATACTAAGAGTTTTTTCATTCAATAACCAAAAAACCCCTATTTTTCACCCTGGACCACACTTTAAAAAAAAAACAACACAAACATGTTTTCCAAACCAGCCTAAATGCAAAAGAGAACATTTACCCTAAATGTAATTTGTTTAAACTGACACAACATCACTTCTCATATTATATTTGGATCCATTTCAGCAATTGTTGGAGAAAAACAGCAAACCTTGGAGCTCAGAGTGCTTAAGGGCTGCTGTGGCAAGTTTGAGCCACCCCATTGCTGTGCTTGGAGAGCATTGTGTCATCAGCGTGAGGTACAGCTGCGACGTTGGAGGGCTGAGCATGCAGAACTGGATTTGGCTATAGTCCTTGCTGCCTCCACCATGACACAGATGTGCACCCTTTTTCCCTTGTAGTAAATGCTTGAGTCACTGCCAGCAGCAGGAAGTTTCCCTCTTCAAGGGGAATCATTCAGTGTCTCTCTGGTCCAGTTAACAGACTGAGCAAGGAGTCCAGGGTTTAAGTATGTCCATGTAAGAGATTATCACCACAAGAAACTGGTTTGCAGAAACAGTTTCAAACAGCAATTTTAAGTAGCGAGTCAAGGTGCAGAATGAGGAAAGAGCTGCTACTTGCGTCGTTACAAAAATTGCTTATTCATATCCTCGTGCGAAACTGCCTGTACCACATCTCTTGGGTATTTTAAAATGAACACTTTTTCCCCTTCACCAACTGACAGTGATAGAAGTTTCCTATGATTTAAGTATGTAATAAGAGCATGACACACAGGGTTTCTGGTAAGAAGCTGTGTTTTGGTTTCCAGCTCAAACCACAGGATCTCATTCTGGGCTAAGGACGTCACTGCATGGCAGGTGTCACCAACTGGGGCTGGTAGGACAAGAGGCCATGGGGTCACTCCTGCTGGGGCTGCAGTCATGGGCAGGGATATAGAAGCCCTTCAGGATGGTCTGCTGAACCAAGGGTTTGAGTTTGTAAATCGGCAGGAGGAAAAAAAGATTTTAGCCTACATTAGAGGATTCTTTTTTTTTTTTTAGCCTGCGTATGAGTCTTTCTTGTCCTTCTATTAAGAATGGTTGAGTTGGTGGACAGACCAAGGAAAGGGGGATGAACTGTAGGGTACCGCAGAGGCATTGAGGGGAATGTTTCTGATACAGAGGGAAACAAGCTTTGTTAAGGGGGAAGAGTGAGGATGAAAGACAGAGCAAGTTGGTGAGGGGGAACTGCTCATAGATGCAGCAAGAGGAGGCACAAGGAGCATGTGAAAACACTGCCTGCTCTTTGGATTTCACACCATAGCTTACACAGCTCCCTCCAAAAGTGAGGTAGCCACAGCAAACAAAACATAAGGAGTACATCCCACTGCAGATATATTTTAGCATCTCCATCAGAGATGAGCTGCTTGCTCTGTTTCTTTCAATTTGACACTGTTTGCTGGCTCAGAACTGGTCATGAACTTGCAGACACTTTCCCTGGAAACCACAGGGAAAAGCAAGAGAGTCTTGGAAAGGGATGGCACAGTTGCAAAACTTCTTCCCCCAAGCTCTCTGAGCAGAGCTGTGCTCCTCCAGACACACTGCCCACAGTCATACTTCTGCAACCTGTAACTGATGAGTTTGGGCTTGTTCACAGAGGGCTTGGGGGCATGTGGGAGAAAGGACAGTCCAGTCTGTTGATCATCATTAAGAAAATCTTTCCATAGATAAATGTGGTGGGTTAATCCTGGCTGGATGCCAGGTGCCCAGCAAAGTCACTCTGTTTTTTGCCTGCTCAGCTGGTCAGGGAGAGAATATGCAAATGAAAGGCTTGTGGGTCAAGATGACAGGGCAAGATCACTTGCCAGTTACTGTCAAGGGCAAAACAGACTCCACTCAGAGATGTTGTGGGTTCACCTAGGTGGGCCTAAATTTAGGTTTTGGGGGACAGACTAGACCTGGAATTGTCAGGTGACTTGAGCTGGGCTGGGCTAGCTGACAGCTGACTTCTTCTAACCAAGGATATTGTATTCCATACCATAATGACATCACCTCAAGAAGGAGTAAAAATCCAGTATGTGGGAGTGGCTTAGTTAGTTCCATCATGGCTGATCTAGGAGAAGAACATCTGCCGTCCTTCTCCTGCCCGTTAGGCCTTACTCCTGCTGCTGC
>JAOXXN010000364.1:10059079-10069114 GCA_026770055.1 Myrmophylax atrothorax | reverse complement strand
GTTAGTTTCAGCATAAACCTGGTTTGGAAGTTTTTTTTTCCTCTCTCTCCTTCCTTTTCTCTTGGCTGGTTGGGGGGAGAGAGGAACACTTTTTTCTCTGTTCTTGGGCAGTTGACATTTTGCCAGCTCAACCCAGGACAAGAGATTAGTTTAATTTATTACCAATCAAATCACAGCAAGGTAATGCAGAATAAAACCAAATCTTAAAACACCTTCCTCCCACCCCTCCCATTTTCCTGGACTCTATCTCACTCCCAGTTTTGCCACCTCCTCCACCCCAGTGGTGCAGGGGACAGGGAATGGTGGCTGCAGTCAGTTCATCAAATGTTGTCTCTGCTGTGCCTTCCTCCTTGTGGAAAGGATTCCTAACACTCTATCACTGCTCCAGTGTGGGATTCTTCCCAGGGGAGTCAATCCTTTACAAATTTCTCCAGTGTGATGCCTTCCCACAGATTGCAGTTCTCCAGTGTGAGTCCATTTCCATGGAGTGCAGTCCTTCAGCAACAGGCTGCTCCAGCATGGGTCTCCCATGGGGTCACAGGTCCTGTCTGCAAACCTGCTTCAGTGTGAACTCCTCTTTTCACGGGCCACAGGCCAGGAACCTGTCCCAGCATAGGCTTCTTACAGGGTCACAGCCTACTTCAGGCACATCCACCTGCTCCAGTGGGGGATCCTCCATGTGTTGCAGGTGGATCTCTGGCCTGAGGGGCACAGATATCTCACCATTTGCTGTACCACAGGCTGCAGGGGAGTCTCTGTCCTGGCACCTGCAGCACTTCCTCCCTCTCTTCTTTTCCTGAGCTTTACATCTGCAGAGCTGTTCCTCTCTGTACACAGGTTTTTTTACCGTTTCTTAAATCTGTTATTCCAAAGGTCCTGCCACCGTCACTGGTGGCCTGAGCCTTGGCCAGCAGCAGGTCCATCTGGAATCTGTCTGGCATTGGCTCTATTGGACAAGGGGAAGCTTCTGGCATTTTCTCACAGAAGCCACCTCTGTAGCCCCTCCATTACCAAAATCTTGCCATGCAAATCCACTACAATAAGATACAATTATTTGCTTGATATTGGCATAGATGATATCCAGATTCTTCCTCTACTGGAGCTCAGTTGTATTTTATTCCCCTTACCTTGGAGGGGTGGGCTTGCATTTTGGATAATTGCCTGATAACTGGTAGAATGGGACTGCTCAGTACTCCCCCATTCAGGGGATGTAACTTGTATCACAAGACTTTTTTCAAGGGGGTGGAGTTGTGGAAGAGGGAAAATGTTAACATTTTTTTCACAGCACTTAATACACTGTGACTCAGAGACCATTGGGGTCTCTTTTTGTCCTACTTCGTCCACTATTAAGTTTTTACCCCTTTCTCTCAAAGTCATGGGTGGGCAGCACATCAGTTGGCTCTGCAATATGTCTCATACTTGGGCTATGGCTGGAATTTGTCAAGCCAGAATTGAACAAAATAGGTTCCAAAAGCAAAGCTGAGTTTTGGGGGTTTGTGGGTTCGTTAGTGGGTTTTGTTGAGGTTTTTTCAGGATTTTTGCTAGCCATTTCTCTATAAAGGTACTTTGTGTTCCTGTCCCACAGTTAAGAAAAATAATCATTCCCACAGTCTCTGAAGTTGCTGCAAAGGTCTATAATTGATCTTTTAAGGTAGCTGTCAGGAGGGCACCAGTAAGCCTTACAGACCCTGACCAAAATCCCACAGGACTCCTGCTGGCACCCACAATTCCTGGAGAAAAGTCAGGGGATGGAGACAAGGATGGAGACATTTCTCTGATATCATCCTGCTTAAGAGGACCAGGAAACAAGAGCTGCCCTATGGGCTTCGCACCCGAGAGAACAGAGACAAGCTCCAGGTATGACAGAGCAGAGGATGGCCTGAAGGCACATCACCAATGAGACACAGCTGATAGGTGCGGTGCCCAGATGGCACTTGGGCACATGTTCTTACACACCAGGTTCTTCGTGGATCTGTAAAACTGGCTCCTGCTGAAGTAGCTCACTAAAGAAAATGCATACAGGGGATGAGTTGGACCCAGGGTAAAGTAACCAGAAGAAATTGCAGAAGAGATTTGCAAGGAATGTAAAAACATGGCTTTTTCTGATTATTTCAAATGCAACATACAACATAAACTTTTTCTTTACTTCTAATTCCAGCAATAGAAGTTACTGTTAGAGAGGTAGGTTGTTAAATTCTCATATCATGAATAGGATTATGATCCGGCCCAGTAGCCTGACCCTGGGAAAGCTCAGTCTTGGGTCCATAGTTCCTAGGGATTAAAATGGTGCCCAGATGGAAAGCAGTGTTGAAATGTTCACCCTGTTAAAATGTTCACCAGTAACAAACTCCACACAGTCTGAGGAATGTGATTGTACCTACCTCAGTGGTATGACTGAGGAAGGCAGCATTCCAAGGCAGCAATTCAGTGTGGCTGGAAGGGTCACCTGTTGCGTTGTGATCTGCTGCTGTTACTCTGCTAATGATGTAGTTACAGCTAACGATGCAAGTAATAGCTAAGCAGAGATGTAAAAGAAAATGAGAGACGACTCCTGAACTGAGATAGTTTACTCAGCAAAGACTGAAACACAGACCTGTCAATGAGCTCTCAGCTACCACCAGGCTGTTTGGGATTTTATTTCTGATGATTGTTCTGAGCATAAGTTCATCTCCTTCATTTTTCAGCTCTGAGCCACCGTCCTTAGCAAAGGCAGTACCTGGCAGCCGGTCCATAAGCATTTCCACGGAGCAGGGACGATTGCGTGGCCGGTGGTGCCACCTGGCTGCGGGGGAATGCTCGCGACCCAGTCAGCCTGCACCGACCTTCCTAAAACGTTTGGCTGTTATTCCTTCTACTGGAAAGCAGGTTTGTTTTCACTCGAGGCATAAGATAAAAGGCCAGTGTTTCTGTGCAAGTTGTGTTTTACTGTAATTTCAACTCATTCTTGTTTTATTCATCCTGCTTCTTGCTTTTCTTCAGATTTTATTCAGTTCTGATTTCAGTCAGATACTGCTGTGATTGCCTCTACTCCTCCTTCTACCAATGATGGAAATATTCCCCCTCTCCCCTCACCACCTGCACATTATCAGCCAGCTTTGTGCTCCCTTTAACCTTTTTGGTGATAAATATTAGTACTAATTGCACAAAACAGACATGAGCTCCTGTGTGGTAGGTTCCAGCAGCTTTAGAAAAGAGAAATTACCAGGCCCATTCCCCAGGCAGTTTAGGTAGCTCTGGATTTCATCAACAGCATAACAGTACCCACTGCCTTTGTCCCCTCTCTGATGTCCCAGTAAACTGACAATAAAGAAGATATTGGCTATGCAAATTGTAATGTTTCTTTACCACTATTCATAAAAGAAAAGGCGAAATCACTTGGACAATAAGAAAACCTTTTCATGCAGATGAGGATTGTTCCTCACAAATGTTTCAGTAGAGGATTTCATTATGAAAGTGTTCACTTCCCAGCAGACTCCTTAAGCCACAGAAGACCTCCTGGATCTTCACATCATCTATGGATGCAGGCTATAAAGTCATCCAACACCTGTGCAAACACAACTAATATTACACAGGCAGTGTGGCCTCCATAACACTGACTGTGCTGGGCTCTGTGCAAAGGATACACATCTTTCCAGGGGGAACCAGTGCAATGGTGTTCAGTGAAGACAATGTACCTAAGCTGTGAAAAACTAGCATGAATTGATCTTGGGTCTCACAGCAGCAAAGAGTGGCCAAGTTTCTGCCATGGCTCATTAGTCCTGAGGTACTCTGAGCTGCCAACCATCTGGCCATGGGGGAATATACTGTGTTCTGAGTCATATATGGCAGATGAGAAATACCTATAACTCAGTTGGTGCTCATTAGTCACTCATTATTCCTACTGCCTATTCCAGCAATCAGTCTACACCTGCAGAATACGGCCCGTGCATCTGCCATGGTGTGTGAAATGCAGCCAAAAAGCCAGGGACTGTGCTTGACAATCAGGAAAGGATCCACCAGGAAGGGGCTGATGGGCTCTCCCTGAAAAATCCCATGCTATGCAGCATCAGCAGCCAGCTGCTCCAATTTTGCTTGGGGGTTGTCTGGGTCTATGTATTAATTCCTCCAGAGCATGACCAGGCAGATGTGGTGGTGTGATAAAAGAAGGAAATGGATGGCTGAGTTAATGAAAATGACAGACCAGCTCGAGTTAGTTGGAAACCAGGACTGTGTGGATTTGCTGCTGCTAACACATGTGTCAGAAAACTGAAAACCTCATTTATTTGAAGAGAGTGAATTTGTGCAGACAAGCAGAACTCAGAAAGGAGCTCTGTAATCTGTGCTGTCCAAAACTCCTCTGTGCTAGGAATTCCTGTATATTACAGAGTGTTCATCCTAACCAATTTCTTCAGTAGCAATCCCAGGAATTTCCAGTGCAGATCCCTGCTTGGTTTGCAGTACAGGTGATGAAGCAAAATATTGGTCTGTGACTGAAGATAGGACTGGTGGATCAGCCTTTCACATTCCACCAAAAGCCTGATCTTGATCCCTTGCACTGTGAGACCTTGTTTTTAAGCACTTACAAGTTTGCCAAATTATAACCATTTGGAATGAAATTTTCCATGGCAGGTATCTGCCTCAGGCTGAAGTTTTTGGAAAATGCCCACAAACGCAGCCGTTTCCAATAATGAGGGTAGGGAAAAATTCATTGTTTTGTCCAAGTTAGAAAGCAATTGTGACCTTTCCTTTGAAAAGCTCTGGCACCTCTCTTCCTTGGAGAAGGTTGCCTTTCATCAGAGATGTCCCTTTTGCCCTCCTGAAAACCTGCCCAAATTTGACTACATTATATGCCCTTTGGAAGCTGAATTTGCACATGCTCGAGGGTAACTAAGACATTCCTTTCATTTTAGCAATTGAACTCCTGACGTTTTCACCCTCCCTGAGCAGATTCCAAACACAGTTCAAGCAGGACTTCCCTTTCAGTTTCAGCTGCAGGCTTCCATAGCCCAGGACAAGGCCAGGCACCTGAAAGGAAAGCCAGGAGTCTGTCTCTTGCACTTTTGGTGATATTCATTGGGGTGAGAATATGTGGAGGAGAAAAATTCCTGGATTCAAAGAGGCAGATGTGTGGGTGGTGACAAGGGAGGGAAAACTCAGGAATCCTCCCAGTAAGACAAGCACAAAACCAGGGATGGCACATGCGCGTGGAACAGCAGCGTGGGGCAGAAGGCAAGACAACAGTGATAGGCAGAAGGATGTGGTGGCTGAGTAGAAGGGGTAAAATGAAGCAGGAGAGGAGAGGCAGATGCCAAATAAGTCTTTTCTCACCTGAGAACTTGGTTCCCTGGAATGACACACAGAGTTCAAGGTCAGAATTTTTTCCTGCCACATCTAATGTGAAATGCAGACTCAGCCCAGATACCAAAATGAATATGTGTTCTTTCCATTAATCTTCACAGATAGTAAATGAAAAATACTCATTTCCTTCATCTCTGAATGATGCTGTGAAAATGAATTATATCTGAGATCTTGACTATAGGATGTCATGGAAGAAAAGTGCATTAGAAAATCGATAACTCTTTATTTAGGGCAAAGCATGAAGAGTAGGACATAATAAAAATGTATTTTATAACAGAGGACAGGACTGAAATTCCACAGCTAACTTAAATCCTAGTGTTCTTGGTTTGCTGTTGAGATGACAAAGTCAGGTGTTACACTTGTAATGTTTCCTTTTTTTTTTTTTTACTGTCTAGTTTTCTTGTCAGTGCTGCCATTTTCCATAGTTACTGACGGGCAGTTTCTGTTTAAAAAAGCAGAACAAGAAGCATGGATAGCAATACAACTTGGGATCTGGTGCTGGGACTGCTTATTCAGAGTTGAATAATCTGTGGCACAAATTGTTTGAAATGGTAAGCTAGACTGGACCATACCTTCTGGAAGGCTGACTTGGACTGAAGAAAAGAGATGATTACTACAAACGAGGAAGAGATCCTGGGAAACTCTCCTCTCTATTGCATTTTCTTCAAATATTTTTTTCATTGATACTTAGAAAGGTACATAAGAGTTGCACATCAACACTCATATCACTAGATTTAAATCACTTCACAGGATGTTTCAATTCAATGAGAAAATTTCCAGACTTCTGGAAACTGAAAAAACTATGCAAACTCTGACTAGAATTTTTGGAAAAAAATTTTTGACCCATCAACCTATTTGTGCTAACACAAAGAAGCACTACAGCCCTCAGCATGTGTTGGCCTGAAGTTCTTTGTGCTGTATTTGCTGAATGCTTATGACTCTGACATGGTCCCTCTGTACACTGTTTCCTAAAATAGGGACTAGGGATGCTAAGGACATGCCTCAAACTTGTGAAAGCAGGCTGGTGGCAAGAACTTGTTAATATAAGGATGCAGATAGCACAGTCAATGTTTGATACTAAAGGAATTATTTTGTAACAAAGGAAAAACCTGGAGTTTCAGTGTTGTTGGAGTCATGTGAAGGATACTTCATTGCTTGACTGATCATGGGACATTTGTGTATCCTACCTTAAGCCACTGAGAAGTCTGTCTTGGTGTCTCAAACTTAGCCTAAGAAGTTTCCATGCAGCCATTCTGCACACTTTAGTTGGTCACTCAAGGTTCCTTTCAAAACCTCCAGGCATCATTAGCAGATATGAATGACTGTTTAACACATGCTTATATTTCCAAGATGGAAAATGTTGCCCTGCATTGAGTGGGTCCAAAATAAGTGAAGGAGTGTCACTGAGCAGCTCAACAGACATGCCTCATTGGCCCTGACATCAGAGAGCCTATCACTGTCTCAGCAAACTGGGTAGGACAGAGGGATAATCACCAATTTGTCAAAATATTGATTCAAAGATGCATAGAAATACGCAGTCCTGCCCTCGACACCACCACAAGGCCAGAGCCATCCCAGAAGGCTGCTGTTCTTCCTGAGCTGAGGAAATAACACCTTTTTCTTACATTTATTTTTGGGTTATTTTTGACTGCTTGGGAGGTGCTCAAATATTATGTGATGGGAACTACACAAGCACTGAGACTGAATGGGGACACATTTTTTCTTGTGGGAGGTACATCTTATATATGCAATAGTGGTAGTAATTACTAGGCAATTTTTACCTTAAACCATCACCACTAAAGCAGCCTTTGTAGCTATTATTTCCCAAGAGGTCTCTAGGCATGGAAGGCTTTCACAGTTACTTATTTGCATGCCACTGGGAAGAGGACATTTGCCATGCTGAATTTATCCCAGCCATCAGTCTTTGGGCAACCATATGTGCATCTTTTTATCCAGTATACTAACTACAGAAGAGCAACAGGTTGTTTATTTGGGTTTTTTTCCCTCACTGTCCTCATTCTTCTAGAGTCAGTAAAATATTTTCAAAGCATCGGAAGCTCAGAAATACAGGAAACTGCTCACACCACAGTCTGGAGTGTGGGTTCAGCTTGAGTGAATATTCAATTGCTTCTCCAAAGCTTATCTGGCCTAGCCAAAACCTCTTGAATTTACAAAATTGGGCTGGGCATTTTATGAGAACAGGATGTCGTACAAGATTTTCAGTGTTTCCCCTGTTAACTAGAAAATACCATGAGATCAGTTTGGAAACCAGAATAACTTGTTTAAAAATCGATCATAATGTTTCCAGATCCTAAAAAGATTCAAAGTGAATCGGCCTGGAGAAATCAACTGGAATTGGAGGAGCATGACTCCTTTTATTTCGCCCTCCTTAATACAGTTTTCTCCAAAATAACTCTACCCTTGGCAGATATTTCCCATTTCAAACCCAACTCTACCCTTGCTCCAACATTGCCTTGCTGCTGCAGCACCTTCTCTCAAAATAAATTATTACCAAATTGTAAATTCTAAGCCAGCAATTATTCTCCAAAAGGTCAGGCAGATCAAATTACTTCCACATCAGCTCAAAGCTCCTCCATCAAAAATGAGATGAAAGCACTGGTGAGTCTGATTCCCATTCCAGTCCTGCATCCCAGGTTTGAAAGACCATCATTTGGTTTTGAGGCTGAGGATGGGCAGTCAGATATCTTGAAGGGTTTTTCCTGTGGGGCTGATGGTTTGCTTGCTCTTTTGAACACATATCTCAGGTCTTTAACATTTGTGCTCATTAGGGTGGCCTGTCTGTTGTGTTCATAACTGGCTTTACCTCTGCAGCAAAAACTGAAATGCCATCTCCCAGCAGAGCCTGGATGAATCTGTGCTGAGAGACATGGCTGGCACTGTTTTGTTGAAGAGCAGGCACAGCAGCTACATAACACCACTCATTACATCTTCACCTGGCACACACCACCCAGTCTCCTGGGGAACGTTTCAACAGGAAAGGTTACTTGCAGTTCCTATAAATTTTCCCCAGAAGAGCCTGTTTTCCTGTTGTTGCCTGTAAGAAGGAACAACCACTCTGGTGACTGCAAACACATGAAATGTCGATGCCAAGTGCGGTGAAGCTCAACCTTGCTGTGACCCACGGGATGGGGCCAGGAAGTCTGCAGTGGCTGCTCATACCTGTTCAGTCTTTCTATTTTCAGTTTGCTTTTATTATTTGTTTCTCCTCTGGTAAGCACTTGACTTTGATGGCTGAGTTGTGCCTTTAACGACTCAGAAGATGGTCAGGCCCTAATGGTCATCTGCTTTGTACACATCCTGACCGTGGGGGATGACAAAGGTGATCAGAATGGGGCTGCTTTTGCTCCTGCAGTGCCACTGCTGTGTGCTGCAAGGGAAAGACACATGGATGCATGTGCCTCTTCTAGTAGGCAGTAGCAGTAGTGTTAGAGCTTTATTCACACTCCAAGGAAAACCAAGTAACTCTGAAGAAGAGAACACAGTGGCTGTGACTAGCTCAGAGAAGAGAGAACAGAGATCTAGCCAGGCCTGGGTTGTATCCACACATCACATTGTGATGAGAAGCAATCATTGGTCACACAGAACAAATGTGTACGAGCTGCTTCAATA
The DNA here is from genome assembly GCA_026770055.1 of Myrmophylax atrothorax. NCBI lineage: Eukaryota > Metazoa > Chordata > Aves > Passeriformes > Thamnophilidae > Myrmophylax > Myrmophylax atrothorax. The sequence goes on along the minus strand of JAOXXN010000364.1, from coordinate 10,060,147 downwards.
CCCTGCTCTGAACTAGAGGTTTTTATTTTTAAAAACCTGGTCAATTTCAAAACTTGCACAGATTAAAGAATTTGAGAGGGGAAGTCTTGCAGCTGCAAACAGATGTGGGAGTAAGTTCACTGACTACTTTAATGGATGCAGTACAGAATAACTATACAAAAGCATTGTAGGTGATCTGCAGTGCTTCTTCCAGTGATTTAATTTATACTGCCTGGCTTCGTAACAGTGATATGTTGAAACCCTAAAGATGTTTGCTCTTTTTTTGCCCTTGGGAAAACACTTTAGTGGGGATGGTGTTTGGCATGGTGTCCTAGTTCAGCAAGCTGGGACCAGTTTATCACTGTGCGTGTGTGACCAGAGCTGTGTATTCTAAACCCTCTATGTAATTCTCATGAACTGTTAACAATGGACCATTTGCAGCAGCTGCCCAGGGCACACCCAACCACTCAGGCTGAAAGCTGGGTGTTAAAGCCTGTGAGACAGGAGCTGGGATAACTCCCCTCCAGGAAGTCATTAGCACCTTCACACCCAGCCTGAGGGGTTGGGTCTGCTAACGGACCATCAACAATTCCAAAAATAACCCCATGACTCACAGAGTTAGATCACCTACTGTGGAACTCCCTGCCCTGGAGGAGGTACAGGGCACTCCAGCCTGAACCTGAGGGTATATGATCTTGGGGTTTGAAGATTTTGGGGACCACTCATCGGATCCAGAGGAGGACCAGAACCTCGACAGGACTGCGACCACCACTCTTGACCAGACTGTGACCATCACCTGCACCAACAGGTTTTTCCCTTCCTCTTACTTTAGACTTGGGGGAACCACGTGGGGCTCAGCACATGGACTAGCAAACCCCTTTGTGTTTGTGCCCCAGGGGGCTGGGTTATAATTCCAGGTTTTCTGGGTTAAAACCAATCTCTCTTTGTATCTCTGCATTTATTGCAATATTTTTTATTAAATTGTAACTTTGACTTATAATCTCTCTTGTGGTGGGTTCATTTCTCCTCCCAGTTTACCTTTAAACCAGCACACATGGTGATTTAAGGTGAACAAGCTGCCCTGGGTTT
>JAOXXN010000364.1:10037503-10050558 GCA_026770055.1 Myrmophylax atrothorax | reverse complement strand
CCAGTACATCTGTCCACCTGGTGGTCAAGTCACCACTCCTGTAGAATCACCTGTGGCTTCAGAGACATGGACTTGCACTGATGTGTGCCACCAAGGCCATTTCCAAGCAGTGATTCAGTAACAGCCAAAATCCGTTTTCCTGCCCTGATTCCCCTTCTCCCACTTCCCTTAAAGCCAAATTTGCCTCCTGCATTGGAAGAACTGGAGATTTCTTCCTATTCCTGAAGTAGAATTCACTGTCTTTCACCAAGCTTTTCCAGTCTTTGACATCCTATTGTGCATCCTATTCTCTCTCAGATACCTCCATATACAATCAGACACAGCATTCAGTACATGTGCAGATAACAAATACATGACTTCAATACACAGCCCCATGTTACACCATGATACAGTACCTGGTATCTCTCCATCTGAGTAATGTTTGTCTCCTCAGCACTTGAAGCCTTGCCAGTCTTACATCTGTGCCTGGCTGCTCAGGCAGCACCTACCCAAGGTTCTTGTTCTTGCCTACTTGGTTTGAATGCTTCATTTTCCAGCTGAGAAGATATAACCTTGTTCCTTCCCAAGGCCCTAAGCAACCTGATCTAATGAGATCTGCCTAGTGTGGAGGTTGGAGTAGATGGCCTTTGGAGGTGCCTTCAAACCTAAATCACTCTATAATTGTAGTAGCTGAAACAAAGATACAAGAAGACTGGCAGTAAAACAAAGTAGATGATCAGGGATGGGGTTAAACATGCAGCTTTCATGAAGCCCAGAAAGAAAAACTGGGTAATTAAACTACTTGAGAAAAACTTAACAAGACATTTAGTGTCAGGAACAGTGACGACAATCTATGATGAATCTGATGGACTGGACCTGATGGAACCCATCAATACCTGACAGGAAACTGATAAAGTAATTGGAAGAAAATACCTGAGCATGAATGCAGGTGGAATTTGGGAAAAGAAATATAAAACTTTATGTTTAGTAAGGGCAGTTTACATCATCAGGATGGGTTAGATATTTAAAACTGTGCTTATAAAGAGCAGGGACTTCCCTGCTGTTCTTGAATGAGTGCAAACAAGCAGGTCCACAGAGAAGGAAGAAGCTAATATGTGCTAAACATAGCACAGTCTACCCCATCAACACATGAGAAAATTAGACAGGTAAGGCTAGCACTCATAATAAAGCTGACAATTCTTTGATACTTTGACCAGCACAGACTAAAGGGTTTTGCTCATCTTCCTTACTAAGTACAAACACGGGTCTACCATTATCAAGGCTAGAAGAGAAACAAATATTACTTACATTATATGGTCAGGTAGGGTTCATGCTATTTTTGGATGAAGACAGGGTGCAGAACCCATGAGTGACTTCATTAAGATAATACAGATTTACAAAAGAATTTACCAACACATCAGCAACAACTGGAAGAGTGCAGAGTTACAATTCCAGGGCCAGTTGGGCATGCGACATAGGGAGATTTTATTTGAATGTTTTTTGTTTTCTTTCAAACAAGACCTAATTCCACAAATGGAAATCATGTTTATGATCCTTTTCATAAGCCACTTGTTAGTGTTGGACACTAAGCGGGATCTTGGCAAAGAAGTAACAAAAAAAGAAATTTAACAATCAGTAAACCACAAGAACAGAACAAACACGTACACCTTTGTGACAATTATTATCCAGAAAAAAGCAATTTCATGTTTAAGGGACAGTACTAGTGAGATCCCTCTATCTGCCATTGCAGTGAAGGCAGAAGGTGGAGAGCCACACAGCAGAGAAGACACAAGGGCCATTAATGTTTTAGAAACCACACAAGCATCTGTTTAATATCTTTATCAATGATCTGGACATGGGGATCAAGTACACCCTCAGCCAGTTCACAGATGACACCAAGCTGGGTGGGAGTGCTGATCTGCTGGAAGGTAGGAAGGCTCTGCAGAGGGATCTGGACAGTCTGGATTGATGAGCTGAGGCTCATTGTGTGAGATTCAACAAGGCCAAGTGCTGGGTGCTGCCCTTGAGTCACAACAACCCTCAGCAGCGCTACAGGATGAGGGCAGAGTGGCTGGAGAACTGCCCAGCAGTCAAGGATCTGGGGGTGCTGATAAACACTGGCTGAACATGATCCAGAATGTGCCCAGGTGGCCAAGAAGACCAATGGCACCTGCCTTGTGTCAGCAACAGTGTGGCCAGCAGGACCAGGGCAGTGACTGTCCCCCTGTACTCGGCACTGGTGAGGCTGCACCTCAATTCCTGTGTCCAGTTTTGGGCCCCTCACTACAGGAAAGTCATTGAGGTGCTGAAGTGAGTCCGGAGAAGTGGAATGGAGCTGGGGAAAGGTTTGGACCACAAGTCTGATGAGGAATGGCTGAGAGAGCTGGAATTGCTCAGCCTGGAGAAAAGGAGGCTCAGGGAGGGACCTTATCTCCATGCACCTGAAAGAAGGTTATAGTGAGGTGGGGGTCAGTCTCTTCTCCTAGGTAACAAGCAAAAGAACAAGAGGAATTGGCCTCAAGTTGTGTAAAGGGTTGTTTAGATTTTGTACTAGGAAAAATTTATTCCCCAAAATGGTTATGAAGCATTGGAACAGCCTCTCCAAAGAAGTGGTATAGTCACCATCCCTGAAGGTATTTAAAAGTCATGTAGATGTGGCATCTAGGGACATGGTTCAGAGCAGTGCTGGGTTAGTAGTTGGATTTGATGATGTTAAAGTTCTTTTCCAACCTAAATGATTCTGTGACTCTACAAACAAAAATCCCAAGCAGCAACCATCTGCACTGACAGCTATATTAATTCATCTGAACTTGAATGGAGACAGGGGCATCAGACCTTTAACTTCAAGTTACTTTCCAAAATCAACATTCACTGAACTCTTGTTGAAATGAGCAGGCACAAAGCCAGGATTGCACATTCATACCACTATGTTCAGCTCCTATTGAACAAAAAGAGAATCTGCCATTAGCTGAAAATGGGGCTTTTCACTCACAGCTGATGTCTGGTGAGATGTGGGAATGGTATTTGAAACTTGATGACTCTGAATCTGGTTGATTTATTGTATCATTAACTTATATTTTTCACACTTTTGAGATCTAGTTGTGATAGCTGACAAAAATGTTCTCCTTCCCCATTTCACCTCTGGCTTTTAGATACCTAATTTTACTCCAGTGTAATCATACTATATATTAACTGAGACAGTGTTACGCTTGAAATTAATTCTGGACCTCAACCTTCCCAGGAAAAGCATGAAATGGGTTGGTTTCTTCAGTTATTTTTCTACATCAAGCTGCATGAACTGGGAATGGGGCTCTGAAGTCAGGTACCTCTTCACTGTCAGACACCTATTCGGTCATTAGCAAAGCCAGCCTTGTGGAATTCCAGCTGGCAAGTCTTCCTAGAGGCCTCACAGCACTCAGTTACCCAAACCCTGTGGTTAGTTTTCTGGGTTGTACCCTGACAGTCCTTGTGCCTTGGTTGCTAACATCCCCTCAGCCCTTCCAGAATCCAGGGATCATAAAGAAAGACTACTATGTCAGTCCAACCCAAAGGCCTGGCACAAAGCATCCCAGTCCTTCCAAAGCCTTGCACACAGGGAACCACAATGATGCACACTGTAGTACCCTGTAACACAGAGTATTTTCCATTGCTTTCACAGGATTACAAGAAACTGAAAATTCATTAAAATCTCCAAGTTGAGCTTCCTATTTCTTTATTCTTTTCCTCAAGGGCTAATATATTTCAATACATTCTGGTCACAAAGTGTGAGGGACTGGGTTGAGAAAGAGCATGGAAGTGAGGTACTTTCCTCTTTTCCCAAAACTACAGCCACATCAAAACATGCTACATTTTTTACAACACAAGTCACAACCCAGTCAAAATCTCTTTGCATCCTGCAGTTTCCCCTCCTGATAAGACTGTTCAAAGCTTCTTCACAGCTGTGGCTCAATTTCCCATGTTCCTCCTCCCCGAGCAGTACCACAGGTCTATCTCAAATCATCTCTGGGTCATCACCCCGGGTCCCTTGACTGGTCAAGCAGGGCAGATACATTATGCATGGTCTGGACAACTGGCTGACTGTCCTGCTCTAGACTGCAGTGATCATGCACAGATCTGAGTGATGGAGATGTCCCTGCACAGCCCTCATCTGCTGATTTGCTTTGCTTGAGTTACCTTGTCTCACTCCAAAATAAACAACCCATCCTTCTTTAAACATTCACCTGTGGTCCTAGTTTTGCTTCATTTATACCCTTGTTTGTCACTTTGGCCTTTGTCAGTAACTCCACTCTGTGTTTATCACATTTCTACACTATTCAACTGAGTGAGCTCCCAATGACTTCTTTCATATCTTTTGTCTGTAGGTTTCACCCACTATTTTTTAAACAGTTTAACCCCAGGTTGGGCTGGTTATATGCTTTTCCTGGTGTCTGGCAGTTTCTCTCACTGCTACCCTGTTAGTTCTTGAACAGGCAGGGGACACCAGTATCATACCATGCTGTTGAGAATGCAGCTGCGCTGGGCAGGGCACATCTCCAGGATGGAGGATCACCCACTGCCTCCCAAAGATTGTGCTCTACGGTGAACTTGCCACCGGCTGCCGCAAGAGAGGAGCCTCGAAGAAGAGATACAAGGACTCCCTGAAACAACACCTCAGCCTTGGCCATATTGACTGCCATCAATGGTCCACTCTGGCCTCCAATCGGGATTCATGGAGACACGCCATTCACGACGCTGCTGCTTCCTTTGAGAATGCACGCAGAGTCAGTCTCGAGGAAAAAAGACAACACAGAAAGAACCGTTCCTCACCAATATTGCCAAAGGAGACTTTCTGCTGTGCCTTTTGTGACCAGACTTGCATATCCTGTATCAGCCTTTTTAGCCACCAGCTCACTTGCAGCAAGCGTGGGTAGAGCCCTTCCCAAATCTCCGTCCGTGAAGCCTAGCCATGATGATGATGACCCTGTTAGTTACTGTCCAGTGCATTCTCCATCTGCAGAGATTTAGGAAGATGCATAGAAATAAGATTTAGTCTTGGCAACAGTTCCGATCTAAGCAGGAGGCTGGACTAGATCTTTGGCTTACATAGAAGTTTCCACACCACTGTTTCTGTAACTCCTTCATGACACAGCACCTTGTTGGATGCTTCCTGACACACAGCATTTGGAACGTCTGTAATTTTGGAATTTTTGAATTACAACTTTGCATAGCCTCTCTGCGGTATTAGGTGTACTTGTTCATGCTCACATGAAGACCTGCACAGGAACTAAAATAGTATAAGACTTACACAGAAAAAAAAGAAGTTCTATAAAAATTCAGCCACCCCTTTCACTGACAACCTGGCTGCCAGGGAATAGATTTAACAACGTTCCTCCATCACGCAATTCAAAACTTCCAACAGGCTGTGTCCTTCCCTGCCACCACATAGGTATTTTGTTGGTGGTTCCAGGCTGGAGAGCCAGTGGAATGCATTCTTGCAAAGCCTAATCCTAAAACCATTGAGATTTGTAGGGTATTGGATCAGTCCTGCATCCTAATTCCAGAAATGGGCAGATGGCAGAGAGCAGAGCATATTCTAAGAGAACATATTGGAATGTCTTAAGAAGCAATAATGAGTAAAATTTGTTTTCATAGTGAAACATTTAATATGCATGACATACACTGCACAATTACTCACATTCTTAAAATGAAATGGATAAATGTTTCCAGCAGGCATCATCTTCCAACAATTTTTCAAGTTGATGCCAAAGGGAAAAAAAAAAGTAGCTAGTAAAAATTCTGTACAGAACATACCAATATTGTCTCCAAAGCTATCAGACATGTTTCCATGAAAATTAAAGTCAGGTTAAAAGAAAGGCATCCAAAATATATTTTTTCTAAGGGTGGGGATAAGTAAGGGAATCACGTAAGACCACTTTCACCTAAGATATTCTGTTTCCATTAGAGACGGGCTGTGGGCAAGTTTGTGTTCCAAACCATATTTATCTGTACTTACAATTCTAATTTAGCTTAGTCTAGCTTCAGATCTGATCAAATGTCCCACTAGATGTTTCTCCCAAATGGATGAATGCTTGCAGTGGAGTGAAAACTGTGAATGATCTATCCTGTTAGTGTGGTTGGTACCACCAAAATCTGTCCACGTTTAGATAAGGTTCTTACCTTCCAGATTTACAGAACCAAATGCAAAAAAGCTGATGATCTACTTTCTGAACATATTTATATTACATATATGGAACTTGAAGCCATCCCAAATGCTGTCTAGTCCATTAGCCTCCCCATCTTTTCAGGTTCCTTTATCTATCTCTTCAGCTCTTTGCAAGTAGTTTTAGAAATGCCCTCCAATCTTTCTGCTTTAAGAGGTTTGTGCCAACTTTACACTGAAATAATCTGTTGTTATTGCCTCACCTCTGCAGCATCTGTTCACTTTCTCTGTCTAACCAAAATGTTATTATTTCTTGTTTGTCTATAAAATGTCTGGTATGTGCTAGACAGTAACACAAATTAATAATAATGTTCCGTTTGCAGGCTGGGATCATACATAGGTGTTACAAGTGAAAACAAGTCTTTAGCTATTGCCCACTATTACTGCAACTATTTCTGAGCAACCACAGTGATTTCAGATGGCACCTAGGCACTATCACAAATGCCCGGACCAGGCACGTTCAACATGTGGGCATGTGGTTGCCAAAATGGTAAGTACAGGTAGGGCATGACTGAGCAGCAGTCAGCAGCCAAGACTGAAACAGAGCATGCAACAAGCCAGCTGCTTTGGATGCACATACAGCTATGAAAAATGAAACAGTGGGGTCCAAGCTCAGAACCTGAGGGGGTCCTGGAAAACTGGAGACTGCAGGGCTTGCTGCAGTTTTGACTCTTGAGTTCATGCATACGAAGTGTTCACAGATTCTTTGTTATGCTCATTTTTCATATTTTTTCAAGACTTCTGCTTGAGGCTGGTAATGTTTCTGCTTATTTCAACCATTGTTTTTCCTCTCCCAGCTGCTGTATTACCTTGTGTATTTTTTCAGAAAAAGTTTCCTCTCCTTTTCTGTCTCTTCCTCTTACATATTCATTTTTTTCAGTTGTCCCATCAGAGATACCAGTGGTGGCCGCTACCTATTGATTACAGCAATAATACCTTGCTTGCCTACACTTCTAGTTGGATACAAGTAAATACCATGAAATTAAACAATCTTTGCTCCACCCACTGCCCTGTTTCATGTCAAAGACGTGGACACTGAAATGGCTGCAGTTTCAATTGCTTTGTCTTATATTTCTTCCCCTGAGCGAGCACTCTCATGGGTAGCAGCAGGTTTGCAGCTCACCACATAGATCAAGTGATCTAGGACAGATGTAGTGAGACACCTGGTTGTGTCACACTCAAATGAATATTGAAGCTACCCACATGTGTCCCACACAGGACCTTGTATCATACTTCAAATCTTATTTAGGAGAAATTAGTACATTAATACATTGCTGGGATCTATACTTAGAAGGACACACTGGCCATGATACTAAATCATGGTAAAAAGCATTATCTCATGCTACAAACAGCTGGGCCAGACAATCTACCAGCCTTATTAGACAGTTCTCAATGTGACTAATAATATGCTGAAAATGTCTGAGGAATGAACTGTCTATAATTTTCCTTTAGCTTTTCTCACTGTAAAAAATGCTATATAACATTTCTGCATTGTTTTTGGTGCTGAGATTACTCATTATACAGTAAATTGACAGGTAAGTAACTGCATGAAATGCTGACTTACTCTGCTTTTATTGCATGTCATCCAGCCATGAAGAGTTAGAGCCATACCATCTCCTTGACATACCCTCTTCATGAACACCAATGGCCTGTGCTGCAGCAGTTCATTTGTAATTGCTCCCAGAAAGAGCAGCAAAATGTTTAGAATCAAATGGTAATTGACAGTCTCTGCTGAAATCCAGATTGCTACTTCATCACTAAAAGATTGAGATAACTTCAGAAAAGGCATACAATAAAGCTAAGAACCCTTTTTTTAGACACTTACAGTCAACCTGTTTCTCTGTCTTTTCCTGGATTCTTAACTCTTCTTCCCTCCATATTTTTTCCTTTATGCAGTTCAAAATTCTTCAGACAGGGACTGTCTCTTTTTTCATGTAAAGAATGTACCTACTGTGCCCTTAATCCTCCAGCCTGAGGCCCCTAGACATAAAGAAATAAAAATATTATTACTAAGAATAGAAAAATGAGTTATCCTTAGAAATCTCATTAATTCCATATGCCCCACTGTGTGTCCTGTTTTTGTCCCCTACTTTTGACCAATGACTGGGTATATGAAAGAAGATGCTTGATACAGTTACCCTGCAGAGACTGGTTTGCTATTCTAGCCAAGTTCTGGGAATAACAGTACATTTTTCATCTTGGAGAAACAAGATACAATAATAAAGAATATTAATCAAATACTGTATTGTGTTCTCATCTTTGGTGAGCCTGAAAATATTTTCCACACTAAAGGAAACTAAATAATTAATAAAGAAAGCTTTTCTGTAAGGGAACACAAGCTGAAAAACAGCCTATAAAGTTACAAAGAAACATGTAGTGTGTTTTCATAATGGCCCATTAAATGCTTATAAATATTGTTCATTTTCAGTACCATGGACCTCTGACCATGCAAGAGATGACAATGCAGTGTCTGATTCATTTTTATAGATATTTTTCTCACAGACCATGGTTGTATATCCATCAAAGCACACCACATGCCAATTTTTCTCTGTCATAACAACCAAATGCCATCTCAGCTGAAGCAAAGTGTCCCATAAAGATTGGAATGTATCACTCAACTCAAAAAAGGAATTATTTTAATTCCACTGTGTTCACTGTTTTTGAAAGGAAAAGCATCACATTTTAAAGCATTCAATACATGCAGGAAGCATACTTCAGGATGCCTCCTTCCCTTTCTGCACTGCAGTCACCCCCATGTTGTTATTTCCCCTTTTTTTCATATCCTAAGTGTAGTTTCCCATCTCGACATACATTCCAGCACAATGGGAAAAATATTTTGCCCTATGCTGTGTATAGCTATTTCCTCTGAAATGCCCCTGTGCTGGAGAAAAATAGCCTGTCTGCCTGCCAGCACGGAGTCCCATTTTCCAGTAGTCATGTGCAGCTCACAGAGACATGCTTGAAACAGAGAACATTCATCCACCAGGAAAACTGGTGCTGTCAATGGGAAGTTAGCCTCCAGATTGCCTCAAGTAAGCACAGAGGAACCCTTGTCTCCCATCCCAGCCAGAGGGAAAACAGCAGGTTCTGATGTTACAGCTTCTGATGATACAGCACCCTGGTTACACAGATAAGACTTCTCTCTTTGCCCAAGCTTGATTCAATTAGACATCTACATGTGACAGTGTTCGACTGACTTCCAGTGAGGCTGAGCCCCAAAAAATCAGACATTTTGGCTCTTATGTTTAAGGACCCTTAAAAGGCTAACTCTGGATCTGATGTGCTTCATCTTTTGATACATTAAGCACCTCCTCATTGAGCAATGTTAGATGGATCCAAATTGGTTAGTTTATTTATTATTTGATCTCCCAAACAAGAGCAGAACCACTCTCCAGGATTTTACAGCACACTATACTGAACACCTACATGTAAAATTTTAACTGCTACCCAAAATTCAGGGCAATGGATTATCATCTCCTAAATCTCATCTTTGCCTTCTTGTGTCTATGTACTAGCACAGGCTGCAAGGAAAAGAATTTTGCTTTGCATGATGCACTTCTGCCATATTTTGCTCATAGGTTCTTAACAGTTCATTAAATTCTGTAGAATTCCCTAATTTCCTGCTTTTATTTGTCCTTTGCTGCATAACAGCAGAACATGTAGTGAAGAGAGTCAGCAGCATGCTTAACTTCAGCCTGCTCTTCACCTGTCCTGGAGTGCTGGGGTAAACCCTTACTTGGAGTGCGGGAGTGTCCATTAACATAAAGTGGCAGACAAACTGAAATAGAAATAGAATTATAAAGTAAAAGGTTATTATAATCTCATATAGACTGCATAGAGTAGCAGATTTATCAAAATATCAAAGGAGCTGTAGCCCTTGCATTAACCACTGAGTAGCAAATTACCTACCATGGGATTGATACTAAATTACCTATCAGGGGAATTGGTGGCTTTCCTGGAACATCTCCTCAAATCTGATCTAAGTTACAAGACACTCAGTCTCTGACCTTCCTCACACAAGTTCAGGTTGGCCATTGGGCTATGCAGGCGGTTCTGGTGGCCCTTCAGTGAAGAACAGGACAGCTCTGGGGCTTGAAAAACTAAGGAAGAACAAAGGCACCTTGCTTGTGTGGTGATTAATAATATTCTGTGTCAGAACTGAGGAAAGGAATCACGACAGGTTGGTTTTCACTGTGAGTTTAAACTGCTTTAGCTGGCAAGTTGTAGGACAGAGACACGACCTTGAAGGGTGAGCAAGTACTGCATTGATCCAAAGGTGCAGGCAGTTTTAATTATAACAAGAGTTGTGCTAGTGCAACTTCTCAGATCCTGTAAAATTCACACTATCTGAGTTTGGATTGAGGGAGATGCCAGAACAAGGCAACTACCTTCAATTGTAGCTAAGAAACAACTTACCCCTCCAAAACCTGAGCAGTAGCTGGAACTCGGGACTCAGATCTGCATCTGAGCTAACTTGCTATTTGGCAGGAATTACTGGAAAAAAACAGAACACAAAGACTCCAACAACACAGAACAACATACATTTTGGCAAATCCTTCTTGACTAAGCATGCCTAGGTCTGCAGACAGCGGGCCCTCCATGGCCAGTGGACATCTTGGAGAGTTGGAGCATGCACCCGGAGGAGCCCCAGCCTGCTCCCTGCGTTAGGAGAGATTCAATCAATCGTCACTTGGAAATAACAACAATGGAGAAGCAGCTGGAAACACAGGTGCAGAATGAGGGATGACAGGAGCTCCCACCGCAGCCATAAATCTGGGAGAGAAGTTCTTCCCATCCCTAAAACTGACTTTCCCTAATGTGACTCAAGCCAGGCTTGAATTGTTCATAGACAGGGTACATGGTGGGAGCTGCCTGGTACACTGAAAGAGAGGACAGGGAAAAGATTTGTGAAGGCGCAGTTTTCTAGACAAGCTTCTGGTGCTTTTGAATTCTCCTCCCAAATACCATTCCTTTGTCTCTACTTTTCCTTCACTCTCTCCTTCCACCTCTTCAGTAGCAAGAGACAATAAAGTGAGAACAGCAGACGGTGGGCGAGCTGCTGCCTGACTTTTCCTACAGGAAAGTGTCCCACTAAAATGATATTTCGTCAACTGCTCCAGTTTCTTCTTTTGCTGAATTTGAAGACATGAAGGAGGACCTTTCTCCACTCACCATCATTGAACAGGAAAGGGAAGGGATAGCAAGGGAAAGCAAAGCAAGCTGAACACTGCACATGCAATCTCAACTGTGAAATTTATTTGCACGGTTTAGAGTGTCAGGGGATTTCAAAGCCACCAGTTTCTGCATCTCTGCATGCTCTGGGATCACAGCCACCAGCACAGGGCAGCTCCCCCTGCTCAGGACAGAGCATCACTGCTGCATCAACTGCTCGAGTCAGGACACCTGCAAGGGTGTCTGCAAATTCATGGCTGTTGCTGGCAATGGTTTCATTGTGTCTCTGCAGCTGGCAGGCCTATCCAGAATCGCTGTGCATTCATTTCTATTCTCATCTAACTCATCCGCCCCTCTCCAAGTGTGGTAGCCGATGCAGGACTGAGTGGTGGAGGGTGCATTGAAACATGTCTTAGTTTTTTGGTTACTTGGGCATAGAGACTGAAGACCTTGCTGGAGCACTTAGGTTTTGGCCACAAACTTTGGGTCTTGCATGAGTACAAATTTGAGATGTGACAAAGGCACACACCTGAATGTCAGAGTTCAGAAGTGTATCTGTATTCCCTGGGCCAAACATAGCCTGAAAGCCTGGTCTCCCATGAAAAACCAGGAAAGATACTGAAGCCTTGCCTCAGGAATAAAAGGAAGAAGCTTGCAAATTAAACCTGTTTTGGTTTCTTGCATGGGAATGCAGTGCAATTCCAATGCATTAGCTCTAGTCCCATCTACACAGCAATGCTACAGAGTAAGGAAAGTCAAGAAAATGCTGTAATTCACAGTGATATCAGTTTGAAGTTTAGTATGTACATTACTCTGACAACTCAGATTACTTAGTACTTCAATTACAGTGACCGTGGTCTAATGATGGCTCTCCTCTCTCAAGAGTGTTAGCATGTATATAGTAACAAAGTACATTTTGTAGCAGGTTCATATATGTAAAGTAGTTCATATGCTGGGCCTGGAAGTTAGATCAAGCATGGTACCAAGTATCAAAAATCTACAGTCTCTCTTAAGTATAAGTTCAATAGAAAGAATAAAATGATGTTTTGGAGGCAGCTTGGTAAAGCATGAAAGTCATTACAAAGGAAAAACAGCATTCAGGTCCCCATCAGTGAGGAGTTACTCTATCTTACTTTCTAGCACTAGTGTTCTCTAAACAATGGGATATGTGCCCCAGTGCTAATTATTTCCACATCAGACAGGCACAATACAGCCACTATTTCAGAAAGGATAAAGTTTGATCGTATAAATATGAACCAAAGAAAAATGTTTGCATAAATTTAACTTCTGATTATGTCTCAGATTCCAAAATAAAAATCCATCTCGAGTCTTTTCAGCTAGGGAAAATTAAAAACTAACATAGTCTGGACACAGTTAAAGTTCAGTGTAACCTTGGCTAAAGAAAGCTGAAAGCCAACAACGTTTCAGACAACCTTGTACCCTTGCAAACATTCTTCCAAAGAGCTTGGTTTACTGTGCCCAAAGCAGCACTGAAGTCCAGAGAAAATAAAGTAATAACCCACGTGAGACACCATCAGTCACTGACTCCAGAAGATTCATGTATCCCATAGAGATTAACCTAAAAACTGCTGCAATTGAGAAAACAAGGTCTTGTTTCAAGAGTGTTTTGACCGGAATATCTCATCAGACACTGGCTTTGGCCTTTCCCCTTGGAACTGCAGTAGATTTTTGGTTTCTTTGCTTA
>JAOXXN010000364.1:10003847-10016687 GCA_026770055.1 Myrmophylax atrothorax | reverse complement strand
GGATTTACAGAAGAACAGTTCTTGCCCTCTCTATGCAATTTGACTTAAAACTTTACACTACCATGGTTTCGCTGACTTGCTATTGAACTAGCAGAGCAAGAATTTAATAAAAGAGGCTTTCAGGCTGAACTCTAAAGGTACAATGAAAACTGAATTAAGCAGATCTAAAAAAAAAATTGCAACACTTTGGTTAAATAAAAGTACAATACCAAGGAAGAGCTGTCGGATTCTCAACTTTTAAATATCCCCATGACTAATGGCATGTCCCTCTGATAACAGACTAACACAAAGTAAGCTTCCCTGATAAACCACCACCAAGCCAAGGACCATTTACTTCAGTTCCTCAGCAGATGTCACACTTCAACATAACGGTGAGCAGGGGACACACAGGCTTGAGATTCAGGAAGAACACTGGGAATGCTCTCCCATACACAGTCACCAGAGACACAGTCAAAGAGGAACCCTATCACTAAGGGGGTGGCAGTAAATGAGGACCAGGGAGGACACAATGACTCTCCACAAACCCCATACTCCATTTCTTCCATTTGAGCCAGAGTAATTTCTCTTTCTGGGGCTATAAATTACTAAATTACCCAAAATTACTTGAAGAAAAGTCTTCCAGGTTCAAGGCCACCATCAGTTAATCCACTCCCTATAGATCTGTCACCCCAAGTATGTGAAAAACAAATATCCTTCCTAAAGAAGCCTATGCTGACATAACTAACCAATAATAAATGGGTGCAAATCTTTTTTCTACCTAATCTCTGATACATTTATATTCAGATCAAAGAGAAACTCCACTGAAAAAATAATCAGCCATTCTCTTAACAGGCACAACTGATCAGGCACTTTCCCTCTATTTGATGTCTGAAAGTGTGTTTACATGACACTTACTCTTCCATCCTAGTGAAAAATATCTATCCCTCTGAGCTACACATATCAATCCCCCACCCACAAATGTGGACCAAGTATAAGATGATTAAGTTTTCAAATTTCAAAATAACAATAGTTGCAATAAACAAACAGCAGGTTCCAAAACATTCCAGTGCAGCTAAATTTCTGAGTGCAACTAAATTTCTATTAAAAATAACACTTATGGCAACAGAAACTTAATTTATTTCCAAGTGTTCAAACTGCTATTACACATATGCCATTCAACTATTTTTTTATTTGAACATTAAGGTAATTACAGATGGAGGGCTCATATTTCCAGTGGCCTCTCTGCAGCAGTTACCACCAGAGCAAAACATGAAACATTCCACATGGCTAACAACATGACATTTGAGTTACCGGAATTACAATCATCTTTTTTTTTTTTTCTTTTGCTAACAGATCACATAAGTACATAATGGGGCATTTCCTTTAACAGAAATATCAAAATTAGTACTGCATTTGTTTATTTTCAATATGAACATCTCCACACATAAGCAACATGGTACATGACAATTTGATTATCACACATACAGTACTTTGGCAGCTCTAACCGTGACGTGTTTGTCCCCCTAAGCTCCACAGTAGGTTTAATTCATAAAACATATTGCTGATATGCCCTGCATAAACACAAAGAATAAAACACACCTTTCTTTTGGGAAAGGGAGCAAAGCTTTTATCCCCTATTATACAGCCTTGTCATACATGCACAATTTTCTTCCATGAACATTCCTACACGTATCCTAACTAATATTTTGTCTGCAAGAAAATAACCTTCATTAAAAAAAGATCAGAATTTCTTGTCAAAATAGAAAGACTACAGCCTTGAATGATTACATGACAAATCACTACAGTTCATTGCAAAATACCGTGCCAAATTTTTATCAAGGTTACTCGTATGTTACTTACAAGCACATCAGTCACCTGATCAACTCATCCCATTTTGAGTTAATTTGTGAAACTGAGTACTTTATTCAGATACCTACTAATAACTAACATTTCATGGTTAACAAATACTAATTTCTTTGAACACCTCTACCATTGATTTCCACAAGAGAACTAATCACTGTAATGAACTTTTTCACTTCACTCTCCCCAAATGAATGCTTTTAATTTCCCACTTTCCTGAACACAATTATATTGTACTCTGATACACAACTGCAGCCCAATGACCTATTACCACAGTAATCTGAGGACAACATTCCCTCTAATAAAATCATGCACTTTAAAGTAGCTACATGTAAGTTTTGAAGTAAAATGGATGAAATCTGATCACAAAATTTCAGATCAAAATTATATATACATACTGCAATAACAAATATCTAGAACTTGTCTATAGTGATCTGAAGCAATTTATTTCATTCACTCATAATATTTTAGCAGCCATTTAATATTTTTTCTATTTGGTCCAAATAGCCCTACATGATGTTAACAGTCACTCAGAAAAGAATGTTGTGCCCAAAAATACATCTGCTACCACAAACGTCTCTTCACCCTTTTATTCACCCTCAAGTAGTTCTTAAAAATTTACAATTTCCTGAGCTATAAAAAACCAGATCTTTATTTGTAATACGCAACAATGGGTAAGTTAAAAAGCAGGTGAAGGTATGTGACATTATATAATGTAATTAATTTGATGAAGTCACACTTTCTCACCATTCAATACCCATTTGCACTGAAGTATGAATTCTGCAGCACAGGAACAGCCTGTGTATGGCACTTACAATCATATCTGCAATAGTAAGTATATTAAGACGTTCCATAATTCAAAAAATGTTTATCTATACAGAGTTTAGAAACTACAATTATCAACGAATGGCAAAATTACAGCCAAACTAATTAAGTTGGTCATTGACTACATCCTACATCTTGAAATGTCCATTTTTATGAAGTTGTCTTTTCTTCTTGCTTCAAAAGAATAAATGAATGAGCAAATGAACTCTTCTTCAATTCTGCTTCCATTTCTTCACTGTAGTTATTATGGGCCAGCTAACTTTGATCTTTCACCAATAATTTCCATTCTGGTGTGCCCCTTATCTCTCCAACTTCTGTATCATATTTTGTGATTCAGTGTCACCAAGAAGCCCTTCCACTGGGGCAGCATCTGGTCTAGCAGAGCTTCCACGGGGTAGAGGCTTTTCTTACCAGAACAGTACCAGGCCTGACCAGCCAGGCCGGCTGGGTCGTGGCCACTGCGTCCCGTGTAAGCTCCCTGTGGGCACTAAGCACCTTCTGTGCAGAGACAGAACAGCTGCACGCACCTAAGCCCCAGAAAGCAACCCGAGTTCAGTGCTCTGGGCAGGCAGCGTGGATGGGGCACAAACATGACAGACAGGGATTTTGGCTGCAGCAGGAACCCTGTTTGTTTAACCCATGTTACAGCCTAATTTAAGCATCATTGTTTATGCAATGCTCTCAAATGAGCAGAAGTCCTACAAAGACAGGTCAACTGTTCTTTTTCTACAGAATAACTGGTTAGTGTGTGTTCCAAAAGGAATTTAATGCAAACTTCAAAAAAGGTACTAACTAATAACCACATTTGGATCTTTCAAATACTGTCTTACTCTGAGGTATATGTCTATTACTGTAAAAGTTTATGCATCACATCTAGAATCCAAGAAAAAAGGTTACTTGTATTTTCTAGGTCAAGCAATCTACAGAAAAAAGGGAAAAGATAGCATGTGTTTTGTGTTCAAGTGTTATCGTTTAGCTTAATGTTTCATGCAAGTAATGCAAAAAAGCTATATACTCAAGACTGTTTACATCTGAATAAATAGGGTAAATTAGCAAATATGGTATTGAAAATTATCTACAAAAATGTGTTTTTCCAAGTATTCACTGTTTGTGCCAAGTCTTAAAGCAGAAAGTTGCAGGGCAATACCAAAGAGAATGGAACAAAAAAAAAATTGAGACATTTTAAGAAGTCTCAGAAAATACAGCTGTATTAACTCTAAACTAAACTGAAACTAAACTAAAACCTAAAGCTATTAGAAGGCCTTATCAGCAAACACCTTCAATCAAAAGGCCATAAACAAGTATGCTTTACATATTACTTGATTTGTTTATTTTACACCATGGGGTGAAAGCAACACAATTTCTTTTAGTAAAGTATACACAAATAGCCTCACTCAGAATACACTTTTAATGCACATAAAAAAAGTATTCATCTTACAAATTGTTTTGCAATCCAAATATACAATAGCTTGGAAAACAATATTTTAGAAAACTAAAGCCAATGTAAAAAGACTGCTTAATACAACTAAATGATAAAAGTTTTTGTATGGCTCTGTCTTTAGAGTTTTCTTATTGCATCATCAATATCAGAAATCTGTTCCTTCAGCTGATTCCACTGTTCTGGATTTAATGAAATACCTGAAATGCATTAAAAATAAACACTTAGAACAAAAAGAAAATTGTGGTGCAGGATTTTTGTGTAATTACTATAAAAGCTAGTTTCATACACAAAGTCTACGTCATAACTATTAATGCCTGAGCTACTTCAACAATCATCTTAGTTACGAAGTGCAACTGCTCAATCCAAACACTTCAGTTTAGCTCTAGGTTACCTCTAGACAAGTTTCCACTACAAAGAAGACATATGTAACAAACAATTTTGCAAGTGTTAGGCTAAACACAAGAAGAGAAATACAACTCTGGTCTTGACAGAAGGCAGTACAAAAGCCCTGGGTGAGAAGTAAGAACTGATTCATATTCCAGCTGGCTCCTAAAATCCATATCCATGTGGACTGGTATTCTGTACACTTTTCAAGTATTGTCATTCTAGGGGGGTTTCCCCCCTCTTTATTTCTTACAGCACTGTAACACATACTATAAGTAACGTTTTGGAGAGACTATTTCACTTACTAACACTCACAAACCAACACAACAGTTATTTTTTCTGCAAGTTCACTATAATTTCTAGTGATATTCAATCAATAATCATTCAGTAAGTACCCCACAAACCATCTCCTCAGTTCTAAATTTGTCCTTATCTTCCTCAAGCTATTCTCATGCTTTCTCCCACCAAGATTTTGTACTATTTACTCTGCCCCCTCAGTGATCAGCTTTCCTTCATTACTTTCTCCCTGTGGGTGGAGCAGAGCCTGAAAACAGCTGAAACTTTCAATTCCATTTTTGGAGCTCATAGCCTTTTTTTCTTTTTACCATCACTGTCTTATTAGAGCACCACCATGTAATTTTCAGCAATGAGTAGTATGCATGGAGCTTCTCTTAGCAGCTTTCCACCAGCCTTCGGGTGAAGGTTTCATTTGAACACAGGTCAGGTGTGCTGGCCCATCACCAGGGCACCAAGTATCATCAAAACATCCTTCAAGCACACACCAGACTAACTGCAAAGTTCAGATCTGCCGTTTCAAACACTCTGACCATAATTTAAACTGCTGGATTTATTTTTCTGTCTTATTACACTACTTTAACTACTTATACTGGTTTTAGGGTAGCCAGATAAGTGGCTTATGCATGCATTGATGCCTTATGCATCATCAGTGAACTATTAGGCACACATACTGTATGAGCCTTATTATTAAATTTTATGCTAATAATATGCAGAACCATTTGCTACACTGATATACATTTCTACCTACATCATGTAAATTTTTGTCACTTGGCCCTTCCATCAAATCTAATTGTAGTTTGCCACTCAAAGTGCATACACTATTGAAATCCATCTCAAAACACGGCAGGTTAAAGCCCTTAGAAGCTAGAGGAATCTTTTTCATTCACTAGCAATAACAAATCCAAACCAAGGAATTTTCCTGTACAACACCAGCACACCTGTTCATGCAAAACTGTTCTCGGTGGTTATTTAAGAAATGTTGGAAGTGCTTCTCAAACCTTCCAGATTACCGAGTTGCTCCTGAACACACTAGAAGAATGTAACAATACACTGACTGTCATTAAATGTTTTCAAACTTCAAACTTTGCAAGGTCCCAGTACAGGAAGGCCAGGGAGGGACTTTTTGCAATGGCATGAAGTGACAGGGCAAGGGGGAATGGCTTCAAACTGTAGAGAGGGTAGATTTAGATGGGATATTAAGAAGAAATTGTCTGCTGTGAAGGTGGTGAGGCACTGGAACAGGTTGAGCAGAGAAGCTGTGGATGTCCCATCCCTGCCAGTGTTCAAGGCCAAGCCTGAAAGGGCTTTGAGCAACCTGGTCTAGTGGAAGGTGTCCCTGCCCATGGCAGGAGCATTGGAACAAGATGGTCTTTAAGGCCCCTTTCAACACAAACCATTCCATGGTTCTATGAATCCCCAGGGCAGAATGTTTCATACTTACCTCTTTAATTGATGCACTAAGAAAACCAATAAAAAATAGACTTTTCTAAGAGAAGTCACACAACATTAAGCACAGCACTACTACTGCAACTGTTCTCACATGCTCGTCTTGAGACGGACAAGTTCTGAAAGTGGTTTGTAGTAAAGGCTTGCCATGAAAAGGCAACTATCCAAGCAGCAGTTAAAGGTACAATGGCTTGTGCTGTGCTGCAGATTAGAAACCTGGCACCAAAGATTGACCACTTGTGGTACTTTCCCCTCTACTAAAATCTTACCATATTTTTTCCAAAGTCAGTCTCATTAAATGTTCTGATTGTTTTCATCAAAAATTTAATAGAAACTGTGGTTGTTTGAACAAAATTAACACCTTATAAAAATCACTACATCTTTTCAATGAATTGTGAAATAAGATACCAAATCATAATAAAAGAAATTGTGCTAAATAAGTTAATTAACTGGGGGGAAAGGGTATGGCTATTTTATGGTCATGTTTACAACTCCCATCCCAAATTTGCTTGTATTTGATGCCTTCCTTTCCTCAAATCATGGAGGATCTATTTAGGAAAACAGACTCAGGCCAACAAACCCACTTTGCTTTTACTTATTACTATTTTACTTACAGATAAAAACTAGTCCTTTTTTAAAAATATAAATTATAAGGAAGTAAAAACATTACTGTAAAAATACCACGTAGCAAAGGATAAAAATATGGTACACAAAGTTCTACTGCAAACTGCAGACAATGTTTTAATACAAAGTAACATCAAGCAGAACAATACCTTTTCTGCCAGGCTTCATTTCACCTTCTTGATCCATCCAATATTCTCTAATATCAATTAAGACTTTTCCTTTGAAGTCCCGAACACTGACATATCTCATTTTGCCAATCTGTCAAAACACATATAAAGGTCTTTTAGGTATTTTGCATATTACAGCAGTCACTTTCCCCAGCAGCACCAGACTTCAACATGTGACACTGCACTCTGCAGCTTATTTTAGATACCAGAGAAACAACTAGATTAAAAGCTTAACTCAGAGTAGTCAGTAGGCTAATAAGCAATGGCTTAAAACTAGTTAAACATGCAACGCTCAGTGCAAAAGTGGCTCTCCAAGAACAAAAATACCTGTATCTTTACATGCCTGCTTCTTACAAAAGCAATGCATTTTCTGTTTTGCCTTTGTTTGCAGCAGCTGTAAACAAAGAGAGGAAAAAGGAGCTCTACTCCCAAATGTAAATTTTAGTCCATTCCACATGTAGGGAAAACAAATCAGATATTTACATGCAGTATCTGTCAAAAAAGCCTCTCCAGAAATTGTGAGGCCTTCTTCTTATTTTTTTAACACAGTAAATACAGATGGAAATGAAAGTTCCAACTGTCCCATGCCCACTCCCAAATCCTCATGGGTACCTCACTGTACCAGGCGTTCCAAAAAACGACTCAAATCTTGTAAGTTTGCAAGCACGTAACATAGATGAAATTACTCTGGAATTCCACATTTCTGCACCAGTGTCTTATCTGAATTACATGGGCACCTTTTTTTGGGGGGGCAGGGGCGGAGGTTAACTCTTTGATTAACTACAATAATTCACAGATGTTCAAGTCATATGCTTTTATTTCACAAAACAGATATAAACATGAATACTTTCATGTTTGCTTAAAGAAATTTTTCTTCTTATGCAGATCACGCTACACGACTTCTAAAATTGATTATAAAACAATTAGGACATATTTGGGTAACATAAGTCTGAAGCACTTTTCCCATTTTAAACCATGCTGTTCGTTAAAATGAACACGACACTACAGTTTATAAGACAGTATTTTTGACTGGTTAAATGCTTTCACAGCATTAAAAAGTTAACATTCAAAAATAAAGTACAATTTCATGGCAGTTTAGCTCTTTCAGATCAAATTTGGCACCATGTCCATGACCCTCAGCACTTTTGGCAAAGAATATACTAAACAGCCTACACAAACATTTCTTGGTTTTACCCTTTAATGCTTCAGTAACTTCCACGGTCACCTCTAAGAACAGCTTCAAGGGGCAGCAGTTCTGTGCTCTGCAGCACCTCTTTTTGTCACCACTATTGAAGAATCTTAGTGCACTGCCAAGTAATTACAACCTTGACCTAAGAAATAAAATCTAATGCATTACAGCAGATCACAGTTGCAAATACAGTAAAGAGGTTGAGAATGTGATTTTCAAGGATAAGACTGTATGTGTCAATTCAACTACAGTAAGGTGATGGGCAATAATGTTCACATTTACTCAGTAGGTCTACCTTATATGAAAGTAGCTCTTTATGAAAATGCTGAAATTAAGTTAGGTATTACATCACTGTGCAGATCTCAGCTGAATGATCACATCAAATTTTGAATGTTTAGTTGAACTCTATGCAAAAGCTGTCATGGCTAAAACTTTTAAATAGCCTTCTGAAGTACAGTTACAGCAAACATCTAAGGTTTAAAACCACAACCAAATCCAGATTTAAGTATTGATGTTTCTTGATACTTAGCAACCAAGCAATACTTAGCAATTCTGGTACAGGTTCATTTCTGAACAATTGATTTGTTATGTGGCAGATGATAGTCCTGGAGTCTTTTCACTGATCAAGCCATTTTTGGATCCAAGGGTTGCTGTACTGGCTTTTGCTGGGGTAGAGTTAATTTTCTTCAACTGGACTGTCAGTTGCATTTGTGCTGAACCCAGTGATAAGATGTTCTTGTTCTGATCAGGGTTTACACAAGGTCAAGGCCTTTTCTGCTTTTCCTGCTGCCATGCTGCCAAAGAGGCTGGGAGTGTAGGAGAGGAGACATAGCCAGGACAGGTGACACTAACTGAAGGAGTAATGCCATTTGTCTTCTTGAGTAACCCTGCTCTCCTGGAGATGGCTGAACACCTGCCAGCCCATGGCCAGCAGTGAATTAGTTCCTTGTTTTGCTCTGTTTGTGTGTAGCACTTTGGCTTTCCCTGTTAAACTGCCTTTATCTCAATCCACAAGTTTTCTCACTTCCCCTGGTGAGGGGTGAGTGAGCAGCTGCTGGAGGGGGTTAAACCACAACGGCCACACTGATTTACACCAGTGCAATTACTGCAGTTCAACCCCCACAGACAAGTTTGTATCCTTTTTGTTAAATTCTGTGGCTCCTCAGATTATACTGCTCTACCAAATTACATTCCTCACTTCAAGCCATCATTTCTAGGTTTCTGTTTCTTAGAATAAAACACACTGAACTATGTCTCAGTTCCTTTCACAGCTATGCAACTGGCTTCCTGTGTCAGTTTCAGTAAGCACCTTCTTCACCATTTTTGCTATTTCCAGCTTTTCTGGTTTAAACTGTACACACACTGTGGAATCAGAAGCAGCAAAAAAGCTCCTTCTTTCCTAGCTAATACCTGTATGTACAGCATTATAGGAAGACACTTCTCAGCAGTGAGATCTGTTCTTACAGCAAGTTGTTTGTGAAATGCACTGGTGATTATTTTAAGTTGTGTAATTAATGTGCTGAAACAATCAGTTTCAGGGCACCATAACTTATATATTTACCTTCTTTCAGAAGCCTATGATAGAGAGACCACACTGGGAAATTAAAGAACTTGTTTCTCCCAAGTCAAAAAGCAAATGTGACCAAAACTCAAAAAACCCCCAAACAAACCCCCTCCTCGAAAAGCAGGGGTGGAGGGTGGACAGGACAACACAGACAATTTTTAGGTAACGATTTTAGTTAAATGTAAGATCATGCAATGTGGTTCCACTCTGGGTAGTCATTAATGCATTTTGACAAACCTTATCCAAATCAGGCACAGGCAGATGATAGGATTAGTCAAACTAACCAAAGCACATAGTGCAGAGCTCAGGTTGGCTGGAAGCCACTGACAGGAACCTAATGATCAACACTAAACCTTCCACATTAACATGAATACCTCCTGTCCTTAGGGCCTCTAGTAATACATCATACAAGGGAGTAAGACAAATTTCTGCATGCCAACTGCACACAAATCCTTCAACTAACTGCAAAGCATCCTAGTCTACCTATAAAACCTAAAAAAGCCAAGACATGTAAATACATTAAATACACTTGGTCAATATACTGACTAAATTCTCTTTTACTTACATTTATACTATTCTTCCTAAGTAGTTGCAAAACAAAAATTACAGTAACAATCTCAAACAAGAATATAAAATATAAATACTTATGAAAATGCTGAATGTTCTGAACACAGCCGTCACAATGAACTCTGTATTAAGGGAAGCTGTATAATTTAAGAACACAGCCCGAGGGTGTACAAGAACAGTCCTCCAAGTTTCACATCACTTTCAGCCACTCCCACACACAATACGGACACCACAGAACTTCTGACTATCCTATGAATGCTTTACAGCCTGATTTCCATCAACTGAAGTCACTTCCACTTCAGAGATCATTTTACTACCATGGGAGAGAAACTCTCCTGAAAGAAGAAACTCTCCTGAAAGAAGAAACTCTCCTGAAAGAAGAAACTCTCCTGAAAGAAGAGTTTCTAGTATTACTAACAGTCCTACAACAAACTAAACTGTACCTTAAAAATGAGTATGTAAAAGGATCTTAGAGCATGTCTTGGTGTTGGGGAGAAGTAGGGGAACTACCCTCAGACCCACAGTAGTTCTATACATTGCAACATTTGCATCTTAGTTCCTGCGCAGTTGATACAGCTTGAAAAAACTGACAATGCTGCACATAACACAAAGAGCAACCTAAAAAATACTTCATTGTTGGTTACCTGAAAGGCACACAGGCTGAGTAACACTGACATTTTAGGTCAAGGTGATACTCAGTATCATTTTCATACTCAACACCAGAAGAACCTTGTTCTTTTCTGACTAATAGAAGAGCCCTCTACTGTCTGTTTTTAGTAACTTTTTATTATCTTAGGTCAAAAAAGGTTTCAAGAAACCAGAGCATGCAAATACTTTTGCTTTTATTTGAACAAGTCTGGCTGTTTTTGTATTAGGGGAACACTAAAAATTTTACCAGTTTTCTCCAAGGCTGAAATGTCTGAATTTACTACAAACATAGCATAAAGTTTATGCACAGTTCTTTAGAGTTCTAGCTGCAGCTCACCTCATAAGGTGTAGAATTCACTATCTCATTTTTCCTACAGGGTTCAAAGCATGCCCAAGCAGAACTAAAAACATTATACACTTCCTTCGATAGGGAAGTCCAGGCATTGCCTTCAAGTGAAGCTCTCCCTCCTAAACATGAGAAGAGGAAAGTGAGAATTGAGACACTAAAAATAACTGCCTTGTACCACAGTATCAGTTAAGCAGGTCTTCTCTTTAGTTTTTCTTTCCCCATATTACTTTACACAGCAACAGTCCAGGACCATTTCATTTACCTTACTCTGTGTTTGGGCCACCTCATTAGACACCTTTCCCATAACCTTTCACAAAGTCGAAAACAAAAGTCTCACAAATTTAAATTCCTTTCCAGCCAGCTAATTAAAAACCTTTAACAAGTCTTGATCCACAGCCCCAAAACAGGTAATTCTGAGCTATGTATATTCTTGAACAGGTCTCAGCACATGCTGCTACTGCCTTGCCTAACCCTGGGAACGGCAATACTCTGAATTCACAAATGCACCTTCTACGGAAAAATGTGCATTCCCCCATCTCAAAAACACGGAGGGTGTGAACAACTACCATCCTTATGGACATTCACTGACAAAATCCTGCACTGTGAAATAAAGGAAGAAGCAAAACTTATTGCAAGATGCTATCTTATTATACAGGAGCCAAGTTGTCCTTGACCTAGTTACACAGGAATGAGGAGTCCACGCTTTGGTTTCCAAGAAGCTTGTTTTCCCAAGAGAACTGACTAAAAAACACTTCCATGTAGAGACAAACTTTACTTATTTACTCTATTTACAGTACACTCACAGTAAGTGTTGTATTTTCTCACAAAATGACCACCCAGAGCTACTACAGGCAAAGTCAAGAGGATTAGATAAATTGCTGCAACTCAAATTCCTCCATTCTGCTGAAACCTGACCACACTTTTCTGAGCATCTCATCTGCACACCCACACCGTAATCCCCTCCGGCCAAGGATTCAGGAGACCAAGACTACGCTGCCAAGAAAGTCAGATCATCTCATAAAATTTATACTGAATATGATTTAATGTGTTACTTTAACCAGGCTCTATGAGTCATCAATTTTACCTGAAACATATTCTCATCTCTGTTACTGCTTTGCTTAGAAGAAGCTGGACCTTTTGAACTTTCACCAGTCTTTTGTTTCTTTACAGGTTTTTCTGGAGCTGCTTGCTTTTTCCTCTTTGCCTTGGGGCAAGAATAAAAAAAGAAAATCATGAGCCACAACTCACTCTGTATGCTCCAGAAAAGTTTACATTTTATGTCACAAACTGTTACTAAGCAATGCACATTATCACCTTCGTGCTGTGAAGGCATGAATCCATTACTGTACACTTAAACTGCAATTACAGAAATAAAACCCTTCAAATGACACTAATTCTGGTCCCAGTGAAGTTTATAATAATATTACCTAGCAGTGTCTCCAGCCTTTGCACACATAGACGCAAATCACATTATTTTCATAGTATGAAAATCCTTTGTTC
>JAOXXN010000364.1:9945304-9969946 GCA_026770055.1 Myrmophylax atrothorax | reverse complement strand
GGTGCTGTGAAGCTTTCAGTGTGCTGTAAGCTGAGACAGTGCCAAGAAACAGGAGTATTGTGCATGATTTTTTGGTAATCCTGGCAAAGACAGTTGTCATAGGGGAGCAATGAGTCTGTAGCAGACTTCATAGTGAGTGTGTTTGGAGGACTGCTGGTACACATGTTTTTCCTACTGTTTGGGTGCATTTAGATGGACATTCTGGAATAAAACCTGTGAGCTGCACTGTGAAACATTGTGGGCTGTGTTTTAAATTTGGCCATACAAGAGTAAATGCAGTGGTAGCGTAAAATGTGTGTTTAGATATTACAGGTTTTCCCCAAAACTCTGGAAAGGTTAATGTCACTAACAAATACAGTATCAATACTGAGCTTTTATAGCTCTTTGCATCTCAGAACACTGTACAAAGTGGCATCAGTAACATTGTTCCTATTAAATAAATCTCATGGCTGATTTAAAATATATTTCCCACGAGACAAACTTGGCTGCTGTTTCATTCTTTCTTTAATATATTGGACCATTACTTTTTTGGGTTGTACCCAATAACTCCATAGTTATATGGAGTACAGTATATGTTATATATTTGGATATAATTTTCTCTTACTGATAGATAGTCACTTGCCACTGCTGTTTTAGGTTCTTACCAGTGTAAAAATGAAATCTCAAAAGACTCTCTTTATTTCTCTGGTAACTAAATAACTGTTCATTCTACTGGAAAAAGGTTAATTTTGAAGAGTTGCTTGAACTTAAATTTACAGTGTTGTGTGACATTAATATGTCTGTATTCTGATAGTGAACATAAAAAAAAGAACAAAAACCGAAGAAATTAATTCATACTGTTGTGGGCACATCATGCTTGTGTACATGTTTTTGCATTTAAGGCATGTCTCAGAGATTTGTAATTTTTTTACTACTATTTTCAAAACCCAGTCTTTAGTTTTGATCTCACATGTTTTCTTCTTATGGACTACATGAATTGCTTTTCCAGGTGATGATCAACAGTCCAAAAAATGTATTATTCTATCAGGCATATTGTGGAAAGGCTTCTGCTTATTGCTTCTAAGAATAATAAGCCTGTACCTCTTTACTTTCTATAAGATACTGAAGAGCTCTGAAACACCTCTTGCATCCTCCTTCACTATTTCTGTACATACATCTTTTTCTCTTTAAAAAAAAACAACCCAAACCACTTTTGCCCAAGGAAGCTCTTCAGTTTTGCTGGAGCTGGAAATTCTTTCAATATGAATACTCTCAAAATGTAGCAGTCAAAAGAGACAGAGTTGTTGACTTTTAATTAAATTGGTTAAATAGTTGAAATAGTTAAAAAAGTTGTTTGGAACCAAAATAGTTCAATGTGCTACACTTCTAAAGAGATACTAAAAACCAGCCAGACAAAAAAATAGACACATTAAAACAGTGGGAGCAAAATGTTTTCTTTAGTTTTACTGTCTTAGGAGTTTGATGCTTCTCTGTTCTCATCCACACAGCTGGGGGAGTAAAGGCCTTAATTTCTCATGGAAGTAAGCAATGTGAGATAAATATTAAGTGTTTTCCTGTAATACAAATGACAAGAGCTTTCAAACGCCTTTTTTTTTACTTTTTACTATGGCTAATTTTTGTTAAAAAACAAAAAAGCTTTTTCATTATATGGGGGTTTTTTCAGTTTTATTGATCTTTGTGATAAGTAATTTTGTATAGTAATCCCAGGGAGATCACATTATGAGTTTTTCTTCGTACTTACAGGTAGTGAAGTTGCACACAAAACTTGGCAAACCCATTCCTTCAACTGAACCAAATGTGGTTACCCAAGCTACTTCCTCAACATCCACATCTGCTTCCAAGCCAACTGCCTCTGCTTCAAATATAGCAACGAGCAGCAGTACTGTGAACTCCTCTGTTGCATCCTCTGCAGTGAAAGTTCTTACTCCCACGGCAAACACACCAATTAACACTGCGTCCAACAACAAAACGTCTTCAACCGCTGCAAATATACCTGTAAAGAAAATATCTACACCGAAAATTAACTTTGTTGGCAAGTACAGAAGTCAGTCTTTATTTTGAAACCTCACCTATTCCCTAATTTTTTTTTTAAATATGAGTGCAGAGA
This sequence comes from Myrmophylax atrothorax, assembly GCA_026770055.1. Taxonomy (NCBI): domain Eukaryota; kingdom Metazoa; phylum Chordata; class Aves; order Passeriformes; family Thamnophilidae; genus Myrmophylax; species Myrmophylax atrothorax. Next base: position 9,967,839 of record JAOXXN010000364.1, on the reverse strand, counting down.
TACAAATGTATTTAGTTAACTTTGTGCATTAAGTAACTCCGTTGTGTAAAGGAAATGACTGATAGGTGAGAATAGGAGTGTGTATTAAATTTTCCTTGAAAATTTATGGTGGTTTTTTGCCTGGTTGTCTCCACCTGGCCTCTCTAAAATGCTTCTCCCGCCTTCTTGAGAAGCATCACATTTGCAGTTTCTTATGTAACAGTAGGTACTGGAGAACTGTGCTTTACAGTCCACTTGATCCTGATCTCAGTTCACAGCCTGGACTGTTGGAGGCACCTGCAGTAGGTTGGCAGTTGGTAATTGGGCAACTGGAACATCCTTGTAGGAGTGGAAATATAACCATGGAAACTCTGAACTGAGCATGACAGACACCCAGAGATGGGAAGCAACTGTTCCTCAGTAGCCTGTCCTGCTGTTCAAGAAAACACATGTACAGTTGCAATACTAAAAGTATACTGCCTTTGCTAGCAGAAACGTAATGTTTTAAAGTACTTGATTTGGATACATTTACACAATGACAAAAAAGAGATTATTTAAATATATTCGGCTGAGTTGTTCCCATTGTGTCCTGTCTCTTGAAAAAACAGGAAAAAAATAACAAACCCGGCAATTTTATAAAGCAAAGGTTTTTCTTGTTAAAGTAAACAACTTTAGTGTTTAAGTAACTTGAATATTGCTAAACTTATTTTTAAACTCTTTAACTGTATTGAAAAATATGTTTAAGTTTCAACTGATTCTAAAAGACTGATAATGCTCTGGCCAGACCATTGATATTTGCAAAGAAAGTCTTCAGTTTGCACATCATGTTTAATCACATTCTCATTTTATGGAAGTTAATTTAACATTTTTTGATTTCTAGGTGGCAACAAGCTTCAGACAACAGGAAGTAAAATGGAGGAAATGAAATCACCCGAAAGTGTTAAAACAACTCCTGCTCCTACGGTACAAGCACAGGAAGTAAAAACAGAGACAGCAGCTGAACCAGTGACTCCCACAACTCTTGCTGCCTTGCAAAGTGATGTCCAACCAGTGGGCCATGACTATGTGGAGGAGGTATTACTGAAAATGTGTATTTTAACTGTTCTAGTGAAGTGTAATCACAGAGTGGTTGAGGGTGGCAGGGTTGCCTTGAGGTCATCTGGTTGAACCCCCCTGCTCAAGCAGGGGGTAACATCCAGTTATCCAGGACCTTATCTGGATGGTTTTTCAGGGTGTCCAAGGACGCTGTAACTTCCTGGGCAACCCATGCCAGGGCTTAGTCACTCATAATGAAAAAGTGTTTCCTGATGCTCAGTTGTGTTTTGGTTTGTGCCCATTGCCTCTGGTTCTGGCACTGGGCACCACTGGAAAAGAGCCTGGCTCTTTGCACCCTTCCCTCAGGTGTTTACATACGTTTATAAGGTACCATTCCCCTCAGCTTCCTCTTCGTAGCTAGACAGTCGAAATCCCTCTGGATGTCAGTGCCACCCTGTGGCATGTCAGCCACTCCTCTTAGTTCTGTGTCATCAGCAAACTTGCTGAGGCTACACTCCACCCCATCATGCAAAGTCATTACTGAAGGTGTTAAAAAGGGCTGGAGCCACTATTGAGGGGTACACTGCTGGGTACTCACCTCCAGCTGGGCTTTATTCCATGGATCACCACGCTTGGCCAGGCCATTCAGACAGCTTTCAGTCCACCTCACTGTATGCTTATCAAAATACACAGTAGCAGCTTATGTATGAGGATATTGTGGTGAGACAGTATTAGCTGCTCTGCCATCATCTGCCAGGTTTCACCTTGGTGAAGCCATGCTGACTGCTTCTGATGGTTTTCTTGTCCTCTCATTGTACCTGGAAATGGTTTCCAGGATTAGCTACTCCCATCACCTTCCCTGAGATCAATGTGAGGTTGACTGACCTGTAATTCCCTGGGTCCTCCTTGAAGATAAGAGTGACAAGGCATTGAACCTGCAAAGGCTTGTGCATGTTTACAATTTTGTATTGTGCATGTTTCTTTTTTGTTCAGGGGGGCAATCTTCATGTGGGTGGCATGAGATAGGTGGATCGAGTCTAATGTAAATTTTGCATTATATACAGTGGTATATACATTTGTGGTTTACTCAACTCAGTATGTTCAGTCTTGAATTTAAAGCTGTGCAGTCTTTGGAATGGAAGAAGTTTGTTCATTGTTCATTACCAAGCATAGTGGTTGTCTGACAGAATTGAAAGTTCCACTTTGCTTTTTTTCAGTTATTGTGTGAACTTCTTAGTATGTTGTGGGACAGGTAGACATTGTCCACTGGCATTGGATAATTAGATTAATGAATAATTAATTTTACATCCACTTTATAAAAAAGACAGGAAAAGGCCAAAATGTGTTCTAACTTTCATTTTCCAGGTAAGGAATGATGAAGGAAAGGTGATCCGCTTTCACTGTAAACTCTGTGAATGCAGTTTTAATGATCCTAATGCCAAGGAGATGCACTTGAAAGGGAGGCGGCACAGACTTCAGTACAAGGTTGGTAGAAATGCTAATGCTTCTCTCTGAAAATCGAGCAGATATCACTGATCACATGTTCTTAAATTTAAAGACTTGACAAAAGTAGGCACTCTGAGTGAACAGGATATGAAAAACCTACACAAGCAGCAATAGGTTCTTTATGTTGTTGACCACAAATTTCAAGTAGCATAAAATAGTACTGCTCAATGTGTTTGTCAGGATAAGCCACATACACTCTTTGTGGAGACATTGAGAAACAAGTGTTGCAGATTCTGTTAGTGCTCAGTGTATTCATGCAGTTCCAAAACTGCATTTTACTCCCCTTGATTTTCTTGTAGACAAGTGGAGTATGTTAAATATGTCAGAACAACTCTGTAATCTTGAGATGAAAAGAGGAAATCAACATGTAATTCATTATTTTTCTGAACTAGAAAAAAGTAAACCCAGACTTACAAGTAGAAGTAAAGCCCAGTATTCGAGCAAGAAAAATTCAAGAAGAAAAGATGAGGAAGCAGATGCAGAAAGAAGAATACTGGAGAAGGCGAGAAGAGGAGGAACGCTGGAGGATGGAAATGAGGTAATGCATTGTTTTATGAATGAATGAGGCAAAGCTGCAGTCGGATTGTCTGAAACTAAATTCAGGAGCTACTTATTTTGAATACTTCTTGGAGGAACTCTGTGCTGTCTTTTTTTTTAAATTAAGTTGTCATTACCTCTCCGAGGTTTTTGTTTCTTATTGTTCAATCCCTCTGAGGAACACAGAGTTGTTAGAATTACTTTGCTATAACTTCAGACCTACTTTTAAAATAATAATTCACTTTAGTTACCCTCTGGAGATCACTGGTATTTGCTTCTGACTACTAAAAAGGATCTTTCTAGAATGGCTACAAGTATTAAGTGGTACATGAAGAGAACACTTTGATTGATGCTCTTTAGGCGATACGAAGAGGACATGTACTGGAGGAGAATGGAGGAAGAGCAGCACCACTGGGATGACCGCCGCAGAATACCTGATGGAGGATATCCTCATGGTCCTCCAGGACCTCTGGGCCTGCTGGGAGTTAGACCAGGAATGCCTCCTCAGCCTCAAGGACCAGCTGTGAGTTTCTAAAATTGAGGAAAAAAAATTAAATCATACTTACCAGGAAGCACAGTTAGAATTACATATTAATCAGTGATATTTCACTTGTCTCCCATGTTTCTTAGTAAAGGATTTGGAAAAGTGAAAAAGAAATTATATGCTAATGTAACAGTATAGGTGGACCTGTCTTCCAAAATGAGTCCACTGAAATGACAAGAGGATGCCTTAAATCTTGTCTTCGTGAAACACAAGTCACACTACGTTTCTGTAGTTTTTTATTTGACTGCATTATACAATTTGTGAACAAATACTTGGATAAAAAGTGGCTGAATCATCAGTTTCAAAGGATAGTGCTTAGTGGTGGATCATACGCTACCTGTGTGGAGTGAATGCCACGTGGTTTTGTCCTGGGGTTAGTCTGGCAGGGACCTTATTGGTGATCTGAAAGGTGCTGGGGTGAGTGCACACTGTGAGGCTTGCAGCTGGCATGAAACTGAACCAGTCTGGGGTGGGGAGAATAGCTGATACCTTTGAGGTCAAGGCCACCATCCAGAGGGACTTAGCCAAGCTGGAGGAATGGCATTTTTTGGAATTCTGCAAGGACAAATGCCTTATGCTTTACTCAGAAAGGAGTAACCCCTTGCACTGATACAGGCTGGGTGGCAGCTCTGCTGAAAGGGATCTGGGGGTCATGGCAAACAGGAAGCTGAACGTGAGTCAGCAGCAGGACCAGCAGCAACCTGGGCTTTAGTAACAGGAGCATAATCCAAGAGATGAAAGGAAGTGATCAGCTTCCAGTAGAACCAAACTGAAATACTACATCAAGTTTGGGGCTTGGCAGTAGAAGAAAGATAGGATACACCATAGCAGTTTCACTCTGGGGCTACCAGGATGGTCAGAGGTCTGAAATTCATGCAGACTGAGGGATCTGGGCTTGTTCAGCCTGGAGAAGAGTGAGCTTCTGTGGGATGTAATCTAATACCCCTGTGCATTATAAAGACAATGGAGCCAGGCTTTTTACAGCCATGAGAGGGTGAAACACATGCATCTTAAGCCAAGTCAAAAGACTGAAAACAAGAAATCATCTCTTTTAATGCAGATGCTGTGCAACCTCCATCTTTGATGGTTTTCAAAAACCAACAGGCTAAAGCCCTGAGCAACATGATACGGTCTTAGAGCTGACCATGTTTTGCATGGGAGGTTGGACTGTACAGCCCTCTGAGGTCCCATCCTGTGATTGTATGAAAGCAGTTATGGGTACTTTATTTTGCATAATATACAAGTATTTCCCAGTGGACCGAAAGACGAGGTATTTTTGTTGGGGAAGTACCTCTGATTTGTAATTTGTTTAATTTTGACACATTTTGTGTCTTTTCAGACACAATCAATTGTGACCAGTGTAAGTTGTCAAGGACATGTCATGTGTTGTTACATTTCAGTGATGTAAGGTTTGAATATTCTGTTGTTCAGCCACATGTTTGAGCTTTGGTCACTATTTGGAAGTGCACCCAGGTTTCAGAAATACACTTTTGTTTCTGTTCAGCCTCTGCGCCGCCCTGACTCCTCTGACGACCGCTACGTGATGACCAAGCACGCCGCTATTTATCCCACGGAGGAGGAGCTTCAGGCAGTCCAAAAAATTGTTTCTATTACTGAGCGTGCTTTGAAACTTGTTTCTGACAGCATGACTGATCAGGAAAAAAGCAAGAATAAGGAGGGAGATGACAAAAAGGATGGCAGTAAAGACAGGTATTATTTTTGTTTATTACTTTTTAAGAATTTCATTGTTTTTCCTTACCCTGTTACCTGTACTTCCAGGGGTTATCTTCTCTTTGGGTTTTTATACAGTATATGTGGATCTTTACATTATTAAATACAACTTTTAACTATAATTCACAGAGCTTTGAAGGGAGTTTTACGGGTAGGCGTTTTGGCTAAAGGATTGCTGCTCCGCGGAGACCGAAACGTCAATCTTGTTTTGTTATGTGCTGAGAAGCCCTCTAAGTCATTGCTCAGTCGTATTGCTGAAAGTCTTCCTAAGCAACTTGCAGTAAGTAGAATTTTGGGGTTTGCATTGGAATTTATGTAGAAGTACTGTACAAGTCAAGTCAAATACCAGCAGGGCTCACTGTGCTACATTTCATATCTCAGGTTTGATTTCTTTCCATTTTCTGAGTGTTTTCATCTGAATTCAGAGACTGCTGCATATTCTGCTTTCTCTGTATTGTGTCTATACAAGTATGTACTCCACCGGTGTAGTACCAGTCATCATTTAATACATTTTATTTAACAGGGAAATAGAATTGAGCACAAGAAAGACTGTTATGCAGTTATCAGCAGCACTTACAGGAAGCTTGCTGCCTGAAGGCCAAATTTCTCCCTTCTTTTTGTGGCTACATCTTGTTTCCCATTTGTATGTGTCAATGCTTTGTAGGTCTACAGTTAGCTTACTCTTATGTGGTGATTTTTATAATGTGGACCTTTAAAAAAACAAACATGCAGTCTTAGACCATTCAGTGAAATTAATATAAACCAACTGCAGTATTTCCACAAAAAAAAGAAAGTACAGAATAAAGTCTCTGCTCTGTGCTGACCAAAGCCTGTCCAGTGTCACTGTAGAGTCTGTGTCACAGCATTGGTATTTCAGTGCACTCTGGTAAACTGCTCGACAGAATCTCTGGCACGGTAGAAGCTTTAGCAAAATCAGATTAACTAGAAAGTAGTCTCAGGTTAGCTCATTTGAAGTAACAGAATAGAAGTCAATTTAAAAAATGCACATCCTGAGCTGGCTTTGTGGAAATGTCACTTCTCCATGTAGTTTGTGGAAGAAGATCACAGAGATGCTGACACTTTGCTTTTGGGGCTACTTAGGATTATTAAAGTTGCAAGAAGCAATTTGGAGTAAGCCCCTTGTTAATGTTTTTTTCACCTCTATTTATCTTGCCCTTTGTTCTTAGCACGTTTTGACATCCAAGCATAGGATGTATTAGCAGTACCCATCGTGTGAGCTTGAAAAACAACCACTGCATCTTTGCTTTTTAAAGGCTGCTGTGATCCAATGAAAAATGCTCTGCTGATATTTTAAGTGGCACTGAGATTTTTCTTTACGTCAGAGTCAAGATTCTTGTTACGTAATTGTATCTAAATTTACTTCCTGGGTATTTTTTTTCCTTTTGCATGGTCGGTTACTGTTGTGTATTTGCATTAATAATTTGGAAACAATATGCAAGTCCAGATGTCTGTATATCTGTATAGTGTGTGCTGTGGTATCTGTGACTACACAGGTACCTGCTTCATATAATTATATTGCATCTCGTCTTCCTGTTAAAAAAGACTGTGCTGGAATCCGTGTTCTTCCCCGTGCTTTTATTGACCACATGCTAACAGAAATTTCTGTTTCTCGGTATTTAGGTAATAAGTCCTGAGAAATACGATATCAAGTGTGCAGTCCCAGAAGCAGCAATAATTTTAAATTCCTGTGTGGAACCCAAAATGCAAGTTACAATCACACTGACATCTCCAGTCATTCGGGAAGAGAACATGAGGGATGGAGGTTGGGAAGTTGTTAAAGATGTTACTTTTTCCTCACCTATTTATTCATGTTTATTCTGCTTAAGATGGCATTAAGGTCCTGGAAGGCAACATGCTGGCACATGTATTTGATTGAAACCTTGTTTTTCTACAACCAGTCTTGGTAGAGAACAGTTGGTTAAAATAAATGTGTATATGATGGTTTTATTTAATTTTTAAAATTTCTAACTTTATGTTCAACCTCAGCTTTCTGGAAAAGGTACAAACTTGATTTTTTTCCCCTCTTAAATTTATGTGGGAAACTAAGAATTGTATACCAAGTGGCTCTAAACTGGCTTCCTAGAGCAGTCTTGCCTTAAGAGAAAGATTGTATGATTTTAGAAAATCAAATCACAGGTTTTTGGGTTTAAACTGCATCAGCATTACCATCACTTGCACCTTTCAAATAGCAGCGCCACTTAAAATGCACTTCTATAATACAGTGCTTCTATCTTTAAAAGAGGATGTGATTTTTTCCAGCTCTCTGAGGTTGTTTTTTTGGTCTGGAGTGCTTTTTGAGTATATTTAGGCTCCTGGTATTACAATCAGTCTTCTATCCAACTGGCAAACCCAGACTAGTACAATAAGAAATGGCTTTGTCATTGAGCTGAAGCAGAAGGTGGAGCTTGTAAATCAATTTACATTTTTGAAGTCCACAGTTCTCTGGTGCCAGCAGTGTTGCTTTAGGGTCTGTTCTGTAACACTTTCGAAGCTCCAAAAGCTTTTAAGCCAACAAGCATGATTAATGTCTGCAGTACATTGGTTCCTTTTATTTACGGGTCAGATAAAATTAACTTTTGTTTCCTTTTAATCATGTATTTTCATAGTTGAAAGAGATCATAGCAAACAGGGTTCTGGTGTTTGACAGCGAACCTACAAATAGGAAATCTAAGGCTGTCTCAACAGATCTTATATGCAGGTTGAAAGAAATTGTATGTGTGTATGTATACATGTGCTTGTGTATATACGTATTTATATAAGCCACGGAGGTTTTTTTATTTCATCTCATCATTACATGTCCTCTAAAATACTTGAGGTTTTCATATTGCATTAGTAAATGTCCTGTAGCTGTGACTAGTGCATTATAAGCAAGCTATGTTAACACAGTCATCCTGATAATCAGAAAGAAAAATTACAAGATGCATTCTGTGGTTTGGATGACTTCCAAAGAGTCTTAGAGTGTTTTGAACATGATTTTTAAGCTGTGCCTATTATTCCTCGCTATAAAGGCTTTGTAACATGTACTGTCACACCCAATGAGTTGTACTTGGTTTTTGACAATCTGAGTGTAACATGACTCTGGGGTGAATCTGACTTCCCATATTATCTCAGTTTTTAAAGAATAGATTCACTTAAAAGATTTTATTGTTAAATTAGACTAACCCTTAAATAAAATTACCCTTAAACACGATGCTTACTTCTTGATGTGCTGTGCAAAAGCGCAATACTGATTCCTGCTACAATACTCAATTTCAAGTAAGTGATTTCTGGCCTAAAATTCCATAATGTGGACTGAAAATAAAAGACATTTCAAATTATTATCATCGATCCCTTAATTTATGCCACCGAAAGGAAACAAATCTGTATTTTTGTCTGACCCACACTTGAGTTAAATTATCTCTGTGAATTTATTCACTGCTGAATGCAGTACTGCCTCTAGGCAGACAAAGTCAAGTTAAATTTCTCTTCAAGACACTGAGCAGTATAAAATAGATGTGCAGAAAAGTTCACTTTTGAAACTGGAACAAATGGAAGACTGAATTGACAATTATTGCAGCAAAGAAGTTCCTTATTGCGAAGACTGCTGCTTATTTGCTGCAGAGTAACAGTATGTGTTTGTGTTTTTCTTACTGCAGCTTTTCATGCTCTGTGTCTTACATTGGTTTAAAGTTTTCTTTTTTTTTTAGCCCGCTTGGGGAGCTAGTTCAGGTGTTAAGGAAGGCTTTACCGGAAGAACCAGTTTGAGTAAAGACGAGACTGAGTCTTGCACGTGGAGTAGAATCATGTTTGCAGTGTAATTACATGATGAAAGGCTTAAAAAAGAGAAAACAAGTGAAATAAAATTGTTAACCGCATAGCTACTGTTTCTTACAGTATCGTGCGTTTGACAGTTCACCAAATCTGGTATTCCAAGAGCTGTAACCCTGCTGTGGAGTCTTCCTTCAGCAAGCCAAGTGTACATACTTGAAAACACATCTGTGTGTGCGCGTGTGTCTTTTTTATCCTTAGCTCACAGCCCCGGTCCAAAGCCTTCTAGCAGAGGGACTTGATTCCTGTCAGGGGTGGCTGCCAAGACATCGGAAGGATTTTTGACCAAGGTTTTCTAAAGCTCAGTGTCACACCTGCCATGCTTTACAAAGGAGGGGTTTGGATGCATAGTCCTAGCATCTACTGTTACTTTGTGTTTGTTTTTTATTTTTTCTTTTTGTCTTTGTCTCTCTCCTAGAATTAAGCAGTGTTCACACTAGTCTTGAAATAGTTGACTGGATAAAACATATTTCACATAATAAAACTTAATTAAATTGATACACCTGTTAACTTTTAATGAAGAGGTAGTGTGGACACAGCATGTCTAACTGAAGATTAACCCCTTATGTTTAGCCTAGTAATAAGTTATCCAGGGTAAGAATTCGTGCACATGTTTTGTAAATTAATTCAGGTTTTCTCTGAGTTTAATAGGGTGGTAGGTTAGGCATCTGATTTTAGCTAAATAGTCTTTAAGGGGTTAATCCTGAAATGTGAAACATAAGCAAAAATCCACAGATGAAATATTACAAGAGTTCCCTTGATACATTTTTTCAGTCAATGTCTATTACATGCCTCAGCAATTTCTGGCTTTATAAGTTTCAAGAGTATTATGGTAGCTATTAGTAGCCCATTTTACCCATTTTACTCAGTGCATTTCCAGCACTGAGTAAGATTCGTTTCTGTGCATTTAAACTGCAATTCTTCTTAGTAAAATTATTTTCCAAATTAAAGTTTCTCAGAGGTAGAAGTAAAGTTTTAAATTTTTTAATAAATTGTTATGCTAAAAGTTTGCACAGTGTCACCTATTTGCATATTAGTTTTAGAAGAAAGTAAATAATTGACTGATTAGATTAGTAGGCCCAACAACACTTACTCTTCTTTTTAATTTCTCAGCCTTACTTTGCCACTTTTTCCTGCTCTGCGTTTTCTTAGGATGTAGTCCTGGTCTCTCCTGTCTGGGTTGTACTCCTTTCATCTCTTAGCTTACCTAGCACCCCTCTTGTATAGGTTTGGAGGAGACTTTTTTTGTTGGGGTTTGTTTTGGTTTTTATATTGGTTTTGTTTTAAAATAAACACCACTATAAATATCTTCATTTGCTCTGAATTGCATTGTTAGTACAGATTTTCATCTTTCCACTTCAACATGTAGTATGGAAGTTGGAATATCTGTGTGAGAAGATACTTGTGTTCTTCTCAGCTTTGTTCTTATGAAGTCCTCTGCCTTGTACCCCTGTGCAGAGCAATGGGACTGTCCTATCAAAATGCTGAAATCTGAATGTTGTACTTCACATTAAGTTTAATTGCTGTATTGCAAAGCTGCACCACCATATTAATTCATGGCTTTTTAGTGCTGTATAGTAAGGTATCCTACCATTTATTTTACCTCTGTGGTTTCAGAGCAGTATTTCTGCAACATCTCTAAAAGCTTCTTGTTGCAGGCATGTTTCAGAAGTCTCATTTATTTTTTTTTAAATTGTATTCTCTGGCTTAGCTAAATTTATATCTTGATGGAGTAAATTATATTGCTCCATACGGTGAGCTCCTCTGACATGAGTGCCATTGAGTGATGGCTTTTTGTTTCAGCTTACCTGGTGTATGACCAGTTGTGCTGCCAATATACTTTTTTAGTAGTCCCAATGGCCATTTTCACAATTAGTAAAAAATACTTAGAGGTGAACACTGCTCTGGTTATATGCATATGACATTCAGCCTGAGGGATGGATACCATTTCATATTGTTCAGTGGTTCCAGTTTCACTGATTAAACCACTTCTGTGGTCTCTTCCTTTTTGGTAGCAAAGCAGTCAGCTTGGTAATTAAATCCTTTTCTAAACATTTAAATATACAAGGTCTACTATATCTTCTTTATCTTTCAGACATTATGCTTTGTTTTTAGACTATTTCTTGCTTTTCTTTTTCCTGCTGAATCCTATGTAAAGCAGACCCTTTACAGATCCTTCATGAGTGTTGCTGGAACACATCACATGTGTTATGGGCTGAGGAATTTTATTGATATAAGAGAGGATAGTAAAAAGCAATGGAACTCTGTAATATTGAAGAACATTTCACATTCTTTTAGTCAGGTGTTTAAAGTAAAATAATTTCAAGTTTAAGGTATGATCAAAATAACATCATTACTAAACATCTAGTGCTTTTAAGATTCGTTATATGTAGTTTTTCTTCTAAGACTAGGTCCCAAATAACATGTGACCATTAAAATTTGCAAGAAACTAAGTTTGAATGTTTCTACTTGGTTAAAGTGGATTTTTGTGTTCCTTCTGTCTTGTGTTCTCTGTGCTGGTGCACTGTGTCCAACCATCCTTCCTTCGGTATTTAATTTTAGGGGATGTATGTTCCTCCAGTGTTAGCTTAAATAAAGAAATGCTAAGCATTGCATGATCTGCAATGCATTTGAAAATAACCTCAGATCTGAAGCATAACATGCTCCTGATCTTCGTACTGGCTTGATGCCCTGATCTGAATTGAACGACTTTTGTTGAACATTCACATTTGTTGCTCAAGGGTTTAAACTTTAAATGGCATGTGTGACATTGAAGCTGTTTAAGGAAGTGTCTTGCTCACCTGGTCAAACACCCATTCCTCACTGCATTTTGCCAATTCAATCCATTTTAGATGTAACCTCGGGTATGGTGAAAGACCCACCGGACGTCTTGGACAGGCAAAAATGCCTTGACGCTCTGGCTGCTCTACGCCACGCTAAGTGGTTCCAGGTTCGGAACATCATTTTACTTTCTTCTTGTAGCCTTATGAGAGATTAGTTCAGTTGCAATATAAATGTTTAATTGTGTGAAAACACTCAGCGTTGTTCATGCTAATAACACTTAATACTTTTCTGGTCCCTAAATTTAACTGTAGAAGGTTGAGTATGGAGGAGCTGCTTTATGCAGTTGTTGCTCATTTGACATCATTTTTTTTCTGGTCATTGAGAAGGCGACGTTGAAAGCTTGACTGGCTTGGGGTGATCATATGGTGTATATTTGTTATATATTCCATAAGGCTGCAGAGTAACTTCGCTTTAAATAATGGAATATGTGTTTAAAGCTTTGTGTTTAGATTTTAAGACTTTTTTTCTATTTCTTTAAGTGCATTAAGTGTAGGGAATGAAAGGTGAGAAGCAACTGTTTGGTTTAGTGACTTTGCATGCTGGCAAAGGCACGATAAAGAAACCAAACAGATTCCCTTGACCTTTCAGTCTCTATACCTATTTCTTAGATCTTTACTTTATCCTTTTTTTTTCTAATATAGAAAGATACTGTATTTACTGTTACAAATGAACATAGGTCAAAGTGTACAGGGGATCAAGGAATGTTATTCTTGCATAACCTGTGCACTTTGACTTCTACCACCTTAAATTACTAACCCTGTATAAAATACTGCTGTAAATGGCAGCTCATGGAATAAAGTTGTAGAATGATTTGTTTCAATCTTGTGTCTGAGCTTCCATTGAACAGCGGTGTTTTAGTCGTTCAACAAGTCCTATTTGCTGCAGGTGCAGGGATTAATTAATTTGATTTTGTATTGCTCTCAAGGCTAGAGCTAATGGTCTGCAGTCCTGTGTGATTATCATACGTATTCTTCGTGACCTCTGTCAGCGGGTTCCTACTTGGTCTGATTTTCCAAGCTGGGTGAGTAATGTTCATCTGAACAAACCTTTTTAAAAAATACGGTGCTGCAAATAAAGCAAAGTGAAGTTTTACTACAATTTTTCAATTTAGACTTCTTCAACAAGTAATGTAGGGTTTTGTTTGGGATTTTTGGAGGCATTTTTGCCAAAAAATATTCCAGATTCCCTCTTAAAATAAAATTTTCTGAGGTTTTGTCATTTGAAGCTGGAATTGGTTATTTCTTTGCCAAAAGGAATTTTCTGATTCTTTTATATCCTTTGTGGCTAGATTCTTATTCTAGGTTTTAGCATTTTTTTTCCATACTCTGTATGAAAGAATCTTATTTTTTCCTAACCATCCACTCTAAAATGCTTGGAGTTGGCTGAAGCTTATTTAGAGTAATGTCAGCTGTGTCCAAATAGTTCCGTGATAACAGAAAGTCTACTTCAAGGAATAAATCACAGTAATTCTTGTTATCATTAATGTGACTCTCCCTCAAAGTGAAATGCCACAGTACGTCAGTACAGTCTGTGGCTGTGTCACCATCACATTTTAATCAGTGTCACTTAAATCTCTGGGTTGTATTGGGTCAGGTTTCTTAATTCTTGCAGCTGAGTGTTCTTGGAGCATTCCTTTTGCATTGACTATCTTAAATTACCTCTCCACGAGTGCAACATGTGCTCCAGATATTAACAGATGTTCAGTCTGTAGGCTGGACAAAGTTAGTCTGAAATAGGTCTGTGAAATATGTATGATGTGGAAGTAAACTCAGCTTTGATTGTTCTGTTTCGCAGAACAAATCCTATTGCACTGTGATCCTTTTCAGTGTTTGCAGGAAGGGCACTAACATTGGTGGGGCAGTTTCAGCAGTTGGCTTAATTTCAATGAGAAATGTTTTACAACTCTAGTAAGTTTTCAGACAATTTTATTAAATTACTTCTGATAAATTTATTGCTTCTGGAAAGAAGTGGAGCCCTTTTGTCTGGGTTTTAAATATCTAAAGGGAAAAAAACTAGTGCCGGTTTCTGTGCTTCATTTCATTAAAAGTACACTGAACAAGTACAGTGTCTTAAAAGACAGTAAAAAGTAAGTGCCCTTTTAAAATCACTGAGTTGCCATAGAATAAACCCTGGCATGCTTTCAGGAAGGCATCCTTACAACTGTTGCAGCACACTGCAGGCACGTGGTTAAGAACAAGGAATAGGTAGTTTCTTAATTTTCGCGTTATGTGTTCTAATGCACATCCAGAAGGAAGGAGAGGTGGGGAGCAGCATGTCAGACCTAGCTGTGCTCAGCTCTCTCCAAAAGTGATTCCTGATTTACCTCTGGTAACTGATGTGTTGCATGGATCAGTATGGAAATACAGTCAGCTGTTCTTTTGGCCCATGGGAAAAATCTTATGGATTAAAACAACGATTAAATGACAGTGGTGATTTCTGTCAGTCACAGGTGGAATTTCATAGATTGGAGAAACACAGTTTTCTGGATACAGACTTTTTTCCTAACTTGCATACTAGAAACCTCTTACAAACCAAGGAGATGCCAGAGCTTTAAAAAAACCCAACCTAAGCAGTTGCAAAAATAGAAGATTCTAGGAAGTCTAAATATTGACTTTATTAGCACTTTGTGTGTCTAAAAATAAACATTAAATTAGAAATTTTTTTCAAGTTCCTACAAGTTAGAAGAAACTATTACTCAAGTTTGATTTTTCAAACTTGAAATCCAGCTTTTTGTGCACATAAACACCAGGGCATCATAATTCACAGTTTCCTAGGATTGAGTTGTAGACTGTGAGGATCTGAAAGAACTAGACTGGAATAAATGCAAAAACATGATTTGATTTTTTTCTTTACTGATGTGTTTTGCTTCATACTTGAAAACCATGAAATTACTGTCACCAAGTCCTGAGGGATACAGTGAGAGTATGAAAATAACATGTGCAGGAATTGAAATTTCTCAGTTAAATGGAGCTAAAATAGAAAGCAATGGACACCCTTAGTGAAGGATTGGGATCAGCACTGCCTGTATTTATTTGCATACATGACAATAAGCATTTACACCTGGAAAGGAAAAATCAAAGGTAGCATTTGAACAACTGTAAACACAGTGAGGAGGACAATGACCAAACAAGTGCCTGCAAAAAACCTGCCTAAAACCGAGAGACACATTGTTTAAGAATCAAACTTGGCAAGGAGGTAGCAGTGAAGTATCCATTTAATGCTTGGAAAGAAAACTAAGGAAAGCTAGTCTTTACTTTTACAAGTATCTTTTATAGATTTTGCTGGAAAAAAACAGTGTCTTATAAAAGTAAACTGTGGAAATAGTCACAGAAAAAACACCAATGTTTAAAATACAGCTAATGATTTAAACCTTTTTAACTAATAGCAAACAATGTGTAAATTTTAGAAATATTACAGAGTGGTTTTCTTACCCTTATATGACATCTGAATTAGTGTTAGGCAACAACCAGGAGAAAACTTGCTGTGAACTTCAGTTTTGCTAAACTGAAGAAAAATTACCCACTTAAACATTTTGAGAATTTTAAATCTTTGATGTTTTAAGTTTCTGTACTCCTGTAAAAAAAAATACTTTTCTGTGTCATTCTGTTAATTTCATTAGATATACTGTATAAAGATGGCTGACAGAATCCAGTGACCCATGACATTTCATACTCTCAAAAAATGGCTGGACAAGTTGTCTACCTGCTTGTAGGCCACTACTGTGTAAATCTCTACAAAATTATTGAACAACCTGTGATGAGTAGAAGCGTATCAGAGAGTCATTAAAGTTGGGAAAGACCTTTAAGATCATCAAGTCCCGCTGTTAACCCAGGACCATGACCGTGTTCACCACTAAATCATGTCCTGAAGTGCCATATCCACGTGTTTCATGAGTACTTCCAGGGATGGTGATTCCACCACCTCCATGGGCAGCCTGTTCCAATGCTTCAGAACCCTTTCAGTGTGAAAATTTTTCCCAGTATACAATATAAACCTTTCCTCCTGCAACTTGAGGCCATTTCCTTGTCCTGTCACTTGTTCCCTGGGAAAAGAGGCCAGCTCCCACCTTGCCACAACCTCCTTTCAGATGGTTGTAGAGAGCAATAAGATCTTCCCTGAGACTCTTTATCTCCAGGCTGAGCCCCCTCCAGTGTCCTCAGCTGCTTCTCATGGGACTTGGGTTTCAGTCCCTTTCCCAGCTCTTCCGCCCATCTCTGGACACACTCCAGCACCTCAGTGTCTTTCTTGGAGTGAGGGGCCCAAAACTGATCGCAGGATTTGAGGTGTGGCCTCAGCAGTGCCCAGTACAGAGGGACAGTCACTGCCCGGGTCCTCCTGGCCTCACTATTGCTGACCCAGACCAAGATGCCCTTGGCCTTCTTGGCCACCTGGGCACACTCTGGCTTATGCTCAGCTGCTGTTGACCAGCACTCCCAGGTCCTTCCCTACTGGGCCACTTTCTGGCCACTGTGTCCCAGGCCTGGAGTGCTTCAGGGGGTGGATGATGACCCAAGGGCAGCACCCAGCACTTGGCCTTGTTGAATCTCTAACAGTGGACCTCAGCCCATCGATCCAGCCTGTTCAGATCCCTCTGCAGAGGCTTCCTAACTTGCTGCAGATCAGCACTCCCACCCAGCTTGGTCTCATTTGTGAACTGACTGAGGGTGTATTTGTTCCCCTCATCCAGATCATTGATAAAGATATTAAACAGGATTGGGCCCCGTACTGAGCTCTGGACAACACCACTAGTGACCAGTCGCCAGTATTATTACTCAGTCTTGCACCACCTTTCCTTTTATTCATCTTTATAAAATAACAGGTCTTTTTTTCCTTTTTGACTGAAAGTATTGTTTGATGTGTAATGTTCTTCAAAATTCTGGATTCAAAAGTTCTGTATTGAGCAACAGGAGCAGCTTTTTTCTGTCTTAGTCCATCTTCTAATTTGGCTGAATCCTCTTATTTTTGATCTAGGCTA
This sequence comes from Myrmophylax atrothorax, assembly GCA_026770055.1. Lineage (NCBI taxonomy): Eukaryota > Metazoa > Chordata > Aves > Passeriformes > Thamnophilidae > Myrmophylax > Myrmophylax atrothorax. The sequence goes on along the minus strand of JAOXXN010000364.1, from coordinate 9,950,860 downwards.
TGGAGTTGCTTGTGGAAAAAGCAATTAGCAGTGCTACTGGACCACAGAGTCCTGGAGATGCACTGAGGAGAGTTTTTGAGTGTATATCTTCAGGAATCATCCTCAAAGGCAAGTGCATTTGATCCGTGTATGTACAGTTATGCTTAACTAACACAGAATCTGTAATCTTTGTTGAAATCAGGTAGAGATGAGGTACTAATTAGCCTGATTATTGTAGGTGGTCCTGGCCTTCTGGACCCTTGTGAAAAAGATCCTTTTGATACCCTTGCTGTAATGACAGATCAGCAACGAGAGGATATTACTTCAAGTGCACAGGTATGGAAACATGTGTGAAGTAACTAAATTTTTTGGATGGTTTTTGGTTTAGTTTGGACTTGAATTTTTCTTTCTTAGAATGTGGTCAGATCTTACCAGTCCTAAGCTAGGCATTAAACATGTCGCAACAGAGCATGTGTAACAGTGCTCATTTTTGCACTAAAATTAATGTGTTGTTCTGAAAGGTTTGTGCCATTCTCGTCTAGATTATATATATCTGTAAATAGGCTCACTCTAAAGCAGTATGTTATTAGATTGGAAATTACATTGACATTTAGTATTTTATAAATAAAGCTGTGTAAGTTTAATTTTAATACGACATTATGCTTGCGGGGTAAGAGGTTACTGCCTCTACCTCTTCATTTGATCCTTTTGCTAAAGATTCCTCATGCCTAATGGGACATGTGACAAGCCTTGCCTGCTGCAGTGCAGGCCCAGCAGCTGAAACACATGCATATTATTTTTGATCTAAGGTGATGTGTTTACAGAAGCAGCAAATCTGACATACACATTTTATTGTACTGACTTTGTTGTGGGAAAGAAAGAAGGGATAATGAAAGCTAAGGATAGTATCATACACTACCAGTATTCCTCCATAACTCTGTGACAAAGTACTCAAACTGACAATTGTTCCTAACAGAAATAACTTTTTTCTGCCCTTTCCTAGTTCGCGCTGAGGCTCCTTGCATTCCGTCAAATACACAAAGTTTTAGGAATGGATCCGTTGCCGCAGATGAATCAACGCTTCAACATCCATAATAATCGCAAAAGGAGAAGGGACAGTGATGGGGTTGATGGATTTGAAGCAGAGGGGAAAAAAGACAAAAAAGATTATGATAACTTTTAAAAATGTTTGTCATCGTTGGTAAGATTGAAGCTAATGAAAAGTCCATTTGTTGCCTTGCTTTACTTCATTCATAATAATGTCTGTTTAAAACATCCAAAACTTGGGTCTAATTCAAACCTGGGAATTAGATTTTGAAGAGAACAACTTCACTCTTCTGGGGGATTCTAAGATTTTAATTGGATGTACTTTACCAGACAAATTATGGATGGAAAGACTGCAAATGGAAACTTGTGATAGGAAAAAGTAGTTTTTCCTCATGTTATTTTCTTTAAATGTGTTGCTAACTTTAGTAACTTCTTTTTTTGTCTTTTTTATTAACAAGTGCATTGTCTTCCTATCTTGACTGTATTTAATGCAGAATTTGTGCTTCTGTTGCTTTGTGTATTTTGACTTTTTATTTAGAAGTTATTTTTGTTTGCCTTTGACACTAGTTGTATGAGTTACTTTGTATTAGGTAGTAAAACTGTTCCCCTCCCCATTAATATTTTGCAGAAGTTGGTTGGGTTTTTTTGTAAACTGAGACTGCAGGATCATGTTTTATTCTAAGTGTGAAGGGGTTACAACACATAATTGTCCTGCCATTTGAGTGCTCAGAATTAAATGTTTTTGCCAATCTTGTGGCATTTGTCTCCTTAGTGTGATATAACAGTGTAATTAAGGCAAATTTGTGTTAATCTAATCGAGTTTGCTGTTAGTTGTGCATTAGCAGTATAAAAGCTAATATATACAGTATGGTCTTGCAACAGTTTTAAAGCGCTGCATAATTGATCAAAGATTTGCATGATGGGTTGTTTTTCTCTTTTATAGAAGGGCTTTTAAAACTATTACCTTAGGTTAAATGCATAGGTCTCTGTATGATTGAATTTGTGACATAGCAAGGCCAAAAAATAACTTTCTGAATTTCTTTTCTCAACAAGCAAAACTGGGCATTTCCCATTTAGGCAAAGTTAGTTGTTCATTTCAGTCAACTTTGTCAATATGGCATCAATGCCCCTCAGCCCTTAAAGTAAATGTTTGTCATATCAGTGCCTGTGAGGTTATTCCTTATATCTGTTCCTGTATAAACTTTCTGTGATTTTTTCAAGAATTCAAAATTTAAAAGTGAAGTATTACTGAAAAAGTGAAGGTTATCAAAGAAAAAACCCAGAAAATTATTTGCTGTGGCCATAGTGTATGCTTATGTCTCTTTCAAAAATCTAAATATAGCAGTGGTGTAAGTAAAGTTACATCATACTGTTGATGTATGCTCTGGTACACAGGTGTGATTTGTTGTCACAGCACTACAGTGGAATACACAAATAAAAATTAAAATTTATTAAATTACTAAAATTCATTATATACTGGAAACTGAAGTTTCACTTACTCTGTTAAATGTGTATTATGCTTCGTTGCAAACCCATAAAACACAGATTAACACAGACTAACATTCCAGTAACTACTGTATCAATTGCTAGAGTAGGAGAGTATCACACACGACAGAGATAGTTTGTTAATTATCTGGTACCATTTATTAAGAAAAACCCAACTTTTGTTGCATTTCAAGGTCGAATTTCTCTTTGACCTTTTTAATAAGTCACTCTTGGAGTAAGGGGGATGTTTCTATTCACCACATTGACTGCTAAAGAGCCAACGGGGCCTATGGAATGAAAATACAGTATTTTAGAAAAGTAGAGGGATTCTAAAGTAAAACAAGTAAGAGTAGTGTTCTTCAAGCACCAGAGTGCAATTTTCAAGAGAGTCATGGGCTTTCTAAATAATTTCCATGTCAGAAATACAAAAAAAGCAGAAATGCTTTAAACGTTATTTTATGAAATTACGCTAGTTCTGTTGTCCATTCTTCACACACAGCTCCAAGCATATGCTTGTTCTAGGGGATATCTTGCTGCCATCATGTCTAGTTAGCCATTACTATTTATTTTGAAAGCTACAGGTGCTATTCATGTGGCTAGTTCAACTCCATACCAAAGTTTCTTTCTTCATAAAGCAAACTTGTCTATTCAAGAATGTGACCCTAAAATACAGGATTAAAAAGGTCAAAGATGTATTTTGAATTTTCTGTATCTTTGTTCTACTGGCTTTTAGTTCCTAACCAGTTTCTGGATCTTTTGAAATATTGTATACTTAAAGTGATTCCACATTAAATATGAAGCTGTGACCATAATTTTTGTGCTGTGTGGTGAAGGATGAATTTGCTGTTTGTTTCTGGATTTCTTGCGTATTTTAACGAATAACTTCTGACTATTGTTAACAAATCTTAAGAAGAATGAAAAAACAAGGTTTTATAAAGTACAGTGCTAGCTTTGACTTTAAATATTACACTCTGCACTTTAGAACACAAAACTGTGACCCAGTAAGCATTTTAATATCCTGTGTTTTGGCAGTGCTGGCAGTTTACTAATAAGCAGTTTGCCGGTTTTATTCAGCAGTGCTGTGTTAAATCTCAGAGTCACAGACACCACAGTCCTTACACACAAAAGAGAAATGTATACAGGAAGTATATTCCCTCCATGCTCACCTTAGAGGAACAGTTTGTGAGAATGTGAGCTCTTCTGTTTTGAAGCTTCAAACGTTGATTTATCTTCCTCGTTTATCAGTGTGTCCTGTCTGTGGGCAGTGTGGTTTCACATGGATTCCTGCATAAAAGCATTGCTGGAGATGAAAGCCTGTTGGCCCCAGTCCATCAGCTTCTTACCCTTTTATGATGAACAGTTTAAGAGCTATAGAATGTGATGGGTTTTTATTTTTAGACCTATTTCCCTACTCAGAAGTGATTTAATAGTACCTAAAATTGTTCTACCTAGAAAATTTCTGAGAGTTGGAATCAGTTTTAAATATTCCTACAACAATTTGTATGCGTATTTAACATTCTTGTTGCTGGTTGAATATCTGCTGATCATTGGTCTGTTAAGTATTCACACAATTCTGAATTTATTTCCTTATTAAACAATTAAGACTTCCTTGGACTACCCAAATGGATTTGAATATCACAGCATTAGTAGTGGAGGGGGCAGTAGACACAGTTGGCAATGTTTTTTTCTACTTTGATGGTAAGTTTACAAAGTACGGTGATAGAGTCAACAAAAACATCTGTTTCCCTTCTGTTTGTTGGTTTTTTTTCCCATGACAGCTGTAAGCCAGAGAGCTTTCTAGCCAAAAACACTGGCAAATTACATTTCTCCTGAGAGCTTCTTTTATGGATGTCAGATCTTTTCAGCATGGCATTTCTCAGACTTTTAAAAGTGAAACAGATAGTCAGGTCCTTTTGGGGAGGAAAAAAATCCAAGGAGTGTTGTCTGTAGACTTACAAGGATGGTTTTGATTTATATCCGAGTAAAAATCAGGCTTCATTCTGTAACTATCTGTTAGTTGTTATTATCCCATTTTGTTCCACCTTTTTCATTCGGATTATGAGAATCTTGGGAGAAGTTTGTTGTTGTTGTTTATTGAACTGCTTTCTGATTATTCACAGTTTGCATTTTAAGAAATGCTGCCCCAACAATACTTTACAAGTGTAAAGTTCCTGCCAGGGTACAGGCCACTCTTTTCCAGGGATATGTGACTGGCAGCTCTTGCAGGGGATCTTCACGCTGCGCAGAGCACACTTTCCCATATAACATGGCCCTACATACCTTTTAGTACGGGTCATCATTAAGTCATTTTCCTTAATACGTGTGTTTTCTTAAACAATTTTGCAAAGCCATGGCTGTATTTATTTATTTGGTATTTATTTATTGCAGAGTGGTTTGAAGCCTATCACCTGTTAGAGGCTCAAACTCTAGCTTAAAAACTTTCCCGTGTATTCTGCATCAGTCCTGTTTGAGGCTGATATCCTAAATCAAAAGAAACATGGAATGGTGTCAAGAAACCTCTGGATTTTTTAAGTTTCCTGTACTTAAAAATCTAAGATTACATAATGGAATAACTGACCAAGAGAAAATAAATGGCTTTTTCTACAGTAAAAAGTTACTTTTAACATTAAAAGGGAGATTAAAAAAACCCTCTTATTTCTAAAAGAGAATCACAAACCTTGCTTCTTACACAAGTTCTTTTTCTGCATGCTGCATTGTGTTTGTATTAATAGTATGCATATATGACCAGAAGTTCTGTCCAGAATGTGTAAGACAGCCTTGTCACAGACTTCTGCCATACATTTAAATTGGCCAGTAATGTTCTGGTTATGCAACTTAATGAACGATACGGGAGAGATGAAGGCACCTGAGTACGGGAGTTTACTGTCATGTTTTACACACTCCTCAGGGTATGTGCTGCTACAGAAGGGGGTGGGTTTTGTTGCCTTAAAAGTCTGTAAAAAAAGATTCCAAGCCAAGTTTTTGTAGGAGATAAGATAAAGGGTAGTTACTTTAATGAGCAGTCCAGCTCATCCAGGAATACAT
>JAOXXN010000364.1:9923481-9934288 GCA_026770055.1 Myrmophylax atrothorax | reverse complement strand
AGGGAGCGGAGCATCCTGAGGGAGCGGGGCCGCGGCCGGGTGTGCCGCCGGGTTCGGCGGGGCTGAGCCTCCCTTCCGCTGCCCGCAGGTGAGGGGGTGAGGAAAGCTCCGAAAATAGCGGTGGCAGACGGGGGAGTTGTGTCTGTGGGCGCCGAGCTCGGCCCGGGGCGGCTCGGTCCGAACCTGTTGTGCGTGTTGCCCCCGAGCATCCCGCGGGCTCCTCCCGGTCCTGCCGCCGCAGAGCCCCGGCTCTCCCTCCCGAACCCTCTGGGCTCTGTGTGTCCTACTGTGCCCTACTTTCATGTTGGTCTTGCCTCTTTCCTTGCTCTTATTTATTGAAACTTACGTTGGCGCCTTGATAGAAGTGACCTTAGACTCGGTTTACCGAGGTCATCTTGTTGCCAGATGGCATTAGGTCAGTAGTTTCGTTCTGTACTCCTCTATTCTTACCCCTGGTAAACAGCTGTTTTCTAGGAAAACCAATCCATGGAAATGAGCCATTATGTGTTGGGTTTTTTCCTCCTTCGTCGTTCTTTATAATCTGTGTCAAACTGGTTCTTCTTAATTGTTTGATTCTCATGAGACCTGCTTAAGGACCAGATTTTTGTGTATCGTGTTAGTGAGCACAGTCTGTCACAGACAGGACCGTGGTGAGTCCGCTGTTCTTATTTTCACTGGAGCTGAAAACAATGCAGAGTTTTTACAACTAAAGCAGCTCTGCTGCTTAAAACTAAGGTCCTTAGTTTGTGATAGGAAAACTAGTTCTATATGCTGTTCAGGCCTGGTGGCTTATAGTTTGGTCAGTTTACTTTGAAAGTTTTCTCTTTCTTGTGTTTCCAAGCAAAACCAGATGTATATGATATGTACAGATATTTCTGGAGTCAGCCAATATACCCCTGTACGAGGCCACTTCCACCTTAGGAAAGTACCTTGTACAAATATTAAAAAAAAAGTATTCTCTGGGAAACCGACTCTTGTGAATGTCACAACTTCACTTTTTGGACTTACTGGATGACACTTCACCACTTAAATGAATGAGGTGGATGACTAAAGCTCACCAGAAAAAATGGCTGGTTTGGAAAAGTACAAGTCAAATGTATATAATACAGTAAAATACCAAATAATAAAGAGTACTTTGATTTTAACTGCAGTGATGTAACACTTCAAATATGATCTTGATGGCTGCAGGAAGAATAACAATAGTATTTAATACTGGAAGTTGAAGTTCCTAATGAAATACCGTAATTAACTCGAGCTTGCTGTCATTAACTCTTGATGTATTTATAGTTTTAACCCTCTCCTGTTTGCACTTAAATATAAGAATTTCACAGTCTTGCAGCAGGAACTTTGTGTTACAGTCATGACTTCTGCCATATAATTGGTGTCTCTTTTGCACCTTCAAATAGTGAAACTGAGGTCTGATGTGAGCAGCAGGTAGAGCAAGTTTGACTCTGCTTTGTTGACAGCCTTAATGGTTACACAGGAAACTGAAGACTTCAGCGGCTTTTTTGAGGATTAAAAATAAAGTTNNNTAAGGCTATTTGGGTATCTAGAAAAAACGGGTTGATTAAATACCCTAAAATAAGCAGAATTGAGCATTTCTCAATGAACTCTATTCTGTAAGCAAGCAAGGAAAAAACCTTTCTGGACACAAAACCTTTCTGGACACAGGTTTCCTATACCAGTTACCATGCATGTTGTTGAGTTTTTAGAATGGAGCTAGACTGATACAACAATGGAAGTTCCTCCTGTGTGGAGCATAGTTTGGTCAGCTGGGAAAGTTCACCACGGTAGTGTTAACTTCAGATGCTCAGGGAAGAGTGTTTGCAACAGGTGTGTTCAGTGTGATGCTTCCTTTGGCAGGCCATGTGAAAAGGTGGGAAACAGCAGTTGAGGGACTTGCTGAGCCTGAGGTTACATCTGGGTAGCCCTGGAGTTAATGATGGACTTAGTGACTTGCCCTGAACCTCTTTGTACTTCTGCAGCAAAGTTTCCTGCCAACCACTGAGCAGCAGAGCAGTACAGTAGTGTTACGCTGTAGACCCCCTTGCTTGCAACCTCCAGGTTTTTTGGGCTTGTCCTTGTTTCCCTGGGAAGTTATTTAAGATCTTAAGCTGCCCCTTCTAGGTTAGGGTAGCCCTACAGTATGGAAATCAACAGGCAGAACTGAGTTGTGGCTTAGCCCCATCTTTTTTAGTCTATCTTCAGATACTTGAGGGACACACTGGGCAATCTTCTGAAAAACAAAATTAGGTTAACTTTAGGCTGCTCTGTGTGTTTGACTGAATATGAAAAGAAACAGGAACTCTATTCATGTTAATATATGACCACATGGAAGTAAGGAGTGAAAAGAAAATGCTGTTTATTAAAGGAACAGAAGTAATTTCTGCAGTGAAACCCCAGAATGTCTGGAAAAGCAGTGCTTTTGACATCTGACTAAATATAACCTGGTTATGCTCTGCTGTGTGGAGCCACAGATCAATCAATGGTCTGTTGAGAGTGAGACCGAAGGATGTTGATACTAATGACACACTTCCCCTCAGGACAGACTTGGCTACCCTGCAGGAAGTGGGGTGAGTACTGGGGTATAGAGTCAATGTTTTGACATGTCTGATCATAGACTTGGAATACTTGTCTATAGAGACACAGAAACAAGAACCATTGCATTAATTCATGATTTCTAACTTCTTAAAACTTTCAAAACTGAAAGTATTTACAGGACTGACAAGGTAGATCATATTTTCCTAGAAAAAAGTCTTAATTTGGATAAAAAAGTATTTATTAAATTTCATTTCAAGCTTTAAGTTACTTTTTGTGCATATACATTCTTTAAAGTTAAATCCTTTATGTTAATTCTTATGGAATGGTATCTCTCTTGTTTATTCCTTAAACTTTAAAAAAGGATGTTCTGCTTCATGCTGCTTGTCCTGAAACCTGGAGTACTGCACAGGCTTCTGATGATAACTTTCGTATTCCTTGTGCTTTGTCTCTCAGCCTCTGTACATTTGTTATCTCATAACCACTGTGGATACTTTTTGCTTGTAAATCTTCGTACAAGATTGTTTGTTCCGTGGTGATCACTCTTAAAATAGTACAGTTCTCTTTGAAAACTGGAATTGTGGAATTAAAAGGTGGTATAAGGAATAGGAGTTACTGACTGAAGTGGACAGCTGGGCTGACATGAGGGAAGCCAGGAGCTGATGTCAGAGGGGATGGACGGGACAATGTGAGGAAAAAGGAAAGGATAAGAGATGAAACACACATGGAAAACACGCGCTATGATCTAATGGACTGTTGAATAATGGAGTGAAAGGAAGGAAAACAAGCAGTTAGAGATTATTTTCAGCAATGTTATTAGAGTGTAGTAAGTATATCCTGTGGATTGCATGGCATACAACATGGGATTAGGCTTGTGTGACCAGTAAAGAAAACACCAAATATTTAATGTGGTTTGTTTCTGAATACAAAGTATATGCTAAGCATTTGCACAGGTATTTCCTCTTTTGTATGACATTCTAGTGGAATCCAACCAAGTTGGATTTATTTTACTCAGGAACACTGAACTCATTTGTTGGAGTACCATGACTAGTTTGCAAGGATTTCAGTACACAGTTTGACTTCTACTGTGGATAACTTTTTTAACTCTACTTTTTTCTCTTACTCCTCTTTTAGACTTTTAGTGAAGTAAATATGAAAAAACCCAGATGTTCATAATAAACCACACCATAAGGTAGAGCTTCCTTGTGCAGAGCTTACATGTGGGAAACTATATAAAAACATGGAAGTATCCTGTGCTCTCACAGCTCCACTATTTGCTGTCAGCTTTGAAAGAATCCTTGTTGCAACATGTACTCTTGATACCCTGGAAGTGATAACTGGTTCCTTCATAATTTGAGTCTCAGAAATGTATTTTCTCAGTATGTTTACTAAAAATCTTACTTTTCATTGTTGGAATTACCTCTGGCACAAGTGTCCAGCAGTGGATAAATGGAAGCATTATTGTGGAGTGAAGTGTGTTCAGAGTTTACAGTTTGCAGCAGCAGACTGTGCATGGTCTGTGCTGGGAGTGATAAGCAACATCCAGTTGCTCTTGGGCCTGTATTTATCTATTTGTATGTTTTGCAATACTGAATAAAAACAATAAATCCAGATTCTCTGAGAAGATCTGGATTCTGCATGCAGGGAATATTTTTCACTCTTTACATATTTCCTGTACACAGTTGTTTATCTTCATGTGGAGTGAGAGGAGTTGCTCTCAGTTGTGGTGAGGCTGTAGGATGAAAAGCAGGAATCATTTGGGATTCCTTTCCTGCTCTGACTGGATCCTGTTAATGAAGCTGCTGCCTGACCTTGCTGCCCTAAACCTGATGTTGCCTCACACGTGCCTTCAGCACTTGGGGAAGACCTGTCTCCTCAGGCAGATGTGGGGAATATACACTAGTCTCTGCAAATATATGTATTTTTGGGAAGAGTTGGATGTAGTCCCTGGGCATTGCAAACTGCAGTTTTTCCTTATACTCTGGTAAAAAGCAAGAATAGAGGAATAGGTGACCCTTTCCTTAAGAAAAACAGTTTCTGTGTTGTCTCGTCTCCCCTGTGATGAGGCAGAGAGTCTGTGAGGAGTGTGGTGTCTCCTTTCCCCGGCTCTTTGTTGTTTTATAGGGCAATCACACGAAGTTGCTTTGAACTAGCTCGAAGGAGGATGCATTGTGAATTAGGGTAAGGTGTGACGTGTCAGCATGAAGTTTTGGCATGATTTGATACTCTGTACTCCTACAATTGATAATCTAAGGGCATTGCTTTAATACCAGTGGTTTAGAGGCTGGAAAAAGGACTGTAGCACAAGGTGAGTGCACAAGGGAGAAGCATCTCTGAGAAAGAAGTTTCTAAAATCCTCAGCAAAGTTGAGGTCTTTGTCTCTATGGTATCTGAGGCAATCAAAGTTAATTTTCCTCATTTGTGTGGTGTCTTGTGGGTGTCTGCTTTTAGCTGTGGCTGGTAGTAGGGTTTCCTGTGTTGTATCTTGAATAAGAAGTGACAAATCCTGCTTGGGGCATTCAGAACAAGGGAACTAGAGATGAAGAAGTATCTGTGTAGAGGTCTGTGTGCATTTCTGTGGTCACATATGGAAAGTGCTTGCATGCTTAGCTTCAACAGATGGTCAGAGGGTGAAGGCTCCTGAAGTCCAAAGTGTATTTAGTAGCTTGTGGAAAAGGGAAGATTTAGGACAGATTAACTCCTGCTGCTTCCCTTCCTTTTGTTTCTGTGCTCATCTGACCTGTTGATGAGCCAGTTCTGCTGACAGTGGGCACTGGCTGCAAAACCAGATGTAACACAAGTTACATCCCAGCTGATCTTAGGAACCAAATTACCTCAGCATGAGACAAACCCGCGGTAAAAGGAGTGGGTGGGTGACACTGAACCTCTGACTGATGAAAGGGATGAACAGCATGAACTGTAGTGTCAGCAGGCTCTTAAGTCAGTGGTATGATCTGTGTTGCCCCAAAACTTAAATTCATTACAAAAATAAGGTTGAAAGAGAGTGGAGATGGTAGATAAACATGTGGCTTCCTACACAACTTGCACTGACTCATGGTGAGGTAACACGTTTTCTTCCCGAAGATCTTTGCCTTCTCCCTGAAAAGAGCAAATACCAAATGTGATGTTGGTAGAATTTAATGTGTTTTAACACCCTCCCTTGTAAAATGAGTGCCACAGAATGAATTCTTCAGCAACATTCATGGCTTGCAGTCTAGCTATCCCTAGCATATATGTATCAAAACTATCTTAACATATTTATGAATTCATTCTGGGCATGTAAATGTTGACTTTCAAGCAGAACTGTTCTGTAGGCTTAGCTCTTGAAAGCTGTTGCGTGTTGCAGGAGTTCTGCCTGTGGGAAGCACTTCAGTGGGTGTGGGGTTTTTCCACAAAGTGAACCTGGATTTTACAAGGTGATCTCAGTGTTTGACTGAAGTCTCTAATCTGCTGTGATGCAATTTAATGAAAATTCAAATTCCTTTCAGAAGATAACTAATTAAACTTGTAACCAACACCCAGACCACCTGTTCAAAATCATTTGCCTATTATACAAACTTCATTGCATTTTAGCAAATGGGTGCAAGCATAAAGAACTTCTTTGAGGTCAGGGTTTTTTTTTCCTCAGGTCTTATCTGCCAACACCAGCATAAACTGGTACTCATGGCAATGAGTTCAAACATTCAGGCAGTGTGAATACAGAAACAGTAGTTACTACATGCCTTATGACATCTCCCAAAGTAGAAGTTACTGGAAAAGCCCCTGGTTAACACACTGGTTTACTGTTCCGTAGCAGGGATTGTTGGCACACGGTTTCTGAGCCGTGTTGCTGTAGTTGCTGTACACAGAGAGTGATTGTATAAGGTATGGCTGTCAAAGTCAGTAGTAAACCCTGAGTTTAGCTTAGAGCTACCAGTGGTGAGGAGGCAACACTGCAGGCAAAGGAAGGTGTCTGTGCCTTCTCTGAACGCAGCACTGTTCAGCTTAACCTGTAGTAACATTTTTAGCTGACAAGCATGAACTTTGATTAAAATTTACTTGTACAACATCCACACTTAGAAGTCAAAGGCAGCAAACTGTGTTTGGCTTTCTGCATTAGCTGCCAGCTGTAGTTACGGATTTCTTTTTCACATGACCACTGTTTTCATTTTATAGCCACCTCTTTTCATCCTGTCTTGAACGTCTCTGCTGTTCTCATGACACAGTTTCCTGGTGGTTTTAGCTTTGCTGTGCAACCTTCCAACTTTGTTCTGGGTCTTCTGAGTGTTGAGAACAAGTGTTTATATGAATGGCAGAGGGGGGTTATTTTTGTGCTCTCAGGGGCTTTTGTTTCTCTGTATTTAATCCAGTTTATCTCTCCCTTTGGTTGCTTGCCTTCATTTGTTGAAGTATCTGACTCTGGATGCTGGTGACAAACTAAAATTAGCTTGCTTACTGCCCTGGCCTCGGGGGGTTTCCAGTTAACTAATAGTTTTCCAGAAAGACTCCAATGCATGTGAAGGGATTTGGACTTCAAAGAGGAAGTTCTAAACTGCCTGAGCAGGAAGGGTGGAGTGTGTCCTCCAGTTTATTAGTCTTTTGGCTGGAGATTTTAGCCCAACTATATCAGTGCCTTAAGGCTAGAGTGAGTGGTACTGGGAGTTTAATAGGTTCAGTTTGTGCAGTTTAGGTCCAAACTAAAGGATATCCTGTCACCATTTTTAACCTCTTGACTCTGAGATCCTGAAATCCCTTTTCATATAGTCATGTTAATACTGTTTAAGTAACTTTTGTACTTTGATTGAAATAATACATGTAAGAAAATCAGAAACAAGTAGTGATGAGTGAACCTTGAAAAAAATAGCAAGTCAAATGTGGAAAAACTTATGAATGAATTCTGGGAGCTGGTGTTGTAATAGTAAGTTAATGCTTGTCCATTCAGGTGTGCTGAGAGAACTTACTAACTATTTGTAATGCTTTATTTCTGTCTGTTACTTACACAAATAATGCATTAATCCTATATTCAGAAATGTCACTCTGAGTGGCAAACTGCTTAATTATTTAGCTAATTGACTGCTGACATTTAGTGGAGGGATCACATTGCAAAATTGCTCATCTTTAGTATAGAAGGCTTCCCCCTTAATTTTAATTTGCCTGTTTTCTAGAATGTAAGGAATCTAAAAGGGAAAGTACAGTTATTTACAGCATCTCGAGTGTAATAATTCAAAGTAATAATGACTCTTTCTCTCTTCAGGAAATACATATAAAGGAACCCATAGAAAAGGAAGTAAATCCTCACTTATTGCCAGGTAACCGTTGTCTGTTATAATATTAGGATTAAATAATTAAAAAAATCAATTATGTGAATAATACTTAAACATTTCCATGTCTGCAGCAAACACTTGTGATACCACTGCCACAAGTATAAGACACAGGGTTTGGTTTAACAACCAGTCAGGTTGAAGTATTTTTAACATCTGCATCTGCATGGTGTGTTGAACTCTAAAATTATTTTTTTACAGAGTACAGTATCTTTAGTTCAGCTGCATGTGGAGAACTGTCTGTACTTCAGTTTGCCTTGTTTCTCAAAAGATAAATTTGGATGGTTTTTGTTGGGAACTGAAGACAAGAAGTAGAGGCAACTTCCTAGTTACTTCACTTCTACTGCAAGTTACTTAGACCTTCTGATGCTTCATTTACTGTTAAGACTTTTTTTTTCAATTTACAATTATTTCTTTTTAAAAAATGTTTTCCAAGATCAGGAAAGACAAAATACCAATAAATGTTTAGTAGAAGTTTTCAGTAAAGTAGTATTGTTCTTTTGGGTTTCGTGCAGTTTCTAGGAAAGAATTTGTCTGATTATACCTATTAAAACTTTATTTTCTTAAGCTTGAAGTTCAATTCCCATGAATTCTAAGACTGCATCTTCACTGGCCATTGTTTATGCAAACCTGTGTTTGAGAACTTTAAAACAGCCCTGGGACCTTTGAAATAAGCAACATCCTCAGTCAAAGCTACGAAAGATTAGCTATGATGAACTTGAAATAATTAACTCAAATGTTTCAGCATTCTTAGAGTTTAACAGTAAGGAATGTTTGGACAATTATCAGCTTGTTTATTCACTGTATTAACTACTTTCTTGGGATTTGGTTTTTTTAACACGCGTACTTTGGAACTGTGTGTGTTCTTCTGCCCCTCAGAGCAGGCGTGTCAGGGGTACCTCTGGTTACAGATCTCCTAAATATCTGCAGTTCAGGCTGTCTGGAATAAAGTGAGTGACCTGCAGGCCTCTCAGTGTGCTGGTTCAGGAGCTGCCTCTTAGTGGTTTAATGTAACAGTGATGAAGTATTTTCAGACGAGTTCTAAGCAACTGTCAGGAAGTTAATGATGAGTTTAAGATGACAATTGAAATAATTCACTTACAAATGTCAGCTGTGTTGAAAGTTCAGTGTTTCTCTTATGCAGGTGAACTGCTGCTTTGTGAAGCAAGCACAGTGTACAAGTATATGCAAGAAGATGGGTCAAACCGTGGCACCTACGGGAAACTCGTGTGCACAAACTTCAAGATTTCTTTCCTTGATGATGATTCTGCTTCAGATGATAACGTAGGAAAATAAGTCTTCTAATTATGACCAAACAGGCCCTGACTCCTTGTAGTGTGTCTGAATAAATGATCGTGTTTGTTCTACATCTTTATATAAGGGAAAGATAAATTTATAACAGGTTTTAATGGTCCAGACTAACTTTATTCTGCATCTGCTTGAACTATGCTTGTCCTTCCTCAAGCTCTAATGACTGTTTTAAGTAAAAACAATGGAAGTCTTTATGTGGACACTTACCTTAGACATAGTTTATATATGTATCATACATCAGCCTTTTGGCAATAATACTTTACGTAAGTGTTTAATTGTGGTGTCATTCAAATGCCATTTTTATCTCTGAACTTGTGGAATGATAAAAGTGAAGGGAGCTCCAGGTCACTTCAAGTTTGGTGACAACAATAGGCAAGATAATTGCATTGCACGTGTCTTCATTTTACCCAGTGATAGATCTGACTGTAACATTGGAATATTCTTGGGATACTTGTTCTTTTAAGAGACTTTGTATTTCCTGCCAGGTTCCCATAGCAGGGAAATTTGTCTTAAAGGGCTTGGATTACATCAAGTTACTGTATTTCCTGTTTACTGCGATGATTGTAGTTTGAAAAATGACTCTCAGTAGAAATGCATGCTTTGAAGCTATTTGAAAAGTAAAACTCTGTCTACATTTTAAGCATGGCTGACACTTGAATAAAACTGGATCTGCAGTTTACAAGCCGTGTCTGTGTAACCTGCATCTGTTTGTATTTCAGTAGCTATTCTTCGGTGTTCTGCCTTACACAGCTTATAAGAGTAAGGAGTGATGCTGATAATTGATGTACTGAATGCATCCTTTACTTGTGAAAAGGTGCTATTGCTTAGCAGTGTGGAATTTCTATGTATTCTTTTTTTTATTTTCTAGGAGCCAGAATTTAAGAATAAAATTGTAGGAGAAAATGACATAACCCTGCAATGTGTAGATCAAATCTATGGAGGTAGGTTGGCTTTTCTCCTCTGGGGTGTTTTGTACATGTACATTTGTTTGTAGGAAACTGCTGGATTTGTCAGTTTGGAAACTAGGATTGGGTAGTCTAGAAGAAGCAGCTGCAGTTACATTTAATGATGAAATGCGAGATAAGAAAGCTGTCAGAACCCATTCTTATCCTTCAAGCTTGTCAAATTAATTTTAATTCATTTGATTGAATTAATTTGATTAATTATCTTGCTGGGACAGACAGAACAATTCCTTCAAAATACAGTGATTCAAACCAGAGTACATACTGTGAAAAGTCTCTTAAGTCTGGTGCCCAAGCATCTTTCACTGTGTCAGCTATTGCAGTAGAAGTGGAGGTATTCAGTTCATTGGAGCAGCAGTGCTGCAGAGCAGTACAGGTACCAAGTTCCTAAACAATACTTTTTGTTTGTCTAAGGGAACTTTGTTGTGTGAGATCCATGATGTGCTCAACATATTAAAGGAGATAGAGAATGAGGTTTTAAGTTGAGAGTAAATCAAGGAGTGCCTTGCAGCAGGGTTTACAGGCATGCCAGTATTGCTAAAGAAGGTGGATGAGAATGGGGCTGATCATTTGTAAGCATGAGAAGACTATATTGAGAAATCTGACCTTGTCTAGTGTTAAGAGGGGGCGGTCCCGTGGTGTAATGGAGAGCACTCCGGACTCCGAATCCCAAGGTCGTGAGTTCGAGTCTCAGTG
>JAOXXN010000364.1:9881819-9899229 GCA_026770055.1 Myrmophylax atrothorax | reverse complement strand
CAATAATAGTTTGCATGTTGAATGAGCAGTGTTTTGTTATGGTGGAGAAATACTTGTCATTCTAAGGTCATTTGGGTTCAAGGGTGTTTTTTAAAACTGCCATTAGAAAAAAAATATTAAAATGATTTTTCTATACTTTTGATCAAACTGTTGTAATATTTCAGTCATGAAGATTACATATTTATATTAAAGAACAGATGTTGGACATTTATTTGTACATAAGTTATCAGAAGTATATATAGAAGAGAAGCATATATCTGCAATTGAACATGGAAACACTTCTAATGTAGAGTAAATACCATTGTTACCATTTTTCTGCACTGAGGGATTGGAAATGTACTTCATATTTTTACTTCCAGGCTTACCTCCAAGTTTTAACACTGAAAGCAAGCTAGAAGCTTTACAGGTTTTTACCTTCTTGTTATTTCCAACAGGCTCTTTGAAGAGTGTCAATAAAATATACTTTGAAATATTTGTCCTGAAATGAGAATGTATGTTCACAGTCCTGTGTTTCAAATAATGCATTAAATCATAGCCAGCTCGACAATCTCCAGTGACAAGGCTTTTCTGGTTATAATCCAGTGTTTTTACAGGCTGTTATGGGGGTGAAGCTGTGCAGTTTTGTTCTGGCTGTACTTACTGGAGAGGTGCTGTTGGCATCACAGAGAGGAAAGTTCAGTGCAGGGAAGTAGGATGGCTGTGGGAAGGTGATCTGGAAGCTGTCTGCTCAGTGTCTGTATTTATGGGATTATTGAACACTGTTTATTTTTGTCTTAGCAATGTACTTCCCCCATATCCATTGTGAACATGGTTCTTACATTGTTAAATTAAGCAACTTCTTGAAATTGCCACATGAGGTGTTTCTCAAACTGAGTGTGTGTTTGAGCAGGGACTGAGGCGGTCACAGTAAGCTGTAGTGTACAAACCAAAAAAATTCCACTTGTTTCAAGATATTACAAATTGCTAGCCCCTGTTCAAAGTCAGCACTCGTGCCAGTCACATGTTCAAAAATCGTGCCACTTGGGGTGTTTCGTAAAGAGAGTGTTCCAAGGCTGTGCCAGGGTTGTTCTTGAAGCCCTGTGCAGCAACAGCTTGTGCAGCTGCTGCGGGTCACGTTGTAACACAAGGTGTGCCTCTGCCTCACCCACACTTTCTGAAGCCCAGCGAGTGTACTTTGACCACTTGGCTTTGATTTAAGACTCTATTCATTACTGAAAATGTTCAGCTGTTGATGCGTAGCAGATTGGAATGCAAACGTATTGTACAAAGGTGGCCACAGCCACCTTGGCCTCCTGATCTCTTGCTCCAGCTAAAGATTTTTGCATTTACACTCAAAGGATGGTAGCATAACAATGTCAGGAGGTAGCAGAATACTTTCTACTGAGGATTTCGTACAATGGATTCGTTTTGTCACACCAGAGGACACCTTCATTCTAACCTTTAGGTGGAGACTTCATATGCAGTATTCACAGCTTGGTACTCCCTTGAAAAGAGCTGGGTTTTACATAAAATTTTAGAAATTAAGTGGAATGGGCTTCATTTACTGGGACAGTAAGGAGATTCAAGTAGTGAGCTGAGTCTAAAAAGAGCATTCTACATACAGAACTATACATGTTCATCCACAGTGAATTGGGTGAGATGGGCGAGTGGAAGGGGCAAAACCTTTCTTATGGTCTCACATCCATTTTCATGGTTAATAGTAAAGCTAATGTGACAAACGCTTTTTGTCAGTATTTGCAGGATGGTGGAACTTAGTGGGGTAGTAGAGTTACCTTGGAAAGGAGTGGACAGAGAAGGTAAGGAGAGCTGATGTTTGAGCTGGAGAAACCATTTTGTGGGGCAGGCACCACCATGTTGAACACAGAGTAGAAATGGGGTTGTCCAGGCTGCCTTAGAAGAACATGGTAGAGACTACACAAAGTTCTGAGTCCCAGAGGACTCCCTCTGCTTGGGAGGTAAGTCTGACTTGAGTCACAACTTTAAACTTGCTATGGAGGCTGAGAAAAGGTTAATAGAAGACTGCTAATGTCTTGGCAAGTGTTTGTGTTGGCAAGGGATGGCTGGTGCTGCCGTGTGCTGGGCTGCTGTGGAGCCCGGTGCTCCTGTGCAAACCCTGCGGGACAGCAAACGCTGCTGCCTGACTGCAGTGTGTTACTCTGCGTCCAGCAAGCATTTTGTTTCTCTGTTTATTGTTCCAGCAATCCAGTAAAATTATTAGGTGCTTCCCTGAATGTTATGCCTCAATGTTTAAAGCAGGAGGATAACACATACCAAATAGGAAATGCATTTGTAAATTTATTTTGTGAGCAGCAGAACTATGAATTCTAATTTCCCATAGCCTTGTCTTGTCTGGCTATACCACAGTTCCCTTAGCTTTGACCATCCTTCTGGCATTTGCTGCCCTTGCTTCTGCCATAGCATCTTCAGTCTCCATCCATCTCCTCTCTGTGCCTGAGTCAGGTGCTGTGCCAGCAGCACACAAGTTTGTCACTGCTGCTGACCTGCTGCACAGAACAGTGTCTCAGTTCATGGGGACCGAGTAAATACACACGACTTGGCCTGGCCAGGCCATGTCGCCTTCAGACCAGCTGTTGGAATCTAGTAACTTTGGACGAAATTTTTTGTCAAATACCATCAAAATTACCTACTAGTTTTCAAAGCAGGTGGATGGAGAGGACATTGATGAGCTGCCCTGTGTGGTTACCAAGGAAATTAGGGTGGCAGAATGGAAATGAAGCCCCCATGTCTGCAGCTCAGGCAAGATTCAAATCTGCAGTTCTCAGGCTGAAAGCAATGCTTCTCTCAAATAGGAAAATCTGCTTTTACAGTAAGATCAGATATCCCAGTTTTCTCAATGCAATTTTTTTTTAATCTTGCATATTGTTTGGTTTTAGTCTCTGAAATAATTTTTTCGTTAAACTGTAGAAGCCAAAATTCAGTCTATAGAACACTGAGTTTCCTGGAAACAGCTGACATTTCTATGAGTTCTGAAAGGTCACTTAAAATCCTTACTGTTATTTTTACTCCCGTCTGAAGGAAATTTCCAATTAAGAACAGCTAGCGCTGCTAGAATTAATGTACAGTTTTGCTAATAAAGAGTGTAAATTTTCAAGTATTTTACAAACACTGGTGAGCTTTTAAATGTCTGTGGGCTCACTTTGCAGTCAGTGAGACTCATTTTCTTTTGTGTATTAGAGACTTTTTTCCAAGTATGTTTATGCATTAATGTGATGACAGAGAAGCTAATTTTATGCAGAGGGTCTTGGTCTTAGTGCTCATTGCTTCATGTTTTGGTGATGATGTAAAAAGGTATTTCAACTTTCACTGTGACTCCAATTCATAAAACAGAATGCTCCTCACCAGCCTCCTTGAGTTCACTATACAGGTGAATCCACTTTGTTTCCTACAAGCCAATTCTCGCATTTTCCAGTTTCCCATCCCACACTTTCCACTGCAGGTTCTCTCTCAAAAAAATACCTCTTGATTTTCTGATGGCTGATCATTCAACTTTGGAAAAGACTGGTTTTATAACTGCCGGCTATACTTAGTTTTTCCTGTTTCAAGGGTTGTGGTGGGAATACCTGAAAGCCAGACAAGGAATATTACAGATGATTTAACCAGTATTCTCAAAGTGCAAGGTCCCTGTCAATATGGAGCATGGCAGCTCTGGAAGTTATAATAATAATGATGACAACAATAAAGTAAAATCCTCCTGCACAGCATTTTTTCCCAAACAAAAGCCATCAAAGAAGAAACAGAGCGATAATCCCAAGATGTGTTTTCTAATGCAGTGTACAGTGTATCTCCTGTAGTTTCAGTATTTTGCTGTGATGATTCCTGCAATGGAGAGTCACAAGTGACCACAAAACGATGGTCTGAACTCCCAGCAGGTTTGGGTTTGGGCCTGGGTGACACCAAGTGTGGGGCAAATGCAGACAGGTGCTAAAGGGAGTCCTGCTGTGCACTGCCCTTCCACCTCTGCTGTTAGCCTTGGGGAGCTGCCTGCTGATTTTGTGAAATAGGTATTCTGTCTTTGTGGATTAGCTTTCTATCAGATCAGCTTGTTAATTTAAATCGCCCCATGAGGGTGCAGGGGGAAACAAGGGGAGTGGATGGTTTGAGGATGCCCCTCTCAACAGTTGGCCCCCAGTCAGAGCAGACGCAGTGAAAGACAGAACCACAGGAGATGGAAATCACTCTCCATCTGCCATGCTGTTGAGAAAGAGATAAATCCTGGGAGCCACAACTGAAGTGTGGCTAGCTGAAATGTTCTAAATAACATGCACAGCCAACTCCAGCTATTTAACACTTCTGAGGGGGGGAAAAAACCCCCACAACCCAAGCCAGCTTTGTTTTGAGATTACCTAGAGAAGCCTTATAGGGTGATTTAAAGTATAGTTGCATTAGATCTGACCTGTTTCCACATTAGGAAGGTAAGTAATTCGATCTGTCATCATCCAAGGTGCTTTGATGATCTTCAGGCCTCTAGTTCCTTAGGCTGTGCTTTGATTTGGCTGGCAGAGGTTTTAAACACCATCATCCTGCCTGGCTGTGAGTAAGCAGTGATTGAGGGCAGCTGTTGAAAAGCAAAAATCGTGTTCTGACTTGTAATCTGAAAACAACCATTGCTCAGATAGTGATGGTGGATTCCTGGTGCATTCCTCCTTTTTTCTTCTAAACTCCAGCCACACACAGGGACCTGCTTGGTTACTCCCCCATACTCCTTTAGCATGTTTTACTTACTTACTTTTTGTTTAGATTTAATGCAGGTGATCTGTTTTGTCTGTATGCCACCCATTATTTCTCTAAGGTGTAGGACATATTACTCTACCTAATTTTCCATGGAAGTTTATCTATCTAGTGTTGTTCTGAAGGCACTGGCCCTTTTTATGATTCTAATTGCAGTAGAACAACTATCTGGAGACATGATGATAAAAAGGGCAGGTTACTGAACTGAAATACAGTGATAGTAAAACCATTACTCAATGGCTTGATATTAAGTAGAGGTTGCATGGCCATGCAAACCTCTGGAGTTCTGAAGGTAAAAAGGAAGGCTACAAACAGCTGAAACACAATTACCAGGGACCCAGACTGACTTAAGCAGCAGGAAATGACCAAATATAAATTTTTTTTATAATCTTTGGATCTTATTAAAGTAATAATAGCTCTGCTTATACTGGCTGCTGACATTAGTATTTTGTGTAGGCTGATGGACATCCTTCCTCTCCTTGAACGTTTTCCCCCTCAGTTATTAATATACAACCTGCTGCCTTCCTGCTCCAGCCTTACAAGGCAAATATCTCCCCAGCTGCAACACAGGGGGAAAAGTTGACTGAATCTTTGCATTTGTCAGAGGACCATTATAAATGACTGTTCCCTGCCGAGAAATTTCTTTTGAAAAGTTACATTCAATTAATAAAATAATCTCTGAGTATATCAAACTAAAAAAAAAGGTAAATTTAATCACAAGACTGAAAAAGAATTCTTTAATACACTTAAACTCTTTCCAGTGAGGAAAGAAGGATTAACTCCCTGGATATGTGGCAGAAAGGCAGAATTGGCTGGCTGTCCTCCTGCAGTCCATGTGGGAACAGATATCCACCTGAGGTCCCTGTTCTGGAGCAGGTGGATGCCTGGAGGATGCCATGGGAAGCCTTTGCTGGAGCAGGCTCCTGGCAGGACCTGTGGCACATGGAGAGAGGAGCCCACGCTGGAGCAGGTCTGATGTCAGAATTGTGACCATGTGGCAGGCCTGTGCTGGTGCAGCCTGTTCCTGAAGGACTGCACCCCATGGAAGGCGCCCACACTGGAGCAGTATATGAAGAACTGCAGCCCATGGGAAGGACTCTTGTTGGAGAAGGCATGGAGGACTGTCTCCTGTGGAAGGAACACCACACTGGTGCAGGAGAAGAGTGTGAGGAGTCCAACCCCTGAATGGGAAGGAGAGGCAAGGACAACATGTCTGACTGCATCCCCATTCCCTGTTCCCCTGATCACCCAGGGAGAAGAGACAAAAAAACCAGGAGTGAACCTGAGCCTAAAAAAAAGGGAGTGTGGAGAAGGAGATTTAAGATCCATTCTTCTTTGCTTCTCATTATTCTACTCTGATTTCATTGGCAGTGAGTTAAAATAATAGCTGGACATCGAGTCTGTTTCACACATGGTGGTGGTTGGTGGGTCATCTCTCCCTGTCCTTACCTCAACCCATGAGCCATTTGTTGTATGTTCTGCTCCTTCCCTATCGAGGAGAGGAGTGACAGAGTGGCCTTGGTGGGCACCTGTTATCCAGCCAAGGTGAACCCACCACAAACACTAAAATAACTGTAACAGCATCTATTCGTCTGTGTGAGCTCTTTGAAAGCTTTTATAGAGGGAATTTCAGTCCCTTTAGGTATCGCTGAGTTTAAAAGATGTTGAAAATGTATTTCATGCATCTGTATTAGCTTTTTTCCCATTCATTTAACTATAGGTCTGCCAGTAGGCATCACCCAGGCAGCCACTGATTCATATTTACCCAATCTCCTGAAAGTCTTCCTGGGCCTGCTGTGAGAAGGTACATTTGTTGCATTAAAAAGTGAGTTATCTTAGTGTGGCCATCACCAAATCCCCACTGCTGGGCTACAGAAGTCTAAGCAGTCTGTTTCACAGTGGGCAGGGAATAGCAGCTGTCACTACTCATTGGTAACTTTGGTGTGCCAGTTCAATCAGATTTCTGAGGGGTGTTTGATGGCAGTGAGGAGCATAAAGCGGAGAACTGACCTGTGGAGAACTGCTAGGGGTGATGCCTTGCTAAAGGGCTCTTGGGTCAGGTGGAGTCTGAAAGAGCTGTGTTCAAAGAAGCTGTCTGCCTCCAGCTGTTCGATTTATACTGTGCTCAGAGAAGCAGGGCTGCTTATATTTTTGCAAATAAACCAAACTGCATCAAAGATGCTTTATTCCTAACTGGATTGACCTATTTGACACTGAGCTGGCCAACTGCCCAGACCAAGAAAGGCCTCTTCCTGTGGAAGGGAAACTGGCAGATGAAGCAGAATTAGGAGTCTTGATTTTTTTTTTTGTCAGCTGTGCTGGAGAGATGTAGTAAAAAGTCTACTTTGAAATAATTTTATCTATATATGTATTTTCAAATTTTAGAGTTACTTCTGTGCCGTATTATCTTTCCAGTATGATCTTGCCAATGGAAAGTGGTAAAAATTGTATCTTCTTCCTTAAAGAGTTTTGGTCCTCCATATTCCATGCCGTATTTCCTGACATCAATGGGAAAATGAAGTCCCAGTTACACAGATTGTAGCACACCTTCATAAAAGTTATTTACTCAAGTTTTTTCTTCTGTTGCAGTACTATAGCTGAGAGCAATGTGGCCTTGTGAAGCATCAAAAATAGCTCCTGCCATAAAACAGGATGTTAGAAACACTTGGCACTTTTCTATTAGCCTTGTATTAACAAAGACTAACAAACACATATTCAAATATGACATTTGTATCTGAGGTCAATTTACAATCCTGGGTTGTGCAGATGTAAGTAGTGCTTTGGTTTTGACTGAAGGATGTTTATGGCTCATGGTGAAGTGCCAAGTTGGTTCTCCAGTTCCAGGTGGAGTTTGCAGCTAGGAAAACAGAACCCACTTGATTAAAAGAGGAGGGAAAGTCCTAAATTTGTGTGTCAGTTTCTGGTTTTTGTTTTCTCATCTGGTTTGTTTTCTGGTGTGTTTTTTTGTTTTATTTTGTTTTGTTTTGTATTTTACAGAGCTGTGTTTCAGAGTGGGACTATGTGCCCAGGATAGGGAGTGCTTTCTTTCCTTTGGCACAGCACCTGGTCCTGCTCTCCTGCTCTAAGCAGTGGGAGATCACCTCACCGGATTTCAGCCACAGGTGCATTTTGACCACTGAGGGCAGTAAAACATTAAGGGTCTTCAGCTCATGCATTTGTTCTGCAGAAACACAACACCTGCATTTGCTACTTCATAACAGACTATGAAAAACAAGAGTAGTTTTAGTTTGGGGGGAATTTTTAAAAAGATTTTTTGGGATTGGTTTGGATTGGTTTTTTTGGTTTTTTACTAGATTTTTTGGTTTTGTGGGATTTTTTGTTGTTGTTGAGGGGTTTTTTGTTTTTTGGTTTGGCTTTGGTTTGGTTTTGGCTTTTAATTTTCCCTCTGAAGTGCTTAACTGTGTAAGAAATAGCTGTTAATTAAAATCACTGTTTTATCCCCTGGCAAAGAGAATTAAGCTGGTACCTATGGAAACATTAGGAAAAACACTTATTGAGAAAACACCGTGCATACCAAAGCAGGCCACTGTGATGAAGATGGCTGACTCATCAGTGGGACATAGTCTGTGTTAAATATGGAAAGCTCAGGTGTCATTTTTTGTATCTCAGCAAGGAAGAAAAATTTATTTTATTTGTTTCTTCCAAAGATGCCTTGTAAAGCAGCCAGAGTTCTTGACTTACTGCCTATGCAGGTGAAAACACTGGTGCACTGTGCAGCTTCTCTCATTCCCTGCTGCAGCCAAGGGACTCATCCCTGCTGTTTGGAGGTTGCTGGACCATGCCAAGGCCACATTCTGAGGCTGCTGGATGTGTTTCTGCTACCAGTCACCAGCTGGGTTTCTCCACTAACTTTTTTTTCTAACTTCCATCTTAATTTGTGACTGGTGATAATTCAGCTGCTAATACTTTTTTATTTCTACTCCCTGGGGAGGCCTCCCATTGGAGTCCTGGAATTCTCATGCTGGCTTCACTGACATACCTTACTGCTGTGAGCAGCAGGCCACCTCCAGTAGCTGTGGAAGGCAGATTTTGGGGAGAGTCAGAAGGTGGTCTCTGATGTGTAGCTGATCCTGCAAGTGCCTGCATCAGCACAGGAAAGAGACCAATGGTTGCCTGCCCCAAGGAAAGCAGCATTGTCATGGCTTGAAGTTATAATGTAACCGAAAACAGATTCGAGGAAAGAAAAGCTTCTTCTGTCTTGTTCAAAGATAACATTTGCAACATTTTAGTACCTTCAAAAACACAGATATACAGAATATGTAGATAGATAGATACAGAAGCAAGTGGCCATCAGCAAGACAGCAGTTCACATCACTGAACAAGGGATGCAAGCACTTTTTCACACTTTATTTCCTTTTTGTCCCAGATACAGAAAAGACTTTTGGGGAGCTACTCACATGCCAAGTTTTTCAACACTGTTTTCGTCAGGCTCACTGGCTGTCACTTGCTCTTTGCTGCATGTCTGGGCTTGCAGAGAAATGCAGATGCCAGTTCACTCTGGACTCAGTGAGGCTTTTGTCTAGTGAGTCCCCTTTCCCCATACCAGCATCCCTAGAAAAATAGTCATATAACATTTCCAGATCTACTGTGTAATTCTGCTGTTGTTTTAGCTCTTTTTTTGCTTCAATAGTGAAGTTTCAAATCCACCATCCTTCTTCCTCAAGATATTTTTCAGGGACAAAAAAAAAATCCACTTAGAGGCAGAAACATGAGCATGCTACAGGTGTACATGACTGATGGTAAAATTATCACTTCTTCATGAGTCTTCTGACAGTTCCTGACTGTTAATCAGGTCCCAGCTCTGTTTGAATCCACTGATTACTATGAATACCAGTTTTAAAAAACAGGAGACATTCTAGAATCACCACCCCATGTGTCTTGCATCTTACATCACCTTTACTTATATCTGCACAGGTAGTCCTGGTTTTGGTCCTACATTAGTACGTAGCAGGAGTTCTTACACATTTCTAAGCCATTAATGAACTCTTTAATACAGTCAGTACTTATGAAAACATTCAACAGGAGAGCAATAAGTTTTTAAATAACTGGCTAACCTTAGAAATAATGTTTTGATGATAAAATGCTCATCAATCTCTGCTATGCAGGTAATGTCCTAAACAGCCTTTGTCCCAACCATTCAAATTATTATTTCAATTTTATTTAGGAATGTGGTCTGCACTGTGGATAGGATTGACTATGAAGAGATTTCTGTTGGAATAACAGCTCTTTTGCAGCATGTTTATATATTTGCATAGACAGCCAAGTGCTTTTCAAAAAAATCTCTTTAAAAGCCATGACAACAAAATTATATAATGATAATACCATTTTGCAATACTGAAGATAGATATTGCTTCAGTGCTGATAGATATACAGGACAGAATTAACTACCCCTCCAAAACCCATATTTGGCTTGGTTTTGCCCTTTGGGGACTTATTCACTGGAAGAATATTCTTAAACTTTCTGCCTTGCAGTCAGTAGAGGCACCTGAATTACAGATCAAAACAGACATAGCAGTGCCACGGAGATGAGCACTCTGTGCAGCTGAGTGGGCAGTCCAGTCTCTCAACTTCCTCAGTTAAGAGCAAGGGCATCCCCTCTAAAAAACATCTGGAATTTTCTCCCATTGTCATAGTCAGCTGTGAAAGGTAGTTCACAGCAAGATGGTAAGACAATTCTCCCGAAGACTTGATTTGGATTTTATCCTTCCATGTTTTAAAAGCTAGTTTTAGCAAAGTAATTAGACATGGTTTTACCTTGAATGAACTGGGGAGAATCAGGGATGTCTGTATGTTTACGCTACAAATTTTTATCAATGCTTTTGCTTCCTGAGTAGAGATACTATGGAAGGTATTAACATTTGTGCCAGACTTAAAAACCTTCTGGCATTCCCTGTGATCACAACGTCCTGGCTGCACCAGCAGTACAAATCTTCTAGCAAAATCAGGGTATGCAACCTCTGCCAGGAACAGCACAGAGTGCAATGCATTTGGCTGATTTTTCAGGAGCAAAGTAACTAAAAAATGTAACTTTATTTCCCTTACAACAGTCTTTATAAAGGCTCAGAGATGGTCCTGCCAAATATTTCTAGATTGTTTTTCCATTTCCCCAGTCACAGCCGCTCACACACCTTTTCTGAGCTGATGTGACCAGTAGTTCCTGGAATCCGTATTTTTCTCCCTCGCTGACCCCATGGCTCTATTTGCCTCACATCTGTAGTTCTAAAATTGCCACTCATTATTTGCTTCTCTCTGTGTGGGTCTTTGGTCATGAGGAGAGGGTGTAGACCTAAACCTACTAAAAGTAATCGACATTTATACTACACACACTCTGAATGCACACAAGTACTCTCTATTTAGACAACATGAATGCTGCCCTAATCACTATTTATCTTGTGAATTACAACTCTATGGAAACATTTTCTTTGCACCATCTGGCTTGATGTATTTTTTAATGAGCTGATGAGTATTTATATGCACTACAAGGAACAGATAGGAAAGCATTTGTTACATTGGGACATTGAAATAAAGATTTTTCAAAACTTAACTTGTATAAAATTCACTGCATTAAATGATTTAAATTTTGCCAAAATATCTATGTGAGTTTTGGTGAAGGCTTTAGGGGACTCATTTTACTCAGTGAACATCTGTTAAGAAAGAAAACTGAACATTTTTCCTAGTGATGCTGGTTGAACAGGACTCCTGTGTAGAAATGAAAGGACATCTCAATTACAAACAGCACTTTGACTGATACTTTCGTCCTCATGATTTCAGTACTGTAATTGTAATATTAAAATAACCAGTCCAGATTCTTGCTGCTGAACAATCTCACTCAGCTACAAGGAGGAAGATGCTATTAAAATACAAAGATTTTAGCAATGATTTGAACTCCCTAGGAGATAAGAAAATGAGAGGATCTGGAAATACTTAAAGAAAATCCTTTTGAAATGAGCAAATGTGCATAGCATTTTTGCAATTCTGCCTTTGGTCCTCTGAAAATGCTTATCATTCTTTCCCTAAAAATCCACAATGTATTGTATTTGTAGATAAAAAACTTAAAAGAAGCATGTGCTGGTTTTTAAATCAAAATCCTTTGAAGAAAAGTTCTATTACTAACTTAGTGGCTGCATCTGATGTTTTAAGAGCTTGGTGTTAAAAACTGGCACTATGCTGCAGAAAGTAGTAATTAATTCTGCAAATTTTTTAGAAGCCAAAACATTGCCCTTGAATCATCCTAAGGGCTTAGCTTTAAAAGAGGTTTATTGGAAAATGTACATTTGTGAATTCTGATTTTTATAAACTTATAATTTAAACAATATCTAAATGATTTGGCATTAAAAGCCATCAAACAAGAGTTTGTTGTATGGACAGACAGAGTCATATCAATAAGTGGTTTTTTACTTAGAAAATTTGCTGTTAGTGTTGGAAAGTCCATTCCTAAAACCAAGAAGAAAAATCCAGCTGGTCTGCACTGGCTGGTGAAGGATTTATTTAGTAACCAAAACAACAGTATGAGAAAAACAGATGCAGCTGAAACTGAAAGAGAGATTATTACATGACCACTGTGTACCAGATACGATTTCTATGATTAGTTGATCACTGACTATAGTTTTTTCCCCACATACACTGTCACACATTAGTCTCCTCATGTCTCATATCTCTGATCTCCACCATCTCTCATCACACTGTGCCTTTCAACATCTTGATTCCTATTGGAAGAGAAAATCCTGTTCTTGGAGATCATCCTGATAATATAGGATAAAACAAATTGCAAGATAGTTTGTTTCCAGTTTTTTTCTGGCATTAGTGTTTATTCTAGCACTCAAGCAGCATGGTTTTAAAGACCGTATGGTCATAAGAAATTTCTGTCTCCCATTGTTCCTGGCCCTTGGGTTTCCATACTCTGTGCTCCTTCAGTAGTGATACATGCCTGTATGTGAGGGTGCCCTGTTCACAGATCCCTGCAATGATACAGGGGAACAAGGCCTTTTTCTTGACTGTTGTTTTTAGGTCAGATCCTTACAGGGATTCACACCGTGGCTCCACCTGATACTTCTTTTTAATGGTGTAATTGAGAGTGTCAAACTTTCACTGGGAGGGAATGGAAGACACAGGCAGGAATGTAATCAAGCTCGATTGGTGAAACTGCTGGGTGGTGAAGCCATGAGAGCCAGCAGCCACCTTGGAGAAAACAAGTCCTGTTTTCTTGCTGTCAATTTCAAAACATGCACATCCTATTTAACCTAATTGTCCTTCAGGAGAAAACTCTGCCCAGCAGCATCTGTGACAGCAGCACTAGGACTCATGCACTGTGTCTGAAGTTCCAGAGCCTGGCATGTCTGTTAAGCTGAGACTTCTACAACTTCTTCCTTTACCCAGCTCTGTGTCATGCAACCGATATTCAACTTGTGGTACATTTGACTATAGTTAGGAGCGTGCAAGCTCTGACTTCAGGTGTGAAATAAAGTTACTCTTTGCCTGATCTGCCGTCCCAACACACACTTGCAATTAGTTTGTCACTCACTTTTCCCGCTGATGTGACTGCAGCAGTCCCTGCTTCCACAGGGAAGCAAATCATGGCAGCTGCAACTAGCACACCACAAAGGAAGGCTCTAAGACCCATGTCTTTGCTATTTCCTATTTTATTTCAACTTCCCTGTTGACTATCAGCAATTCAAAAAGCCTGGCTCCTTTGGAATTCTTCTGCATTCTGCCAGATATGGGTTTAAGAATAACAGAGGATGAGTTGCAAGGTCAATTTACTGCAAGATGAACAAAATTATTTATAGAGTACAGCCTGTGCTTTTGCAGTATTGCCTCTTAACAGAATGCTTTGAAGATTTCAGGCCTCAGCTCTCAGGCTGGCTGCCACTGGCATTGGGATGGGGGAGGAAGGGAAGCCTGTACCCAACAAGACACCCAGTGACAACCCCAAGGACATGAATCACACATTGCAGTGTCGAGGGCTACAGCCTTCTGAACTCCTGGTAGAGACACAGAGGACTCAGATATATTTTTCTAATGCTGCTGTAAAATAACTTGCAGGTAAGAAGGTCGTGACACAGGATCTCCTGTGTGGGTATCCAACAAGCCAAGCAGTCCTCAGTAACATGTCAGATCTCAGCTGTGTAGAAGGGATCAACATTGACAAAATCACGGGCTGAAGTGTGTCCTGTTTGCCATCCTTTTCATTCAGATTATGGTTTTGTCTGTCAGTGTTGCACTGGAGAAAAAGAAATAATTTAATTGGTTCAAAATTCAAGTATAAGTGTTCTTAATTTGATTCACACTGAACTTACTAGTTTAAGTTCATCGGATAATGAGTCAGAACTGAAATTAATAATGAAGAAATACATTTGTTTGAAGTTAATTTGTGCAAACATCTGAGTCTCTAAGTCACAGAAATGACTGTCAAGTATGAGGAACTTCATAGTACACCTCACCCTAATAAAAATGAAATTTATCAACAAAATTAGAAATTATTAACCTACAAGTGATCCTAATTTGTTCTCTTTTGTAACAAAATACAGAAAAACAAGCAAATTAATAATATCATTAGCAACTATTTTTAAAAACTGATTTTATGAAACTGAAAATAATGCTAAGTCCTTTACCCAAATAATAATAAAAAAGAAATAAAAATTAGGGGCTGCTAAATAACATCCCATCAGTTAACCTTTAAAACGCAATCAGGACTAAACATGGAAGGACTTAAAACGCCACACTAGTCTAGTGGGACAGTGAAAATAACTGTAACAGCCCAAACAAACTGTGTTCTATTGATAAGAAAGGAGAAATAAAATTGTTTTGTTAATTAAAGAAAATGTACATGATACTGAGAAATGTTCTTTTCTTTTTTCCAAGAGAAAGAAACGGGGTATTGCATGTAGATGGAAGGCAAATTGTAACAATGATATTACTAAAGTAAAATGTAAGAATTTTGCTGACAGTGCTTTAAAAAGATGTGTTCAACAAACAGCTTTGCATTCTGAGGAAATAGGTAAATATTATCAGACAGGACAAAGACTAAATTCTTGCAGCTAAGAGTGTACTTTAAGAAAAATTTGAACAGCAGCACTAAAGCTAGGTAAGCCATATCAGTAAGTGAGGATAGTTTTTTGAAAGAGCTTCTTGGAAGCTCTTTTTGATCTCTAATTATGATTCTCAACAAACATTCAGAGTTCCAAAGAACAAGAAGAGAGATAATACAGTGACTGTGTTAAAAGAAGGCAAAAGGCAGGACCCAGGTCATTACATTCCTGTCATCTTGATTGTAATCCTCAGCAAAATATCCAAGTGGCTCATAGAGGACTAAATTAATAAATAATGAAGTTTAATTACAACTCAGAAAAGACACTACCAGAAAGCAGATCTTGTAATGCTATTGTGGTGTCTCTTCTTTGAGCAAATGCTTATTTGATAAAAATAACAGTGATATATCCTTAAGCTTCAGTTTGGCATTTCAGCTGGTACAGCAGGATGTTTTACTTAAAGAAAAGAATCAGAAGGATAAAAAAAGAAAGTCACACAGTAAGTGGACTGTGAATGATTAGCAGGCTTCAAGAAACTGAAGAGGAACAATCGGCAAACACTTGGGAGAGCAATCCAGATCTCTGGGGATCAGTATTGTCCATCTGCTATTCTTTGTTATCCTGTACCAAACTGTCACCAAGTCACAATAGCAAGGGATGCAGGGAATGGGAGTGTGAGAAATAAGGGAGGATAAAGTCACTTCCAGAGTGACTCAGAGCTCTCAGTAAACAGCGTTGAGTTAAAAAACGTAAACCAACAACTCACTAAAAGTAATTCTCTATTTATTAACATATTTTATTTATATATTAAAATATGGTTTATATATGTTTATGGATCTCAACATGGTCAAATGCAATATTCAAACTGTGAACTAAAATGTTGTAGGCCATCCTTGCACCACGAGCACCTTTATTCTGCAACAGAATACACTGCCTGGAAACTTACATGGGATTTAGTGTTAGTTTTTAGTGTGCCATGTACAGAAGGACTAAAGGTTTGAAAAGGTGCTCATTGACAGCAGAGCTGAGGGACTCCATCTGTACAGTTTGAAGATAAAACTGTTAGGAGTTCACCTGAATTCACTTAACAGGTATATTTGTAAATCCATATATACATAGAATCATGGAATCACAGAATGGTTTGGGTTTGAAGGAGACCTTTAAGATCATCTTGTTCCAACCCTCTGCCATGGGCAGGGACACAGAATCACAGAATGATGTTGGAAAAAAACACAGAGATCATGGATTTCAACCTTTAGCCGAACACATTGGACCATGGCACCAAGTGCCACGTCCAGTCTTTCCCTTGTTAGAAACAGAATTAAGGTTTTGCTGAAGCTAAAGGAATAGTTAAGGGGTAGTTAAGTTTCCAATCGTTTTTCCCAGCTTTGGAGGGGGGTGGGGGGTCTTGGGCAGGCAGGCAAACCGGGCCAGACTGTGAACCCCAATTCCCAGCCAGCAGGAAGAGGGGGCAGGGACCTTTTGGCCGGGAAAGGGTATAAAAAGTTCTGGATTTTCTTGTTCTGGGTCTGTCTCCTAGGCCAGAGGGGCACACCTGATTCAGCTGAATTTGTTAAACAAAAGTTTAGTTTTGCTTTGATGACTTTGTCCCCTCCAAATTTTATTGGTAAAATGTGAGCATTTCTCGCACCCTGAACAGTGAGACACCCAGGGACAGTGACTCCACCACTACGGGAATGGGCAGCCCATTCCCCCCATGGACAGTGACTCCACCACCATGGGAATGGACAGTCCATTCCAGTGTCTAAACGCCCTTTCCGTGAAGATTTTCTCCCAAACGTCCAACCTCGTCCTGTCACTTATTCCCTGGGAGAAGGGACAGCCCCCCACCTGCCTACACCCTCCTTCCAGGGAGCTCCAGAGAGTGATAAGGTCCTCCCTGAGCCTCCTTTCCTCCAGGCTAAGCGCCCCCAGCTCCCTCACTGCTCCTCACGGGAATGGAGCTCCAGGTCCTTCCACAGCTCCACTGCCCTTCTCTGGTCCCCTCCAGCACCTCAGTGTCCTTCCCGAACTTAGGGCTCCAGACCTGGACACAGGACTGGAGGTGCTGCCCCCGCAGTGCCCAGCACAGGGCGGGCACTGCCCTGGCCCTGCTGCCCACACACGTCCCTCCAGCCCATCCTGCGCCCACCCAGCCTGGCCTGGGACGCTTCCCCTGCCCAGGGAATGGGGCTGGAACGGGCTGCAAAGGACACGGCCTTGTGGCTGAACATGCACGGGCAGGCCCAGGGAGGCGGTGGAGTCTCCATCCCTGGAGGTGACCGAGGCGTCCGGCCCCGGCGCTGGGCGATGCGGGCCCGTGTTCGGCGGTCCCAGCGGCGGCGCTGGGCGGGCGGTGAGACCGGGCGATCCTGAGGGTCCCTTCCAACCTTGGCGGCTCTGCCATTCCGGGACGCCGGGCGGACCCCCAGCTCCTCCCAAGAACATCCCCGGCTGTTCCCGGGCACACTCCGGGCTCCCCCCGGGAACACCCCCGGCTCTCCCCGGGCACACTCCCGGCTGTCCCCGGGCACACACTCCGGACTCTCCCCGGCAACACCCGCGGCTTTCCCCGGGCACATCCCCGGTTCCCCCGGGAACGGCCGCGGCTC
>JAOXXN010000364.1:9844748-9855720 GCA_026770055.1 Myrmophylax atrothorax | reverse complement strand
TCCCTGGTCCTGCTGGCCACGCTATTTTTGATCCAGGCCAGGATCCCATTGGCCTTCTTGGCCACCTGGGCACACTGGTGGCTCATGTTGAGCTTTGTGTCCGTTAGTACCCCCCGGTCCCTTTTGCAATGCCAGTGGGATGTGGGCTGAGACTGAACAGAGCAGATAACTGGCAGCCTGGCCAGATGTGTCCTGCAAGTCAGTGGTTCTGATGTACACAGGGCTGCAGTTTGTGCTTATGGTGCATGGGAGGGAAACCACCCTTGTACCTGGGCCCTGAGAGCACAAAAATGTGTGTAGTTTAAGCGTGTGATTGGTTATTAAATTGGTTGTGCTCCCTGACCATTAAGATGGCCACATTTCTAAGGTCCTTTATTGAATTAGGCTGAAAACTTGAGGCCTTTTTTTATTACTTTTACCACTGAATTTTTCCTTTGTACAAAATGTGCAAAGTCACACTCTGAAGAATTTTTACTCCATCAGCATTAGAGGATACTGGTAAAGTAAGTATTGAAAACGTGGTGAAATGTTGTCTGTCCACCACAAATAAATATTCTTATGGCACATTTCCCTGTCAATATTATCGTTTGCCAGCTTTTAAGGTAAGGTTATGCATTCCCCAACCCTTTCCCAGCTTCCTCCACCTCAGAAGAATCGAAGCTCTGTTCAGACAAACAGCACCTACTTCTTTCAGCCCCGTTTAAGCATATTCAGCATTGATTAGTTTGCACATTTTTTTTTCCTCCAGAGATTTTGGCTTCTTAGGCATTCAGTAATGTTCTTTAGGAATTATTTTCATTCTGTGCAGAGCTTGTCAGTCTATCTACTTGAAATATTAACTGTAGGGTTGTTGGGATTTTTAGGGAAATGGAAAAATAACCTGTGTGTATATTCAGTAAAGAATGCAAGAATAATGATTTTCT
This sequence comes from Myrmophylax atrothorax, assembly GCA_026770055.1. Taxonomy (NCBI): domain Eukaryota; kingdom Metazoa; phylum Chordata; class Aves; order Passeriformes; family Thamnophilidae; genus Myrmophylax; species Myrmophylax atrothorax. The sequence goes on along the minus strand of JAOXXN010000364.1, from coordinate 9,854,797 downwards.
TTTGTGATGGTCTGGGTTCTGTTTGTTTTTTGTCTGTGGTTGTGTTTTTTGTTAAATTCTATCATGTGGGTTTGGGATTGGGTAGATGTGTTTAAGGGGATCGAGAAGCTTCCCAATATTAGAGGTTTTCTTCTTTCTGCTGTTGTAGGATATTAAAGGTAAACTTTTTGTGCAGGCAAGGGGGGTTCTATGAAAAAGGTGCTAATTAAAAATATAGATGAAGATTGGTTTTTGCTCAAGTATTTTTCTGCAAATACAATCCCTAACTGCACCACCTCCTTCCATTTAGAAATAATTCTTATGAATGACTTACGTTGTTTTATACCTTACTTGATGTTTTCCATGAACATCAAATTTCAGTGTTGTTTCTGAGTTGGCTGGATTTAAGTGCCTCGACTCTGTCATTCTGCAGACTTTGCTCCCCATGCTCTTGGCCTTGGCTGTGAATTAAATACTGTGCTTAGTAAGTGGAATGAGGTGTCTAATAATATCTCCAAGGCTGTGATTCCCTGGCAATATGCTTTTCTATTGCTTTTGTCTCTCAGATGATCCCTCTTTCTCCTTGCCCCAGCTCCATCTTTGGATTTAGTGGGAAGATGAAACCTCCTTAAAATTGAAAGCTTTGATTTGTGAATCAACCCCCCTGTATCTTTAAGCCATGGTCTGTAGGGAGAATTTTAGGCTTAGGTCGCTTTAGCCTGTGCTGCAGCTGGCAAGGGCAGCCCTGGCTGTGTGAAGAGACTTCCTGGAGTCTCTCTCAAGTTGTTACTGGTGTCTGTGCAACCTTGTCAGGTAACCCCTCTGGCTGAAAACTGATCTGCTTTGGTCAGTTTAGTTTTCACTTGAAGGTCTCTCTTGGCCTTGTCATCGGGCCCGGGCGACCCTGCCGGCCCAGGTGACAAGGTGCAGACAGAAGAGGGTAGAACCAGCTCTTTGGGCAGTAGTGTGGATTTGTAACTAGCCAGCTGTGGCCTTGGTCATACAATTAACTTGCAAGAATGGTAATGATTTCCACTTCAGGGCTTAAGTCAGGTTGATCTTTGCTGATAATATTTTGCAGTGTTTAAGGCAGAACTGCAGAGTGCACCAAGATGCACTAAACCTATGCTGGAATGCCACAGAGGGCAAAATGAGACTGAGAAAAGAGGCCACAAGGACCTGGCGGACATTAATGAAACTTTGAAAGTGGATATGGTGTATTCTGTGTTGCAACATCCTTGTAAATTTGGCTTAGGAGTGTGTAGTCACCACAACATTTTGGAATTCTCTCTACTGGGATCAGTTTTAGAAATGAATGGACCTTGAAGTTTGCAGACTGAAAACAGAAAATGGTACTCTGCTTTGCCCTACAGCTTCAGAAAGCAAACCAAATCAACAGAGTTATTAAAAGCAAAAGGAATCCCAACCAATCCTTGACAGATTTACCAAAGTATTTTACTGCTTAAAATTATGAGTAATTCATGCATGAGCGAATTTTTATATTAAAACTAAACAATGAAGTTTACTTAAAAATCTGTGCAAAAAGTGCTTAATCTTTGACTTTAATTGCAAAACTGCATTGTGAAAAATGCAAATTAAATATTCTTTATAATTGAAATAGGTGAATACCAGGCAAATCCAGTACCTGATAAATCACTGAGAAATTGGAATTGAGAGGTTTTTTTGCAGTCAGGCTGGGGAGTGTCATCTCTGAAGAATCACAGTCTTCGCTTCTTTCTCTGCCTTTCTTTTCCTCTGTTAAAGAGAGGAAAAAAGTCCCCCTTGTGGATGCTTAATCTTCTGTGATGATTCAGTTCACAAGACCCCAAACCCACCTGATTTCCCACTCTGAAGAGTTGGTCAAGAAGGATCCATCACCACATCCTTCAGAAAAGAGCAGATCAGTGTAGGTGGAGAGGAGTCTGGGCTGCTTAGGCTGTTGGCTGTCTCCATGTGCTGGGAAAGGCAGGGGAGGAGAAATACTGTGGCAGAGAACTGAAGTGCTTTTGTTTGAGGGGAAAGATAATGAGATGAAACTGCTGTGGGTATTCAGTATAGCAGACAAGTGAGGAACAGTGCTCAGCTGCAGAGAACTTGGTGAACTTGGAAACAGATTTGCTGTGCATTGTGGCTTCACAAGAGCTGACGGAGTCCTGAGTGGACCTGAGGCCTCTGTGCTCCCTCAGCTCTTCCCTCTGCACACCTGAATGGCCAGACTCCTGTTGTCACGGTGCTTTATGTTCATGCTTGCTTCTGAAATTCTTTGTAGTGGTAGAAAAAGGTATTTTAACTCCAAATAAGCAAGGAAAGCTATTTGCTAAACTTAAAAAAAAATCCTTTACTTATATCCTGGGCTTAAAAGTGTTTTTAATCTCTTCAGTGCTGTTTGTTTGGATTTTTTTAAATAATAACTCAGGTTAAAAAGATGACTTCACATCTTACCTGCTGAAGTGAGATGGTGAGTACCACGTACCAGCTGCAGCAGCTGAAGGGTTCCAGTGTCACTGAGGTTACTGTGAAACTGATCATATGAAACACTTCAAAGAAGCTAAAATACTGCTGGAACCTCAGCTTTGAAAAGTAAAGATGAGTAACTTGGGTGGTTTTAAGCTAATTATCAAAGGACTGTTGGAAAGGTGCCCATTAATATCTGCAGTCCAGCAGTTTAAAATCCCAGCTTGAGGTGTGTTCCCGATGAAAGAACAGGCACTTCCAAAAATTCAGACTCTTGATACCAAACTGGAAGATGTGTAATATTATATGTGGTTAGTAAAGGTTTTGAGTGATGCTGTAAATCAGAAAGATAAATAAGTAGTGTTGTGTGTTTAATTTCAAATAGCGATTGTCTGGATTCAAATGCAGGTATGTTCCTACAACCATATATCCAAAGTTTATGTTGGAATGTTCTCCAGCTCCCCAAAATGAAGACATGGACAATATCTCAACATTCCATCTAATCTGGATACAGCAACAGTGAGGTTTCTCTGGTCCTTCCTTGGCAGATGTTTAGTCTTAAAAGTCTCCACTGCTGAATGCAGCTCCCTGGTTGGTTTAATTTGCCTGTTCAAGTTTTTTAGAGTATGTCCTGCACCTTCTCTATTTCCAGACTAAGCTGGTATCTTTTATATTTACCAAAGTAAGCTCCCCAAACTAGTGTTTGTTACCCTGTTTGTAAAAAGTGTCTCTACTTTTAGATCTAAATAAACTTCGTTCTTTTTAGCTGGTGTTGTGGACTGGTTCATTCCTGCTGATTGTTATTGAAAATCTGTTTCTGTGCTTTATGTAGACCATCTAAATTGGAAATAGCATTCCAGCTGTGCCATGTAGGTATTCAGAGATCTCTTCATCCATTTTAATTTCATCCCATTCACTTTGTGTACTTCTGTGCACAGCTGGGAATCGTCTTGCTGGGGTTGGAGTTCTTACCATTGTAACTCACTTTGTGTCATCATCAGACCCTGTGAAAATGCATTTCAGTCCTCTCTTGTTTGTAGTAAGGATTATTAGAGCTATGGAACAGAAATGAACTTGGGCATGTAATTTAGTAGGACATTTAAAGCTTTTTAAGACACCAGTCTGCCTACTGTGAAGTGTTATGAAAAGTAAGAGCTTTCACTTTGTACTTTTATATACATATATGGAATTGTGTTGATATATTAGGGGTTTTTGTCAGTCACCTGTTACCTTTCACCAGATGGTTATGAAGTGCTAACTTGTAAAACTCTTTAATTACCAGATTGTCATTATTTCAATAAATACTTTGAAAGTGTAATAATTCTTCTATTAATAAAAAATACAGATTTTATGTAAACATATTGACTTGGGCTAGTTTAATCTGCAAGTTTTTATTTAGAGCTCTTAATTTTCTAATCAGAAAAAAATGTACATAGTTTATAATACATAAACAAGCAGTTACTTAAATTCTTAAATTTTCTTGTTGTTCCCTTGTGCTTTCTTGAGGGAAACCTCAAATAATTTTGCAAATTACTAAATAAAAAACGCTTTTATTCTTGCATATTAAAGAGTTTATTAGTACATACGTATTTTCCTTAATATATGTGTTTAGCTGTTAACAGTGCACGTTACGGGGTAATATGTTCTTCAGATCTGTAAAACTTAGGGATGTTGCCTGGAACGTGTCTTTATCCATTAACATGTGGAAGGAGACTGGTTTTTGTGCTTTTTCAGTTTGTAATTGTTTTTTTATTTTCACATTACCTAATTGTTTAACTGAGGTATTTTTGAATAACCTGACTTGAAGGAGTAAAATGGACTGCCATCAGAGGCTAATTTAGGAGTATGTGTAGTGTACTTTGCTTTGGGGAGCTAGCCAAGGAACCTGGCTGGGTAAGTGAATTATTTTCCTTAAAAAAAAGTAGGTTTCAGATGTGTTATTAATACTGTAGCTTTAGTTCATTAAGGCTAATTTAAGTTACAGGTAACCTCAGACTTAACATATCTTTGAATGAAAGCCCTGTGCTTTTTTAGCAGCTAGGGTTTGCTTTTTTTAAGTTGTGTATTCTTATGAGATTGCTCCTTATTTTTTAAGATTATCTTTCATTTTCATAACAGGCAGATATTTTTAATCGGTGGGTGTGTTTGTCATACGTGAATTAAGTCAGAATACTGACTGTATTTTATTCTGTCCTAGGTGATTTGCAAGTCAGATGCTCCTACAGGGGATGTTCTGCTTGATGAAGCTCTGAAACACATAAAAGAGACCCAGCCTCCTGAAACAGTTCAGAATTGGATTGAGCTGCTTAGTGGTAAGCCTTGGACATAACGTATTTGCTTTTTTCATCCCAATAAAGCTAATTATCTGGCATCACTGGAGATTATATTATAAGGTTTTTTGAGAGAAAGTATGCAAAAAAGTTAATTAGTCTGTCCTCTAGGGTAGTCTCTTGTTGGTTGTAGCCTTTAATCAAATATAAGTAACTGTTGCTTTTGACTGAACTTGGTACAGAAAGAATGAGTGTGGAGAGTCAGGACGTCTCAGCTCAGAGGAAGAGCTTTCCACTGACTCTGAAATAAATCAGGGCTGCAGCCTGGAGGTGTAACTGCCTTTCTCTGTGTTGGGATATGAGGGTTAGTGGAAGTTTAGAGCCTAAGTGTGTGGGTTCAGTGTTCAGATCTTTTGATAAAGGCAGGAGATAAGGAGCTCAGATTTAAAAATTGAAGGTAATTTGGTCATTAGTCGTAAAGACACAATAGTCAGGAGTTCTCTTCTTTCATGGACTGAAGAGATGTCATAACTATTTTAAAATGTTATATACTTCTTGTTGGTCAAAACAAGGTCTTCAAGATGAGTACTTTGCACAGAGCTCTTCCTGTAAAGATGGTAAGTTATTGCAAAAAAAAAAAGTAATTTATCATACAATTATGAATGTTTTGGGTTGGAAGGGACCCTTATGGTCCATTTGATCCAACCTCCTTGTAATTAGCAGGGACACCTTCCACTAGGACAGGGCACTCAGAGCCCCATCCAACCTAACCTTGGATGTTTCCAGAGATGTGGCATCCACCACCTCTCTGGACACAATCCATTCTAGTGTTCAGCACCCTCATTGTAAAAACTTCTTCCTTGTCTCTAACCTCAGCTGACCTCCCTCCTTCCCTTTAAAATCATCACCCCACGTCCCAGGCCATGCTGAATTGTGTGTCCCCATCTTTGTTGTAGGCCCCCTTTAAGCACTGGAAGGTTTCCTCAAAGCCTGCCCTCCTCTATGCTGAACTGTAGACAGAATTATCACCAGTGTTCATCCACAGAACACTTAAAGTGCAGCTTCCTTGTACTGGATCAGAGCTGTACTTCAGTTGTGCAAACAGTGCAGGAAAAAACCTCATGTTTTGTCAACAGTGGAACTGGGAGGTCAGGGATTATGAGGCTGGGAGTTGCCCATTTAAATCTGCCACTTCTTACTGGAGCTGGAAAAATGAGCAAAATCTCTCCACCTTGCTCTGCTTTCTTGTTTTCTTTGTTCTTCCCATTCATCCTGCCCCACCTTGAACAGCCTTCCTGGTACACCAGTTCATTCTCAGGTCCTTCCATCTATCCTCTCCTGCCCCTTGGCTGTCAGGCAGTTGGGAGACAGGACTACAAAGCAGCCCCTTGTCAGGAGGGGACATGTCTGCTGCAGAGCCTTGCATTTGGTCCTCACTCAACTCCCCTTCACTTTTACAGCCTGCGCAAACAATTCATTTTTCTTGTCCCAAATATTTAATTTGTGCTGACATTTCACCTTCTCTCCCTGTGCAGAGCACATCGAGTTAGGGCTAATTCAGAAAAGGTCAACTAATGAATGAGAGGTGTTTGTGGCACTGCTGAGCTTGGCTCTGGGAAGGTGGTTATCAGTGCTGTGGTTAAGGCTTGCATCAATAATTTTTAATTACATATGGTTATTAATTACTAAATCTCGGATGGCATTAGTATTCTTTGCATTTCCCTTGGTTTAGAGGACTGTCCTTTAAAGAAAAATACTTCGGGGGGGTGTGTGTGTGTGTGTGTTATTGTTTTTTTGTTAGCTTGGTTTTGGTCTTTTGTTTGTTCATTTCTCTGCTTTTGTTTTCTATAATAAATTCATAAACTCTGATAGAATTGTGCTTTAGGATGCTGTTCCATCCTGGAAAACAGCTACTGTGTCCATAGATATCAGCAATGCAGAGAATGCTGTTAGAAGTTACAGTACATACGAGTTCAAAGCCACCATGGAAGTATTTGTGTACATGTTTGAGGTGATGTTAGCCAGATCAGTGTTTATAGGATAGCCTTTAAGGGAAGCAAATGTAGGAAATACAGAAGCTGGGATCAGAATGTGAGGTTTCCTGTCGACGTAGCAAACATCTGTCTGTCTGGACAAGTATCTGTGTAATTGAGGAACTCGGTCACAAGGTGTCACCACAGCACTGACTTCAGTCCGCATGATAAATGTAGAAAATCCATGAACTGGTCTTTACCCTGTGAAAGGAAGTAAAAAAACCTGCCTTTTTGTGTTTGCATAATGGTTTTGTTCTTGATCAAACTGGAGAATCACATTCAGTGACATGTGGGGTCTATTCAAGTGGCGTGAAGTTCAGGCCTTGGTGGGTTCTCTCCTTTGCTCTGCAGTTGGAGTCACCTTATTTTTTTATTCACCTTGTTAGATACAGTGTATGGTGACCTTCCATCACAGTGGGAGAAACCTCCAAGTCATGGGTGGTTTATTATTGTTGTTGTTGTTACTGTATGTCAACCAATAAATTTTTGAAAAGCTTGGTACAGAAATTCTCATTTATAGAAAACCTCCACCTGTGTAAGAAATACTTGATGCTGTTTCTTTTTTTGCCTCTTAAAATGCATAGTCTTTTACATGAGGCAGGGATTTTAATGCTTTTGATAAGTACTTGGGTAAGCTCAAATTTAAATTCCTAGCCTGTTAAGTAAACTCTTAAGCAAAGGTGATATTCTCATTGCTAACCAGTTTTAGCTTTATCAGTAGTTGTTGATGGTGATTTTGTGCTTTTTCAGTTTCCTCCTCTATGCACACACAGTCATAGAAGTTCCCAGGTCTTCTGCTTTAATAAAAAGCATTAGAAATAATTTACACAGAAACATGCCCTGCTCTACATGTGCTTCATGTGCACACACACCCACACACTCAGACAGTGCATAGTCACTGTTTCATGAGGTAGAGTAGGAAAGGGCAGAAGAATGGAAACCTGAAGAAATAAAGGAATACATGGCATGGATGTGCATTAGCTTATCTCTGTGGCAAAGGAAAGGCAATGACACTTCTTCCAGTCTCTGAAATGGGAAAAGGCTGGACACAGGCAAATGCACAAGACTGTAGGGGATGCCTGGTTTTATTTTTATTATTAAAAGTAAACTCTTTCTTCATGATTGGTTTGGCTTTTGTTTTACAAGACTGCTCATTTGTCATGTCTTTAATTAAGACATGGCTCAGCTAGTGTTTCATCCAAACTTTAGATACAGCCCAGAGTTCCTCCAAGGAGGCTCTCCTGGTTTCTGTCTCCATGCCTGTATCTGGGTAGGTCAGGGATCAGAAAGGCTGACAGGAGCACAGTGTCGCAGTGTAATACTCAGCTCTGTGAATTTGACAGCTCATTCTGCACCACAGAGGGGAAAAAAATCACTGCACTAGTACAGCTTAAACCTTGTCTGACTATGCTGTGTGTCTTTCTTGCTGTTTTAGGTGAAACGTGGAACCCACTGAAGCTGCACTACCAACTACGAAATGTCCGTGAACGATTAGCCAAAAATCTAGTGGAAAAAGGTGTACTGACAACAGAGAAACAGAACTTCCTTCTTTTTGACATGACTACACACCCTCTCACCAACAACAATATCAAACAGCGCCTCATCAAGAAGGTTCAAGAAGCAGTTCTTGACAAATGGGTGAACGACCCTCACCGCATGGACAAGCGCCTGCTGGCACTCGTGTACCTGGCCCACGCCTCCGATGTCCTGGAGAACGCGTTCGCCCCCCTCCTGGACGAGCAGTACGATTTAGCCACAAAGAGAGTGCGGCAGCTTCTGGATTTAGACCCTGAGGTTGAATGTATGAAAACCAACACAAATGAGGTTCTCTGGGCTGTTGTAGCAGCTTTCACAAAGTAACTTCGTTCAGACTGAAGTGTTCTCTCTTCTTTCATGTAAACCAGTTGTTTCTCTTCTATTGACTATTCATGTTTTCTGTAATTTGTACCTTCTCACATGATTAATAGACTTTTGTTTAATGGGAACTATAAGCTGGTGTATTCCCTACTTCTCTGTCTATACAGGATTCTACTGGTACAAGAGACTTTGCTGTTTCAAAACAACAGAAAAAAGGGTTAACTGCCATATTGGCATTCCATTTCCTATTCAGTTTGAATTACCTTAAATATTTTGTTTATTTTTCACCTCGTTGTTATTGAAATGGTTTAAGTCACCAAAGCTCCATGTTCGAAGTGTCTGTCAGGACATTTTATGTACAAATGTTTTCAATTATATCTAACAAAATTTCTTCAAAAGCAGAAATGCCATTAAGCAGCTTTGTCAGTAGTTCCTGTAAAATGCCCCATACATTTTACTTTCCATGCAAGTCTCTTGTGTACTTCTCTTTTCATTAGAACAGTAGCTGAGTCATAAGGCTACTATAGAAAGGTCCATTTGTTTCACTAACCAGTTTTGTGAAGGGGATACATTCCATTATATTGTATATATAGTTCATATTGTATATTAACAAGTGCTCCACCTTAGTATTTTGCAAGACCTACTTACTTGTACACCTGATGCCCCTTACTTGCTGTCAGCCTTTGGCATTCGATGCAAAGAAAGGCCTCCTGCAAGGGTCATGTATGTGACAGCTGTTTGTTTCCAGAGTCTCTAGAGTTTGCCATCCAGGTATTCTCAGTCTATGCATTGCCTTTGAAAATTAGTGAATGGAAAGAGACTGCTTTCTGTCGTTGTTTGTACTTTTTTTCTTTCCTTCACCCTCTGTGTGGAAGAGGCTCGTGATCAGTACAATTCCTAAGCGCAGTTTTAAATTTGTACACAAATTAATGTTTGTCTCTTAAGCCTAAAACTATTTTAGACTTTAAAAACAAAAGGTCAGTCCTAGCAGGTGTTGCATGTAAATGATTAGCAAGTAATGACTGCAGTTCAGACAATTCAGATTTCTGTAATGGGACGCTCTGCTATATTTTAATTTTTATATCTACAATTATGCTAATTAGCACACTACTGTACAAAACACCAGAACCTATATAAAACTTTGGCATTTTAAAACTACTGCCTCTTTGCTACTGCTTGTTATTTCCCGTTGGTTTCACAGTGTAAATATTATGCATTGAAAAAATTAGGCATTGATTTATATATTTTTTCCTTATAACAATGCAGATTTATAGTGGGGCTTACAGGTGTTTAGAAACATTTTTGGTTAATATTCAGAGCAAGAATACTAGATGGTGTATAACTGTAGAGTTGAAATTTAAGGGATCCCTTAATCTGTATACTAGCTTTTTACCTACAGTAAATAAACTATGATCTTGAAAGTGCCTGAAACAGTAAGCATGTCACTTTTTTGTTG
>JAOXXN010000364.1:9775364-9811785 GCA_026770055.1 Myrmophylax atrothorax | reverse complement strand
TGAGACTCGAACTCACGACCTTGGGATTCGGAGTCCGGAGTGCTCTCCATTACACCACGGGACCGCCCCTCACTTATTTAATGACACCTTATTTAATGACACCCTAATGCTCTGAGGCTGCAGCTCCTTCTTGTCTCCTATGCTGGGGGAGGAGGGTGGGTGAGACCTGTGGCAGCCACCTCTGCTTGTTGTAGTGCCTGGCTGTCAACTCATCAGGTTTAATCAGGGCTGGCAGGAGCTCTGATGGCAACTGACCTCATGTTAAAGACTAAAGACCCTGCCTCATCTAAATTCAGTTCCCTTCATGAAGGATTTCAGATGACAAATGGGACAGGTATTAAACATTAACCAGCTGTTCATCTTTAAAGTACTAATCCTGGCTCTTCACTGTTTTCCCAATGCACCTGGTTTTGAAGGTCAAGTCACTTTCATGAGTGATGAGTATCTATCTCATGGTCATCCTGGATTTGCAGTGCTAGATTTCAGCTTTCAGGCCCTTCCTCCACATGGGTTATATTTGGATCCTCCACTTCTTGGGGTGAGGAGCTGAGCAGAGAAATGTCTTCATTGCTGTGATGGGGCTTGGGCTGTGAGGCAACATGTGGCACGTCCTACTCCTGCAGGAGTCTGTCTCCCCTCTCTTATGAAGTAACAGACATCCTCCTATTTCTCTTCTGAATAAAGCTACAAGCATTTCTGTATGGGAAATCTGTCCCATAGCTCAGCTGGAAATAAATAAATGCAGCGAACAAATGGGTGGCACCATTCCAAAACGCAGTTATTCCGGCTGGTGCACTATCACTGCTGTGAGGTGTGGGGCTGTGGGAAGTGGGGTGTGATAGACTTGTCTTGGCCTGCTGCCTTGTCTTTCAGGCCATGTCCACGTGCTCATTAAAGGATTTAAACCTCTATGCAGTGAATAATTTGAAGTGTGAGGAATCACAGCTCCTGGATATGTAAGGTGGAAGGGACCTGCTGGGTCACCTAGCCCTCTTGCTTTGCTTTCAGAACGATCCTTCCTAATTAAAGCACAACTGGTGATTTCAAGATGTCTTATTTGGATGGTTTAATAAATTGCCATCCTTTCTGTGAGACGTGAAAGTGTATTTACTAATGTGGCTGTAAACGTCTCAGCTGTAAGGTTGTTATTTACTGCACTATTGTAATGCAAATGTTGTGGTTATGTTTGCATTGATCACACAGACAGTGCACACATTTTATCGGGGTATTTAGGCTTGTTTTTTTCTCCTTTCTGCTGTATCTGTTCTGTTACACACTATATAATAGAAATTACTTGAAGTGTAATTGCCTGTCACTCAACTGCTGTTTTACAATATAGAGCTATATCAATTAAAAGATTCTTCATCCTCTGATTAATTTTGATTCTTGGGGGTAGATAGCATTGTTTGTCTGGAGAACATGCCACGAAATGATTAAGTACTGTATACATTTGTTTGCTTTTAAATGTATTTTAAGTGAAAAGTAACAGCCTGTAGTCACAATTGCAGCAAAAAACATTTGCTGTCAGAGCCTTGTGGTTGGCAGTCGTGCTCCCAGCATGGATGCAGCCTGAGCACTCCATCTAATGGATGTGCAATCACTGGTTGTATGTTGCCCAAGAGCTGGCAACTGCCCTCTTTCAGTGTGTATCTTGGGCCGTGAGGTAGGGAAAGGTTTAGGAATCACAATTGCAAATTTCCCAGATTAACTATTTTTTGAAGTTTGTTTCTCAGTCTGAAGCCCTGTATGTCCTACTTGATTCTTTTGTGCATGTGGGCAAGCATCAAGTGTGGTAGGTCAGCTTAAGAAACATTGGAAACTGTTTAGAATCAATATTTCTTGTTTTGAGTGGTCCTCTAATAGACTGGCCTTTCAGTGTGTATAGAGACTGGAAAATTGGAGTCAGTGAGTAGGAAGCCTTGCCTTGAAACAGACTGCTTTGTGATTAACGATTTTATCTGTAGCCTTTTAATACCTGCTATAGATGGGATGATAGCCCAGAGGTAATCTCCCTGATGGGATTCATTACTGGTTGTAAAGTATGATGTGGCATCTTTTAGTGTCTCTCTTCAGTGTTCATTGGTGATAATCCTACCTTGGGGTAGGCATGGCCTTGAATTTGATGGAGCTTGGATTAAATGCCAACTGATTTAGGTATCTAATCTATAATGAGTAAAGCTATTAAGTTGAGTCTTATAAGTACACAGAGAAATAGAAAAAAAAATTAGGAGATTTTTGAGCTTTGTGTACTATTAGATAGTCAAGACAGTGGACATTACTCTAGACACTGGCAATGATACTGCCAGGGGCTCATACTTGTAAGGATCTGCCTGGATCCATTATTTTTTTGTGTGGATGGGAGAGGGCTGTTCTAAAAACTGCAGACTGCAAAGATTGATTATTATTTTTTTATTTGTGGCGTTAGTCTGTCAAAACTGAACTTGAGCTTTTCTGTGGAAGACCTAATACTTGTCTTAAAACCACCTGGTTTCATTTTGGTCTCTAATAGCCTGGAGTTTGCCTGGCTGCATGGACTGCCCAAAGTGGTTGGTGTGTCATTGTGTGTGCTCTATGTGTCAGGGTATGTATAGGCTGTGTTGAGTCAACATCCCTTGTTTATGGGGGAAAAAAAGAGATCCATTGAGGCCCATTTCTGTTAGAGCCAGAATAAAACTAGAACAGAACCCTATGTCTTTTATAGTCATCTTTTTCTTTAAGCTCCCACTTCCATTTATTTTATGAAGCTGCTGACACTGCAGGGACAGTTTGCTCTTCCTCCACCACACTTTGAAACTTTCTGTTTGCTGGGAGGTGCAGCTGCACCCTGCATTTGGCAGTTTGCATGGAGGACCAAGCTGCAATTTCAGTTTAAATGAACACTATTTCTCTTAAATAAGTACTTGTTTAAATAAAACCAGGTTAAAAACCAACTAAGAGTCTTTACGGAAGAGCCTCTAGTTTATACATTGCCTGGCAGGGATGTGCACAAGCTTGCCAGCATTTTGGAGCAGTGGCCCTTTACAATGGTATCCCTGTCTCCTTCTCAAAGCCCAGGAAAGAGCAGATTCTCAGTTTCCCTTAAATCTGGCCAAATTTTGAAGGGAGAGTGAGAAAAGTGGTTTAGCTTCTGTTGATACAAAGTGAACGTAGATTTTTCAGAGACCTGTATGTTTCAATGACAAGTGTGTAGAGATAGTCATGTCTGCTGTGTTGGGAAAGACTTATAAAAACATTCAGCATAATAAGCAGAAACTGATTCTGGCTGCTGGCATGCTTTCTTCTGGCTACCTGGTGGCTCTGGTATAAGCTATTGCTTAGTTCAGGCCACTGTCTGAAGTGATGTCCTGGAGGACTTGTGTGTCTGTGGGTGATGGGCACAGGCCTGGAAGAATGAACCTTCTCCCTGTGATAGCAATACTCTTGTTACTTACTGCTCTGCATTGCAGGAGCCCAAATTGCTATTCAAAATACAAGTTCTACCTCCTCCTTAGTTTTCCTGATCACTTTGCTGTTTGTAATCTCTCCTTTATGCTTCTGTTGCTACAAAGAAAGGCAAAACAGGCAGGAGACACTGATCATGTGCTTGAGAAACACTGAAGTGATGTTGGAAATGCTGCCAAAACATGAAAAGGAAAGGGAAAGGATGAGTCTGGGGTAAAAAATATTTTCTGTTACTTACATTGTGTGTATTAGTAATGGATGGAAAATTATTTCAGACAAAGCTGTGAATTTTGTTTGTCCTTCTAAAAACACTCCAGTTTTTTTAAAAGCTTCCCTGTGAGTATTATGGCCAGCCTCATTTCACAGCTTGATCTATTCATCTCAGTTAAATGCAATGGACAAAAAATACACAAAACAACTGCTTAACAGTATAAGCAGCTTGCATAAACATCAATTATTAAGGTCACAAAAGCTCCTAGAAACCAGCCGAAATGAGTGCACTGTTGCATTTCTTTTTTCAAAACATGCATTAATTAATAAGGGGCTTAGTGCCCAGTCTGTTTCTCCCTGCCTGCCTCCATCAGATTCTGCTTTCATCAAGTGGAGGGGAAAGTGTCACTTCTCTCTCTACCTCCTCCCTTTTCTTTGGCTGGAGCACAGAAAGGTGCCAGACTTCATCGTTCACAAGCCCATCATTCACAGCTGTGATATCTGAAAATGCTCAGGCGGTTTGTGTTGGGGGTGTCACAACAGCAGCACACCCTCCAGAATGGCCAGGGGTTTCATTTCATGCCAGCCTGGACTGCCAGAATAGGAGCAGGAGTCTGAACTCAAGCTGCCAGCTAGACAGTAGTCACATTTGTGTATTTGGGCAGTGCGGAGAGGGCAGGGGACTCACAGGGGAAGTGTGGAAGATGACAATGAGGGAAATGTGGTAGTATCTGGAGGTCCCGACCTCCCTCTGGAAGCACCACAACCCCCTGGTTTGTGTAGGTGTGGCCATCATGTCAGATGTTGGTTCCTTCCACATTGAAGCTGTAGGATCTCCTCTCTAGCCCGTTCCAGCACTTGAAAGAATTGCAGGGGTTTGGTTCAGAAATGGGCTGCTGTGACTGAGGGACCAAAACCTGCTTGATTGCAAAGTCAAGGTGCATATAAATATATGTCCATGCCAACAGTGGGAAATGTTTATAGCAAGGAGCTGAAGAAGAAAAAACAACAGGAATAGAGCGACGGTAATTTTTAAAATGAATTTATTCAATTGTCGTGCTGGGTGTAGTGGAGCCAAATCAGACTAACTGTGAGGAGGGAGGAGGCTGCAGGGACCAAGTGGGAGATGAAGAGAACTGTGATGGTGGGTACTGGTGGTGTGGACGGTGGGTGAAGGCTGAATCTCACCGAGATTATGCAGGACAAAGCAGCTCAGATGAGAGAGCTTACTCATGGGACTGTGTTTAGGAGAGAGGATGCCTTCAGAGATGTTCCTAAAATGTCAAAAATATTATGAAGCAAGAAACAAGCTTGTGTATAAGGGGGCTGAGCCTTGGTATCCTGTAGATGGCAAATAGCTTGAGGTTTTCTTGCCTAGTTTGTACAGAAAGTAAACCCTCTAAGGCAGACACCCCTCTGTATTTGTAATGAGTCAGTGCACAGAAGATGGGGATGAAGACTGATGGTTGGCAACTCTGCTGCTTGGGGTCATGGCATCTGCAGAAGAAACTCAGATAGCCAGGATCTGGGTTATTGAGCCCCAGAAAAACAAACTTGTCACTTTTGGCCTTGCTGGGTTAAAGTGAGCATTGCCAGGCAGCTGAGAAAGGTGATTGTCCTGCTCTACTCTGTACTGGTGCAGTCTCACCTTGAACATTGTTTTGTTCACTGCAATATAAGAAAAATATTAAGCTGTTAGAGTGTCCAAAAGAGGGCAACGAAGATGGTGAAGGGCCTTGAGGGGAAGCCATGTGAGGAGTGGCTGAGGTCACTTGGTGTGTTCAGCTGGAGAAGAGGAGACTGAGGGGAGACCTCATTGCAGTTACAACTTCCTCCTCAGGGGAAGAGGAGGGGCAGGCACTGATCTCTTCTCTGCAGTGACCAGTGACAGGACATGAGCAAATGCCCTGAAGTTGTGTCAGGGGAGGTTTAGGTTGGATATCGGAAGAAGGTTCTTTACTCAGAGTGTGGTTGGCTACTGAACAGGCTCGCCAGGGCAGTGGTCACAGCACCAAACCTGACAGAGTTTGAGAAGCATTTAGATGATACTCTCAGGCACATGGTGTGACTCTTGGGAATGGTCCTGGGCAGGGCCAGGAGTCGGACTTGGTGATCTTTGCGGATCCCTTCCAACCCAGCATATTCTGTAATTCTGTGACTCTGTGACTCCATTTTGCTTGGTGCCCCTAATGAAATTTAACACAAATACCATGATATCAAATGTCTTTTTTAAAAATCTTCCCAGATACCACACCTGCTCTTTATCTGGGTGAAATCTAATTTGTGCAGCCACTAGAGAAACAGTTCAAGGAGATACAAATGTTAAAACCATTATCTAAATGTTTCTGGTCTTGGGCCAGTACCTAGTTTTAATTTATCAAACACCAAAGAGGTTCTTTGGGATGAGTTTGGAGGGACCTGCCTCCACCGTGCTACGAGATAGGACAGAAAGGCCACAGTGCAAACATTCACACCATAGAATAATGTTTGTGGGCGATGCCTTGATAAAAAGTAAAAAAAATATTGTTTGTCCCATGCTTCATTCCAGCATGGTTTTTGAAAATTTGTCATCCAAGGCTGCTTTTGATATATAATGAAAAAACTCTAAGCAGCAAAAGGGGCTTTAAAAAAAGCAAGGACTTGACATAGCTGTTAATACTCAGGGTAGCAATGCATTAATTTTAAGGCATGCTTTCTAGGTTGTTTTTTTAATGAAATGAGGACACTAATTAAAATTAATCCATTTATAAATCTTTCTACATTCAATTTTAAAGTGTAAATAAAACATTTGCCTTGTCTGTCTCTTTTCTCATCACAAGGCAATACAGACCATGTAACTTTTAACTCTTTTAACGTAATAAGCAGATAAAGCTATCTTAAGTGATGTACTAAAAGATACATAAATTGGTTTCACAGTGGATATAGTTTTAAAGAGCAGGAAAGATGGCAGTGGGATTGTTGGCAGTGCCTTAAAATGGATTTTAATGCTTGCCTTTGGGATCTACAAACCTCAGGAGTTTCTTGCCCTGGCTGCCTCCCTGTCCTCCATTCCCACCCCTTTTATGAAAGTAAGCTGTCTGTTGGCTGCCTTCCTTGATGTGCATTTTTCAGTGTGGTAATTTGCATTAGAAAATACACAGGGATGAATTTACTTCAGTTTTGCTCACAAAGTTGGGCAGGATTTGAATTGGTGATATTGGAAAAAGAGAGGTGGTAGACTACTCCAGAAATATGCCATATTTGATTAATTTATGTGATTCAAAGGGGGGAAAAAAGGAAAAAAGAAAATGGGGGGCTTATGGCAAAAAAACTCTTTGAAGTTTTAGTTCTGTGACATATGAGACTGCAGTGTTGTCAGTGCTAAAGTTATTATTCTGTGCCTTGTTTAAAAGAGAAGCTATACACGACCTTGGGTCTGTGATTGTTGGTAGCTCCTCAATGTATGCTAATTAGTAAAGACTGTAAGAAAAGTAGTACAGCTGCTGAGGGAACTACGTATTCTAATTTTTTAATGTGTTCCAGATATTATCAATTGTGCCTACAGACCTTTGGTGCAGTTGTGGCTGCACTCGTGTCTGTGCAGCAATGCACCACAGTAAGGCACTTGCCACAGAGTGCTGGCAGAACTACTAAACCCACCCAAACAACCACATATAGGTGATATTTTAAAGTCTAACATAAGCTGTGTGCCTCTGCTCCATCTCAGGCCATGCCAAAGTGAAGAGGTGGCACAGGGCAGGTCTGTTGTGTGTGAGGATGCTCCCCTCTGCTTTCATATGCAGATGTTTAATAACTACGCATCTCTGCTTCTTTTCATTCCTATCCCTGGGAAGTTTCACGTCTCTTGTTATCTTCTATCAGTTTCCTGCACTTTGGTGTTGATGTCTGTTCTTTATAAACCTTCCAGCCTGAAATCTTCCCAGCACTGACCCCACCCTGGTTCCCAGCCCTCTTCACCAGGGCTAAAGCTCAGCAGCTGCAGGCAAAGTGAAGGTAAGAGGGGAGAAACTGCAAATCCTCAAAGTATGCAGACTAAAGTTGTACTGACTTGGAGGGGACCAGCTTGCTATGGCTCTCCTACACGTAAAAATGGGCGAGGAGTAGCTATTTGGTTAATGAACAGATTGAGAGTCTAGATAGCTGTTTCCAGCAGTGTTTGTACTCTAAATATTTATCCACAGCATACACAGCATTGTTCCACCTTCCCCAGAGAAGTCATGCCCAGGTATGAGGTTTGATTTTTCTTTCCTTCCAAGACTAATGGGATTTAACTTCACGATAGCAAGTTTGTGACTCTTAAACTGAGTTGCTGAGACCTACTGTTTTAAGCTGTACTTCTAGTAATCAGTGTCCTTTTGTGAAAACATAAAGAGACAGATGTTGCAATTGCAGGAGTTAATGCTTCGTTTCATGTTTGCGTGAGGTGTTGTTTCTCCATGGGTGCTCCCATGGGAGGCTGAGGAGTGCAGGAGGACATAGCTGGGCACGTGCCCTCTGTCTCACCAGAAAATGAGAGGATTTCTCATTGCAGAAAGCAACTTCTGCATGGGGCTACAATGAGGTTATTGTCCTGTGTGCTCAGTTTTCTGTCTTACAGTGCTGTGCAAAATGATTTCTTTGCTTCCAACTACAGATTCAGAACTGCTAACCACCCACTGTACAGCTGCTAATGCACAGATTATCTCCACAGCCAACAGCTTTAAGTAATCAAACAGGGATAATTTTACCTCTGTGACCCAAAAAATAAACACCAGAATAAGGAAAAATCCTTATGCCCACACAATCCTACCCAGGCTTTCAAGGACAGAGTAAAGAGTTTCATCAAAGCCTGCAGAGGTGTCAAGGTCACCAGGTTTGTCCCATCTTGGATCGATGGTGTGGGGTGCTCTCAGGAGATCACGATGCTCTGTAACCTGATGAGACCATCACTAGCTGCTGCTGCAAAAGACATTAAATGAGTAGAGCATACCCTGAAAGTTGTGTACGCAGTTCTGGTTTCACAGGAAAAATTGTGGCTTGGAATGGATTTTGGTAATGACATCAGCTTAACTTTCTGTTCTTTGGAAGAACAGACGTTTCTCACAGCTTTCAGGGGTTTAGCACCATTAAGGAGACACAACTGTTACATATTGTAACATTGCATCTGTGGCTCTCACTGGCTGATCTCCACCAGCGTTGAGAAAGAGAAAAAAATCTAGTTCAAAAGTCATATCAGAAAACATTTTTACACTTTAAAAGTCTGTTTCTTTTTGCTTTTATTTCCCAGATCCGCTCATTGTGACTATAGTCTCAGCTTTTTTTTTTTTTGTGCGCGTGTGTGTGTGTGTGTGTGTGTGTGTGTTAGTAAATTCTAGCTGCTCAGAGCTTCTCTCATTTTCCCTGCCCTTTCCCCCTTTGTTCTAGCCAACTCATTTTCTTATTCCTGCTATTAAGGATACTTAGCATGTTGTCATTGGGAAACAGCACTCATTTCTTCATAGAAAGGAGCTGCTTAATGTTTCATGTGTTACAGTGAATAATTAAATAAAGAAAAATTTCTAAGCCTACAAATCTAGATAGCAGCTGAGAGGAAGAAAGCATTTGCAGTCTGCTGGGAAAAAGTGACACTCCTGGCCTGGTGTCTTAAAGTACAAGGGTAAGGTTTAAAAATGAATATGTCTGTCATGACATTCAAAAAAATCTGGGTTTTTCAACTTTCCATGCATTTATAACATTAATCTTTAATTGTAATATTCTTGAGCTACTGGCTGTGAGATCAGAGCTGAAATTGGTGGGGCTGAGGAAAACCAGGCTGGTAAGTGGAATGAAATGTCTGAAGGGACCACGACCTTGTGAACTGTCAGGGATGGAAAGGCTGTCAGCACTCAGGGAGCTTGGCAGTCTGATAGTGGATGGCATGAGCAGTCTTCATGTACATAATAGTTTTTACTGGCCTTCAAACTCCTTTTCACCCTTTCTGGGCTGTATAGATTGCACTTTTTCTTTCTATTTTATTGTAAGTCTTAAAACACAACTGTTGGGCTCTGTGAAAGTGGGGTGAGAAACTGGGGAGGTGGGAGTTCTGTACTGAGAGCTGGGAGAGGGGTGACTGATCCCAAATGATCTAAATGGACCATGGAATTGTTTACCTTTTCAAATAAACCCAGAACTGAGCTGTAATTTTGCAGTGACCTTTGCAGTTTAACAAAATGAGATCAGACACTCTCCATCCTAATGGCAGAGGGGGCATCATAAGGGCCCAGGTACAAATGGGGGTCTGTGCTGAGTATCTTTTTTTTTATTTCCTTTTCAGCACTCCATCTAGTTGTTCCCCTCACTGCACATATAATCTCAAATGGATAACATGTTTTAACAGAATTTGTTGAGACCAAAGAGAGATGGAGCCTTGTGCAGAGCAGTAGTTTCTTGTGCAATTGCACATTTCTTTGAATTTGGTTAGTGTTGGTCCCATCAGTTGGGGTAGGAGCATTTGCATTCTCCTTTTTCTACCCTAAATGCTGAGATATGGAGGCTGGAACACATAATTTGTATCTGCATCTTCCAGTTGCCTTTTGCATTTCATTTTCTGTCAGGGGTCTGCTGCTCTGGCTGCAGTGGGGACACAGTGAGCAGGACTGTAGTGATGGCCTGTACCACTGTGAGGATTGTTGGTGTTGATCTGGTGTGCTTGATACACACCAGGGCACCTACTCTAACAACCAGAGAGCATCTCACAGCCCTACAGCCTTTGTGTGCTCTGCTGCTCTGCCAGCACGACTGGCCTGACCTCTGCTCAGAGTGAAAGATTGGGTCTGATTCAGCTTGTAGCAAAGTGGGGTGAGACTTAGGGAGCTGTTGCAGCATCCCAGAGAGTATTCAAAATGAGGAGAAAGGGGACTTCTTTTGTTCCAAAAAGGCTGTTAGAAATTCCTGTTGAGGGTTTGGCTACAGCAGTGCTGTTAACTCTTCTGCTGGCTTATGTATGTACTGCTGAAGTAGTGGCCATTTAGATAGTGCGCACCCATTCTTTCCTTTAAATTGAGAGAATCTGCACTAAACAGCTCATATTTAATACAATAAGAAACAGTTTGAGATGAAATGTAGTTTTTAATTACTGTCTCTTGGACCTAATCTGTGGTAGCTCACCAGTTTGTGATTGGCTGTGTGGCAGAAAGGATAGTGCCGTTTTAAATGTGCTGCTTATGCCACTGGCTTAGACTTCTCCTGTAGACTTATTCAGCTACCTAACCACACATCTACTTTGAATTACATGAATTCTACTCCTGAAATTAGCGACACTCTTCCTGTGGTTCATTTAGGATGCATGGTTGCAGCTGACCCAATTCCTGCTGAAATAAGTGGAAGAATTTCCCAGTATTCTGATAAAGCCAGGTCAGGTCCTAAATCAAATTAACCCTCTGTGTGTCTGCAGTGAAGTCTGCTTACCACAATTCTGTAGTTTGGGAGTGGTACAAATTCTGACATGCATTATGGCTGGAATTCTCTCCATGGGGTGTACCAAAAGAGGAGCTCTGCTCAGCCCCAAATGCTCTGCAGTTTATCTTCTGATGCTGCTCTCTGTTACTACTTGATTCCTCTCCTGCCTTCACCAGTCTTGATTTTATTTACTGGAATCTGCAGTTTCTCTGTGCATGAGTAACAAGTTAGAAAAGTCACTGCTCTAGAGACTCCATGTGTCACTAAGAGTGCAATGGCAGTCAGACCTGGAAATCCAGTAACCCTGGTACCACTGACCTGAGGTTTAAACCCTGCTCACTGTAACATGAACTGGGGTTGCCAAATTGCCCGTGATAAGCTTTAAAGAATGGGGAATAATGCCTGCATCTACTTCTTTTCCAGCAACATTTTAGCTGGAGGCTCATAAATGGCTGCAGCAATGTGAATAGAGAGCCCCCACAAGAGACCTGGCAGCACTCAGCTGTGCTCTAGGATCCCATACTTGGGGTTTTGTTTGTTTGTCGTCTGGATTAAAGGGATTAAAGACTTAACCTTTGCACAGCCTTTCGAATAATAACATGTTTGTGCTCGTACTGCCTGTCAGGGAAACATTCCCCTGCCTCCTGATTTCATGATACAAGTAAAGATCTGAGAATGGTCAGGCTTATGTAAAGTTGTGTCTTGTGCTTTAAACACTCACAAATTTAGCTTGGTGTTGCTGGGCCCAGGGCAGGGTACCTGCTGGAAGCTCCTGTCCCAAGGACTGGGAGCTGTCATGTTGATGGGGGGCTGTGGTTTGAGTTGCCAGATCCTTGTCCAGCCTCTGTGCCTCTGGGCCGTGCTTTTCGTAATCAGAAATAAAATTTGTGCTGCCAGATGGGACCCTGCTGCATGTCAGTCTGTCACATGCAAACCGGCTGTGGCTGCTCCTCACCTCCTGCTCTGGAGTGGATTATTTAACTAGGTTTCAGAGGTTTGTAGTTTAAGCTGTAGCCCTTTGAGTGAATGGCAGTGGCTTTTTTGAGATTCTTTTGGGATTTTTCTGGGATTATTCCAACAGTGATTAAAATTTCCAAAAGCATCCAAGTGATTTAACAAATTTATTGACATGTGCAAAAACAGACTAAGAAGGACTTGAAAGCTGTCTTTAAGTTTGAGCATTTTTTTATCTATTCTCTGTGTGTATTCCACATGTGATTAAGGGAAGACCCAACACCACCTTTGGGACCAGCTAGTTCCACCTGCAGGCACATCATCTGCAAGCATGGCCAGGACTTGCTCTCCTCAGCTTGGTGCAACAGTGCATGGTCTGGAGGGTGCCCAAGAAACAGTCAGGTGGATGTTAGAGGTGTGGGTGGCCCAGGCTTGAAGATGTTGTCCTTGGAGTTGTTCCCTACAAATAGTGATGCACTAAGACACCCATATGTGGGGATGGGAGTTTTTGGGATTGGTTTTCTTGGGGATGGGATTTCCTGAGGATGGGAGTTCTTGGGCTTCAACTGTGCGAGGAAAAGGCTCACCTCTGGCAGTTTGATCTCTGGCAGGAAAGATGACCCCCCGATTGTCTGCATGATTGAGACCAGTCCTCCAAGGGATGCACAGTTTTGTCAGCACTGTTTTTGGAGAGTCAGCAGCAGCATAGGATTCCAGCAGATGCAGTTGTCAACATGGCACTCTGCAAAGAGTTGGTGTAAAAAATAATTAAAAAATCAGTTGGGGTTCTTTCTGTTCACAATGGACTGGATATAAGAAAGATAATACGACTTTATCATCTGGATCAGATAATAGCTTTACTATCTGGACAGTCATCACATCGATTACTGTTGCCCACTCCATCAAACTACAACCATTTTTTAGATAGAGCAGCCAATGTAAATGGTGATTTTAAAACTACAATGCATAGTAAACCCACGGATCTACAAATCTGTAACCAAGAGGCTGGATGATCTAGACATGCTCAGGACTTGAGGAACAACTCCTTCCCTCCAAAGACAGTACATGCAGTGTCAATCTCTAACAAAGGTTATTACCATCAAGGACTTTTCTCTAGGGAAATAGTTTTTAAAAGAACTGCCTGAATATTGCCTAAAAATGTACTTGAAAGAGAAATCTTAATCAAAGTGATGTAACAACAGGATT
The DNA here is from genome assembly GCA_026770055.1 of Myrmophylax atrothorax. Taxonomy (NCBI): domain Eukaryota; kingdom Metazoa; phylum Chordata; class Aves; order Passeriformes; family Thamnophilidae; genus Myrmophylax; species Myrmophylax atrothorax. The sequence continues at coordinate 9,798,558 of JAOXXN010000364.1, read as the reverse complement.
ATTTACTTTTCTACTTCACCCTGTAACAGATAAGTCACAGAAAGTTAACCATTCGCTGCATCTTAGAGGGGATTTTATCTTGCAAGAAATTTGCCCTGTCCTATTTAAATTTAGAAGATGTGAGTCCCCTTGTGTCTTCTGTACACCAGAGGGAATGCAGACTGAGCTTGAGCAATATATGTTAAATTTGCCAACAGTTTTCTACTGCAATAAAAACCTCTTGCAACACAACACTGAAATCTGTGGATTGCAATCCTATGTTTTCTGGAGTATAATACACTTCATCCCCTCCACCAAATGCCCATAGGAAACTGTAAGTGAAATCAAACCACAATATATGAGAATGAACTTGCACTGACAGTTGATTTAGGACACAAGCACCTCATTCTGGCTCTTGACTCTACAGTCTTCTGAAGCAATTCACAGCAAGTATGTAATAGTCAAACAAGTTGGGTTGGACGTTAGGCTTTGTGGTGGGTAATATGAAGAAATAGATGGAAATATGGTTACAAATTTGGAACATTAGAAACTCTGTGTAGCATTTCTGAGAGCTCCACTTGACCTACAGCTGCCGGGTACCGGCAGTAAAAGTGATGTAAAGGCAGTCAAAGTGAATTAATTTAAAAAGTCTAAGTGAATATTAATAGGACCTGCTATATTCAACAATTTACAAGCGTGTCTGGCATTTATAGATGAACTCTGCTGTTTGTTACATATTACATTAAAGAAGAATCCTGAACCAACATATCAAAATGTCAAACTAACACAACATTTTTCTTTGATCTCCTTTTTTGTTAAAATGAATTATTGATACCCTTTTTCATGGCTGGCAGGAGAGATTTCTGATTTTTATTTGTGTACTAGATCAAATCTCCCATTCCTTCTGTAGTCAGAGCTCTTTACAACAATATCTAGATATAATATGTGCAATTACAGGGCTCAGATTCTTTCTCGCGGGGAATGCGCTCCCCACCCATCCCATGTTGCTGTGATTTCTTAGGCTGATGTTTTCATTGGAAGTCTTTAAATAAATCTATAGCCCACCCTGGAGCCAGCGGTCAGAACCAGGGTGCGATGGTTTTGTGTGGGCCCACAGACCACACTGGTGGGTGTGCAGCTCCATAGAAGGATCTGAGCTGGTTTACTCAGGATCTGTGGAGAAAAACCTGCCTGTCTTTTCAATGATGTGGCTTGGGAAGATGTTTTACAGAGTGAGCTCACAGTTTTGCTAGGTTTGAGAAAGACCAGATGGGGAGATAGGGGGTACACTTCTGGAGGTTTTGGTGGCACTGGGGGATAACAAGGTCTCTATTATCGGTCATCACCTGGCTTGGACTTCAGCAGAGCCTTGGTCCCTGCAAAAGCTCTCAGCTGCTCCAAGTTTCATGATTTGCAGAACTCTTTCTGTTCAAACATTACTCCAGTTATGGTTCTGGCAGTCATGTTTCTTAAGGGTCCACCTCACTCCTGGAACTTGGCAGCCCCCAAATCCACTTGCTGTGCTTCACCTACAGATGCAGAAGTGGTTTGGGTTGTTTTATTTTAAGGTCAGAAGTCTCTGTCAGAGAAACACAGAAAACATAGCTTCTTCCTGATGGTCTCCTGTTTATTCCTTTTAGTATTTTTAATTGGATCTGAAAGATGCTGTTGGAGTTTGGCAGCTGTTGGGGCTCTTCCTCCAGTGTCTTTGGGTTTACTCAGACACAAGGAAGGATGTTGCAAACCATAGCCATACGGCTCTTGTAGGGTTTTAGATTTGCATGGGTTTAAAATGTTTTACTCGGTTTAAATCAGAATAAATTGACTGGAAGTGTGGAATGGAGGACAGAGGGACACACTTATCTTGTTATAGTGCCCCATCTCCAAACGTGTTTCTGTTGCCTGCATCCCATTACAGATTTGAGAAACACAGTTCCTGCCCTGCAATTGTGGAATGGGGGACCAACAGTCCTTTCCTTTCTGTGCCTCCGAGGAGATGTGGAGCCTCTGAGTGACTTTCCCTGCCTTCTGCTGTCTCTCAGCTAGCAGGTCTGCTCGCTTTCTTCATGCTTTAATCAGGTTTTTTCTCTCTGTTCCGCTGACCCACTTTAGGCTCTTTGAAGGCACGGCAGAGCTCCCCGGCGGCTGCAGCTCTGCCTTCAGGGGACACGGACGGGCTGAACAGACGAAACGGCAGCAGCACTCAACCCAGGGGAGAAAGGTGGTTTTGGTCATACAGGTCCCCTTGGTTTGGTCCCCTGGGCACCTTTGGGCACATGTTTTTCTCTCTTAGCTGCTGCACAGGGTGTGTTGTTTTGGTTTTTTGTTTTGTTTGTTTTCTTTTTTTCTTTTTCTTTTTTTTTTTCCTTTTTTAAGTCCTCTTTTTAAAGGAGGTTGTATTTCAAGGCTGCTGGAACAGTCTGCAGTCGGGTTTCAGACACGCGTCCTCATGCTTCGTGCCTTAATAGCACCTGACATAACCTGGTCACAGACACAAGCAAAGCACAGATCGTCCATCCCCCACTGCTCCTCTGTCCCCCGCTCCAGTCCCCTGTATGTAGGGCATCCTGTATCTCAGGCAGTATTCCTTGCCTGAATCCCTTCAGGAGCCTGGAGGAAGCCCTTCCCACCTTCCCATCTTATCCTGGCATCTCAGTTTCATGTTCAGATGCTGAATTTGTGGGGAGTATAGCCCTTTCTCTGTGTGTGGGTGGGGATGCTGGTTTTGCTCTGGCTGCACAGGGATGATTGCAGCTGTGCAGTAACAATTATGAGAGCCTGGCCAAGAAGTGATGGTAAGGGAGAGGATCTGTGTGGTGGGATGATGCAAGTCTGGGGCCTGACTTTCTCTTTGCAGGCTGCAGAAACGTCTCTCCAAAAGGCTGGTGTCTAGGTCAGGGAATGATTTACTACTGGATGCCATTCTCCATTTTCACTGCAAAGGTCTCCAAAAAAAGCATGAGACCATTTGTTTTCACTGTTTTTGTCAGTATTTTGATGGTTTCCTGCCTTACTGAAGGATCTCAGGTGGTGTAGGAGAAAACCAAGGACCTATCCTCACGAGATGCTCTTCACGATGAATTCCCTGACAGTTGGCCTTTAGGAACTTTTATTACAAATTGATTTTATTTCCTTCCTTGTCCCATTAGCCAAGAAGAGTAATTTTGTTTTGCATTCAAATTTACTTTAACCAGGATGAATATTCCTGTGTAGGAATGCTGTGGGGTATCAGAGGATCTGTATAAAGCTGGTTGGGTGCTGTGGCAGCAAAGCTGCCTTTAGTGACCCTTACTAACCCTTTAGCAGAGGAGACAGCGTTCATTGCCATACTTATGACTTTTGCATGGCTGATAAGTTCAATCATGAGGGCAGGAGGTCACCCAGATGAGGACTCCTGGCAGCTGCCCTTCTGATAAGTGTGTGGTCTTAGCGTTCTGACACTGTTGCTTGATTTGTGGTCATGATGCAGAAACTGTTCATCGTCCATCCCTCCTCCTAAGAGCTTCTTTAAGTCCAAGCACTCAACCCATAAGGAAGGGCACAGAAGGATGAACTTACGGTCTGCCGGATAGTTGGCAGGTAGAAACCAGCTAGTTCCAAGCTGAGGCATTTCCCATATGTGTGCTTTGCTGTTCAGGCTCTGTGTATGGACAGTTGTAGGCAGGTTCTGCTGTGTAGGGGATGCCATCCCTGTGTATTAAAGCAAAAAGTGCTTCAGTGTCTGTTCTACAGATGATACATTTTTTATTTTTGTAACCTCTCTTGTTGCCTGTCACTTGCCTCCTCCTCCATCTTCATTGGTGAGGGGGTGGGGAGGGTGTATTCCTAGCACTGAGCTCTTTATTCTAAATACCATTGCTGGTTTCCTGATGTAGTTTTGTTATTTTACTGAACAAAACAGGGAACTTCTGAAAATTAGCATAAATTGTATTTGTTAGAGTGAAAGTGGGTAGGTAATGGCTCTGGAAGTTTTCCCACAAAGTTATTTTGGTCCTGGCTCTCTGCAGCAGAGCTGCTGATGGGGCTGGGCTGCACCAGGGTGCCTGGTGGTTTGTGGTGCACACACGGACCCTGCAGCAGACCCTTGGCTTCATCTTTCTCTTGAGATTGTGCCAGGATTTAAGCTCTGCAATGAAAGAAAGTGCAAAAACCCTTCTCCACACACATGGTAATAATACTTGATATGTATTTATAGAAAGAGCTGGTATTTTTTCCTGTTGGTATTACATTATTGTAAGAAAAATAGAAGTGTTAGTAAAATGCAGTTCTTCATCTCCTCAGAGCATTTATTCTCTGCCATCTAATAACTCTGTGTGATGTGGATGGCCATTTTTGGATCATTGTATTCCTGTGGGTTCAGCACAGTCTTGGAAACCCCTTTGCACCATCATGGTGCTCCACCGGAGGGATTGTGAGTGGGTTTTGCGTATTTCTTGGACACTGGTTTGAGAGTAGTGTGGGGCTAAGCTGAACGTCAGAGGCAAGGCATTGTGTTGCTTTTGGGCCAATCGTGGATGGACTCCGGCAGAGCCAAACCTCGAGACCAGGTGCTTTGCACTGCCTCCACAGCAGGAAGAGAGTAGTGGGAGCAGCTTATGCCAGTAATATAGTGCTTTAATCTTTAGTAATTTCTCTAAGAATTAACTGTGTATATTTTTTCCCCCTCTGCTGTAGCTGACCTCTTGGAGACAGGCACTAGATTTCTTGCAGGGTGTGTTTTATGTGGTTTTATTGATTTAATCAGTATACAGGTGTATAGGCCTGGAGTTATCTGACCAAAACCAAATGCTGTCTGAGCTTTCGCTTTTGCCTTTAGTGCTTAAAACCTGGCAGTGCTTTGGGCAGTTAAGGCAGCCTTGAAGTTGATGTCTAGAAGAATGCAATCAGTTGTTCTTTGAAAAAGCCGTCTTTTTCTCTAGTGGCTCAAACATGCGTTAATATATGTAATGTAGACACCAGAACTGACCTAAATCAATCCATAGTTCCTACAGTGACAAAATATCTGTTACTTGGTGCCAGGTTGCCCCAAGATGGCACTCTGTGTGCATGTCATGTTAAAATAATAGTGTGATTTCAAAAGACCATCTTTACAGTCTAATCACTGTACACTTCTCCTACTGGGGGGGGTAAAGAAGCTGTAAGCCAGAGGTGACAGTTGTGCAGCAAATGTTGTCACACCGCCTTGAGTGATGATCAGTGAGGGTATCAAGACTGTTGTCAGAGGGGACACAGGCAAAGCTAGGAGGGTCATGGCTGAAAGTGGTTGGTGACCAAAACATGACCTAATATGGTTTTCCCTTTTACATGCTTTTTGTGTATTGATAAGGTGGTCTAATTTCCAGATATTCATAATATTTCATGCAATTGTTTTGCTATTCCTTTATTGCCTCCTGTACAGGGTGTCCTCCTTTGACAGAGAAGGGAGTTGCACCCTAAGCAAAATCTGACTGCTGAGGAAGCAGCATTTCCAAGGCGTACGTTCAAAATAATAAAATAACTTCCTTTTCCTGCATTACTGGAAAAAATGCTGAAATACTCAAAACAGAAGTGACAGGATAGAAGGGAAAAGATGGTACATTAATTTTACGTTACAGATCATAGAACTATAGATTGGCTTGGATCGAAAGGGACCTTAAAGATCATCTCATTCCAACCCCCCTGCCATGGACAGGGACACCTTTTCCTAGACCAGGTTGCTCTAAGCCCCATCCAACCTGGCCTTGAACACTTCCAGGGATGGGGCACCCATAGCTTCTCTGGGCAACCTGTGCTGGTGCCTCATCACCCTGCCAGTAAAGAATTTCTTCATGATATCTAATCTAAACCTACTCTTTCTCAGCTTGAAGCCATCCCACCTTGTCCTGTCAGTACATGCTGTTAAAGGTTCAAGCACAGGAAGGTGGTGTTGGGAGGACTCCCTCAGAGAATTTTTCTTACCCTACCAACACAAAGGTTTGGGGCTTGGAGTGCCAGGACTGAGGACAAAAGATGACTGACAACTTCAGATTCCAACTGAATGGTGCGGAGGAGGTGAGAGACAGAACCCCAGCATGTGGGGTTGGGGAAAGGTTTTTTCCCCATGTGCTGGCTTGACTTTTGGGGTTTTTTGGACAGCTGCAGAAAAAGAGACGCTGCTTGCTAAGCTGGTGAGAGCTCTTTTTCTGGCTCTGCTCTTGGCTTTTCCCCCTCCATCTTTGGGCACCCTGAGCTTCAGAGATAGAGAGAGAGAAAAGAAGAGAGACACAGCTGCTTCAGGACATACTGCAGACCTTTTTTCTTCCTGGGGACTGACTGGGACTGCAAGGAGATTCCTGGGAATTATCACCATTCCTCCACTCCCAGCTTTTCATTCTTTTTTTGAACAAAGGACAAAAAAGGCTCCATCCTGTACCACATGAGTGTTCACCCCTTATCTCTGCCTCACTGGGAAAAGACTGAGACTTCACCTCACAGCTAGCCAAGGTGTGACACTGACTCTGTCCATAAATATAACTGCACCAAGAGGAACCTACTGGTTTTTGGGGTTTTTTTTTTGGGGGGGGAGGATTGTTCTCTTTTGTTTTCACATTTGGTGCTGAGGGAGTAGTTTTCTGGTCTGTTTACAGTTATATCTTTATCTACACACACATATATATATATTAGTTAAGAACAGTTATCCTTCTTATATCCATTTTCTAATTAAAGTTCCTTTTTCTTAAATTTAATAAGGAGTGATGTGATTATTGAGGAGAAATCCTCTCCTCTGGTTTTTGGTAAACATTTTGGGTTTCCCTCAAACTAAGACACATGCCACTGTAAATAAACTCTCTCCAACTTTCTTGTAGGCTCCCTGCATGTACTCAAATGCCACTATTAGGTCACCCCAAACCCTCTTCTGCAGACTGAACCCCAACTCTCTCAGCCTTTCTTCATAGGAGAGGTGCTCCATCCCTCTGATTAACTTGGTGGCCTCCTCTGGACTTGCTCCAACAGGTCAGTGTCCTTCCAGAGCTGGATGCAGAGCTCCAGGTGGGTCTCAGCAGAGCAGAGCAGAGGGGCAGAATCCCCTCTCTTGACCTGCTACCCACCTTGCTTTGGATGCAGTCCACGATGCATTGGGCTATATTTTGGAAATTCTTAAGCACAAGGGGATTAGTCAAATGTATATTTTAATGAATAGAAGATTGTCAAATACATGTTTAACTTTGTTTGGTGTCTAAGTTACATGTGATGGGCTTTTTCTTCTTGCACAGTAATCATTATGATTCTGCTTTAATGATTTTTCTTGTCTAACTGAAAAACTGTGAAAGAAAATTTTAAAATAATTAAAGTTTCTCCTTATCCACTTCCTCTGTAGCTGTCATTAATAATTCTTTAATGATGTACATATTAGAATAAACCATATATTTTAAAATGGTTTGTAGAAGGAAAAAGCCTTTCATATTCTTACATTGTGTTTTTGTAATAACTTCTATCAGCCTATGACTGAAAATTTTTCTCCATTTTAGAACCTTCTGTAATGGAATGAGATAAAATCTAATTCTCCACTTCATATACTCTGTGGGCCAAATAGATCCTTCACTTAATTCCCTGAAGTGTTTTTTGCAGAGAAAGGAGTAATTTACAGGAAGCATTTGGCCCTAAATCCTCTTCAAAGTGACTGGCAAATTAGATATGGCACAGGACTGTGGAAGCGGATGCTAGCACAGCCTCCTTCGTATGGGTGGGTGATGGCAGGATGTTTTCTGGAGAAGAAGGGGTATTAGGCAGAGGTGCTGCTGCCCTGCTGAGTGCCATGGGTTTACTTGGGAAGCTCACCCACCTCTGCCTTCACGTGTCACCTGGAGGACACTGGCTGCGCTGATGCACAGACGCTGATTGCACCGCTCCACAGCTTTGACAGCATGCATTAACCTGGAATCTGATGTGGCATGACAAGACACCAACTTCTGCTTGGGCAGTGGGACTGTTCATGTGCAGTACAGTCTGCCAGAGTCTCCCAGGACATTTGAGTCGTATCCGTGTGTAATGGCCTTGTGCAGTTAAGTGCACGCTGCCTGAGATGAAAATCAAATCTAAGAGCAGGCTCGTTTTCCTCTCCTCCCTTTCCTTCCACTGTTGCCTCTTGCACCACTGCAGTGGGATGTTTTCTTCCTTCCCCATCGCTCCCCAAAACACACAAGCCTGCCTTCCTGCATGGTGTAACCAATCTGGTTTGCTGACTGAGATCTGCTGGAGCCTTTAAAGTCATGCCAGCTACTATGTACTAAATGTAGCGTGGCAGCATTTCAGAGTGAAGCTAAAAATCCAAATCCAATAAGCAAGGAAATAACCATAAAGATGAAGCCCTGGTTTCCATTCTGTCCATCAGCTCGCTGCCTGATGGGGCAGCTTTGCACTAAAAGTTGGCTGTAGACCATATGTTAGAAGTATGAAGACCTCTTTTTTTTCCTCTTTAAGCTCAAATCTATGAATAGATGCATTTTTTTAATCTTACAGGAAAATCACATTATTTGCAGGGATGAGCTTTCAGGCAGTTTGGATTCCTTTTCTCTCTGCTGGGATTAGCAAACAGCAGCAAAACTCACACCTTTTTTCCTAAATCCCCATTCAAAATGGAAGAGAGGTTACTCAAGCTCAGGTTTTGTTCTTTTGAGATTTAACTGAGAGTTTCAGTGTGGGGGTTGTGATCCCGTAAGGTGCTGGCTTTCATGAAAATTAGCAGAACGATTTTGTGAAAAACATTTGCATTTCAAGCAAATGTAGATTAGGAAGACTTTTATGGTGAAAAAGACTTTTATGGTTTTGTGAGGAAAACAGGCTGAATGATTTCTTGGTTTTTTAGTTTGTGGAGAAAAGAAAAGCAAAAGAACTCTCAAAACACAGCTACCCAACTTCATGTGGGGTGACCAAAAAAAAAAAGATAGGGGGGAAACCATCTACAGTGCCAAAATGGGTACTTTAAGTAAGGAGTTGCTTGCTTTTGGGGAAGAATGCTGGAACATCTGTGGTTCCCTGAAATGGTAGAGTGATGCTTCTTTTACGCTACAGTGTCCTGAGGGAAAACTGTTCTTACAAGGTTTCATCAGGCCAATTTTCATTTTATTTTATTTTTATTGAACAAAAAAATAAGGAAATTCGCCAGTGTAAGGAGGATTAAGAGTGGATAATCCATTTTTGTGACTCATTCTGATAAGAAAAGAGCTCATCAACTCCCTGTAGCCTTGGATCTAAAGACAGTTGCTGACAGATTGCACAAAATATGTCCCTGCATTTTTAGGACCCTGAGACAGTATCTTGCAAGCAGATAAAACCAAATAAAACCTGACAAACCATCTTTGTACTGGAGAGATGAGAAGGAAAATGCAGGTAGTTTCTGTTAGAGGATTTGAATGTGAAACTATGAGGAAGGACATTGAGTTATAACTTTAACTCCTTAAATGCTCTCTTAAACATGAAAGAGCTCATTTAATTAAAACCTATTGCATAACTGCTGCTGGGGAGTGAGAAGTTTATTTTTAATTATATCGCCTTACATAATTGTTACATGATGACAGAGGCAGCATGATGAAGTGATAGAGATTTAAGTATACTTTTTTTAATACAGTGAAATTAAAAAGTGAAGTGTTGATACATTCATTCATCCTTGCCATGTACCTGAATCTGTTTCATGGTCTGTGCTTCAGCACTGAGTTTTTGAGGACAGTATCAGTTTATTCTGTACTTGTACAGCCCACAGCTGTGATGATGACTTCTTGAACGTGGTGTTCTTCAAGATAATAAATAGTGGTGTCCATTTTCAGCTTCATCTTTGATCTTGGAATGTTTTGGCCAGCAGACCAGTACACGTGCATCTGTAGCTAATATGCCAACAAATCACATCTATAATTTATTATAGTTGTGGAAAACCCATTTAAGCTGCATGATTTCTTAAGTAATTTATTTAACTGTGGTTATAAAACTGTATTTTCAGCCTTGATGAAATTGAATTGTTTGCTTTAAAAGCTGAGTATGCAACAGGACCATTAAGTATGTTGTTTTAAACTGGAGAGAGCATCTACAGAAATGTTGCTAACAAAACAGGAAAGTGAAATGGATAGGAACTAAATTTTTGCTTATAACATAAGTAAAAGAGAAACTTCTTTTCTGTCTCACTTAAAAATATCTCCTGTGAAATACTCTCTTCTCTCCTTACTTTGAAGTCTGTGTGCATCTACTCTGTGTTTGCCAGCACTGGAGGGGTGTCGGTGTGGGGCTTTGTCATTGGAAGAGCTTGCCCCACTTCTCCACACTTGGGGGTGGGGGCAACTGGTGATGGATGGGCTTCGCTCCAGTCGTCAACTCCATCATCCAGCCCCTGGTGGGGACACACTGGGGCCTTGGTGGCTGGAGTGGTGTGTCCTGAAGTGTGATGTTCAATTTATCTAACAAAAATACTCACCTGGCAGAGCCACCACCAGCTGATCAGGCTGAACAGAATACCAGACAGGAAAACAGCAGCTCCTGGAGTGGTCCTGGTTTGACCCTTGTTAGACTTCAAAAGATTTGTTTCTAGACACGAGCAAACTGCTGTCCCTTTACTTTTGCTTTGACAAGCACCTTTCCTACAAAAGGACTGGTGATGACAATGATTATTGTTCAGGTGGCCTATATTGTGAAGGGGTTTTAAGCTAAGTGGTGATAGATATACACTGTAATAGCTCCAAGGAAATCTGGTGTGTGACTCTTCTGCTTTGTGGCCTTGGTCTGCCCTTCCCCCTCTCCAAATTCTGTAATTTCTGAAAGTATTCAATACTTTATTGAGTTAAGAGGAAAAGCTAGAATTGATTTACAAGCTGACTTAATGTGGCTTTCATCAGAAACTTATGGCTATTGAGTATTTCTGACAAAGTCTTGTTAGAGGTTTAGAGCTTTCTTTGTGAGTTCATCTATTAATTAATGTCTGCCTGTCTTTCATAGCTTTGAGTGTTATTTTTTTAAATGGAAGCTATCACAAAGGGTTTAATTGTAGTGATTTTTTAATTATTTTGTCTTTGAAGTATTTGTCAGCAAATGACAAAGAAATTGAATGGATGTAAAAGCTAACATGATATCCTCTCAGTAACAGGGAATTAACACACTGAAGGTTTGCAATATCAGGTTGTATCTATGGAGTCAGATATGCAGAGATCACTGTGTAAGGTACATGAAATCATGAATTTATAGGGAATGACAAGACTGTCTGTTGATGATATTACTTATGAACCTGCTTTCGTCGTGTTGTTTGATGGAGTGGTTAATACTCAGTGGTACTGTGTGCCTGGTATTAATATGCATCTGTATGGACAGCAGGCTTCTGCACTGACCTTCCTTTTCATACTTGTCCATGTATCTTCAGCTGCCATCTAAGTATAAAAACCTAAAAATCAGTGATTTGAATTTGTGAGCTTCTTAGGTAAGTAAGTGCTTCTCATGTCCTTTTGAAGGACTTAATTCAATCCTTTGCAGATAGATGGAAAAGTAGGACAGGAAGGCACAGTGTCCCATAACCCTCCCAACCAATCTGATTTCCCATGACCAGCGTAGATACTGGGAACCCTTGATTGGGGTTAAGATGCCAATAAGAGTTTGAATGCTACAGTCCTGCATCTTTGTTTTGGCAAGGAGTGTGTTGTAGTATCAAGGCTACATTGTGTACTGCTTATCTTCATTTTTCTTAAATTTTACAGGGAATTGTGTGCCAACCGTAAAACTGAAAGGAGAAAATCAATGAAGAGGTACTGGGGCCAGTAACAGTGTCAGTCAGCCAGTGCACCAGAGCCATCACCTCCTCAAAGGCACTTCAGCTTTTCTTTCCTCTTTGTGAATAAGTTGACTTTCCTCAGAATCAAGAAAAGAATAAGTCTCTGTTTTAAACACCAGCTTACTGAGCTCAGCCCTGAGAATTAAAATCTGTCTACAAGTGGTACTTGTTGGCTTCTGCTCTGCAGTTCTCCAGGGAAGGACCGTGCACTCTCACAGTTGGTTTCCCTGGGGTTTGGCTGAAAATCCACTGCTGCCATTGCCTTGAGTCTCTGTGTGGCTCAGGGGTGTGTGACATCAGTGTCCTGCTTTGTGCCTTGTGTTGTTGGCATTCACATGGAAAGTTTCTAATTTTTAGATCAATTAGAAACCAAGACAAAGTAAAATTTATGTTCATTTGAGAGCTTTTTTCCTTTTTTTATGTCAGGAGAGACCATTTGTTTTTCTAACTCATGAGTTTCCTTCCCGTGTAAATGTAACCAGAGAGGAGGCGGCATCACTTGGCAAAGGAACATTTAGGTTAAGTTTTGTTTTGCCGGAAATATTTTTCCTTAGTTGTTAAAAACAGATTGAGGTTTTTGACAGCACAATGTGGTGTCCAGCCCTTGTGTGGGTGGCAGGGAACACATTGTAGGGGGGTTCCAGATGTTTTTGTCTGCCTCAGAGAATGTCTTCAAAAATACTCACTCTTTTGGTGTGATCTACTGCTGTACAGCCTGCAGAAACTTTGGTGGTTCCCAAACATGTGCCGCCTGTGGACAGAACAGGTGCTCTTGTACATCAGGAGCTCAGGAGGAAGCCAGGAGGTCTTCCATTTTGATTTGGAGCTCCAGGACTAGCTGGGTCTCTGAGTCATCACCTCCAGTGCATTGCTACCGCAAATTATTTGAATTTGATGTGGCTCTGTAACCAAGGTAATGATATCGTGGTCGCTGGTCAGACTGGCTGCCATGTTTCACTCATGGGCTTTTTTGCCTCTGATGGTATTATGGGAACAGTTGTCTCTGGCTGAAGGATACAATCCCTGTTTGCTTGGTAATTGGAAGTGTCTGCTTTGCTGTTGAAGCCAGAGCAGGAATTTTTCTTCTATTGATGTTTGTTTTACCCATGCCTAGCTGCTGTAAGGTGGGTATTGAGTGCAGCTTCTTGAGTATCTGTTTTCCTGCACTGTGCTTAGAAGTTAGTAGAGAAAAAAAAGTCTGTGTTTTTAGTGAGGACACAGCATTCCATAGGAGTGCTCTCAGCTATTGAGGGGGTTTGTGTCTGGTTTCTGCTGGGTATCTATTTTTGCTTCATGGTGATGTGTAGACCAAAGTCAACAAAAGGTAGGTCCAGAGGAATACTGGGAGTTGTGGAATCCAACTGGCCATTCTGGAACAGGAACAATATATTTAGGCCATCTGTGATGAATGGATCCTAGCTTACTTAGCCTGTTCTTTAAAAACCTAGTGCAAGAATATCTTTTACTCATTTGTTCCACTGCCCTGTCCTTGCAGCTTTTTTCTAATGTGTAGCTTAAATATTCCTTCCTGGCAATTAAGCTGATTAATTTTTGGTTTACTCTCAGTCGACATGTAGTACAATTGACTGTTGTCCTTTTTATAACCTTACATAGCTTTGAAGACTGTAACTGTGTTCAGACCTCTCTTTCTGAAAATAAATAAATTTTTTTCTTTGAGGCTTTCCTCAGAGGGACACTCACCCTTGCAGTTAAATATCCAAAGTCTGAAATATTTCTCTTGGTCCCCTAGGAGGTTGTCTGGGAAGCTTTCTTACTCTATACAGTAGAGGTGATTAATGGAAAAATGCTGGTTATAATCTGTGATGGATATCTGTATTTCTAAGAAGTTTCTTTCTGAACCTCTTTATAGAGATGACTTTACCATATATGAGTACACATGTAAGCAAAAAAAATATTCTCCAAGATAAAACATTACTGAAGACCCTTTTCATACAATAGCAATTTAAGTTCTTTCTTCCTTTCAAAATATAAAATGGAAAGATTCAGGGAATGATGGACATTTTTTCTCCCTTCTTACCTTGAAACCCTGCTGTAAAATTTCTGTATCTTCCAGAATAGCTCAGGGCAACTTTGTAAATGTGGGGGCAACCAGAGTTGGAGTTGCTCTGTGGATTTGAATGGCTTCAGACTGTTTGTTTCCTTGCACTTGAATATTTGACTGTGTGGGAGGGTTTTCTAGTTACTCTCTCCTAAAAGCAATGAAAAAACAGTGGGGAAGAAAACACCAAGTAAATTACAGTTCCAAATTTATTCAACAGCTCACAGCTTCCATACCATGCATTACAGATTATATCACTAATATTTCCCACAAAGAAAGGAGGTAGTGCTGCAGACCTGCAATTAATACTTCACTTCAGCAAAATATTATGATGTAGCTGTCCCAATTCTCCATATGTACAGAATCAGCATGTTCCAAGCATTATTTTGCACTCTGCTTTAGTTCTTTAGTTTCTTGGGAGAAGTGTTGCAGTGGAAACTGGTACTTAGTTTATAAAAAGCACAGTTAGTGCCACATGGAGGGATTTTTGTGCTGTGGGATGTGGTGTGGTGCGGTGCATCCTCTCTTCAGATTATAGACAGTCAAAGTTAATTGCAAGCGTGATGCCAGCTTGGTGGCTGCCTGGCCTGGCTTCTTGATCAGCTTCCCATGCTACACTCTCCAAAGTTTGAGTTGCTGGTGTATAAAATACAGGATGGCAATCTGCCCGCCTGGGCTCTGCTCTTGCTCCCCGTGGAGGAAGCTGGGCAGTGATGTGGAAGGATGTGCCAGTCCCTCATGGGCACCTGTGTCAACAGGATGGAAACACTCTGAGCAGCCATGCAAGGAAGAGCAAAAGCTCTGGGTCTAGACATCACAAAAAGATACAGCCTGGATCTGCTCCTCCATTTAAGACAGGTTTAAGTGTTTTGAGTGTAACAAAATGAAGCCTAACCTAAGGATACGCATCTGCAGAAGGCAAGGGATTTTTTTTTCTTTTTCAATCACTTTTCAGTAAAATATTTTAAGTGCCTTGTTGCAGACAATGAAGACATTGTTGAAAAAAGGCTGATAGGCACTGCCTGGGCTTGGCATGGCCGGGACTTGACACAAGTGCCTGTGAGAACAACGCAGTTGGTATAATAGCTTATATGAAGAGAGTAACATATCTCCATCCAAGACAAAGAGCTTGTATATTAAGTTTTCTGCTGTCCAGAGATGCTGAGACAAAGCTTCATAACAGCTGTGGTGCTCACAGTTTTGACTAAAGGCTCCTGTTAAATATAAGGGTCTATCTCTGGATAATAAAACCAGAAAACCCTGAATATCTACTGAAGGGTATTTAGTGCATCTACTTGGCTAGGCATTCCCACCTCTTTAGAAATGTGAAATTGTACTTTATAAATCAGGATTTTTTTTTGTTTTTTCCCCCCTTTTTACATCTCCCTGTTTCCATTACCATCATATTATGAATGCCAACAGGTGCAGGTGGTCATCAAATCACCATCACAATCCTGTCTGTGCAACACTGCACCTTCCTGTGTGTCAGGGCCCCAAGGGGGATGTTTTGCATGTGTGCAGCTCATTTAGGGAAGTAAATTTCCAATTTACTTGGAATTCTCAGACCTACTGGGAATTGAATTTTATTTTCTCTCCCATGGTAACCACCAGTTTTTGCTCAGTGCAAATGACTGACTTTCATAAGAAGACACTTTTTTTTTTAATGGAGAAATAACTAGTAAAAAACCCCAGAGCTGCTGTGCATTTAGAGACAAGATGTGCCTTAACTAAATCATTACTTCTAGAAAAGTTGTTTAGTCAAGCTGGCACCCAGCTGCCTTCACCCTGGCCAGTAATAGTCTCCCACCAAACCACAGGACTCTGTCTGGAATTTGTTTTCTTAAGAAGTAATCCTTGCAAATCCTCATTCCAAATTGCAATTTTCTCTTTCCCTAGTTTCTCTGATTTTGCTAAATCCAGGTATCCTTGATATCCCTTGCCTGTTATATCTTCCCTGTGCCTCAGTCAATTCCCTGCGCTCTAATCTTTAATCCTGAGGTTTTTTTTATTTAGCCTGTGGTTTTGCATTAGTTAATCTGAGTGTTGCACGTGCCTGGTTTATCTTGCAACCCAATTTTAATTTGGATCTAGAGTGAGCATATTGTTGCTTCTGCTGAATGAGCACAGATGCTCTGTAAGTTGTTCTCTGGCAGTCTGAGCGAGGACAGCTCTTGTGTGCTCTGCTCTGGCACCCAATGTACTCTGGGTTGCCCACTGGTGATTACCTTCTCCACCAGTGCAGAGCCACCTCCGCAGCTCTTCTTGCTGGCACTGGGGATATGCTGTTAGAAATGCTGCAGTGACTTTGGGAAATTACAGACTGGTGCAATTTAGGACAGTTCAGAAATTCTCCTAAAATTGTGGTGGGAAGTTGGATTGAACTTGGCACAGAAAATCACCCACCCAGAATGGGCTTTGCCCAGTGCAGCTGATTAATCCTTAAGATGTTTCCTTCATTTGTGTGTTGATATATAGTATTTTCGGCCAGTGTCCAGGCAGCCCACCAAATTCTGTTAACAGTGTGATCCTAAGGGGATTAGCTAATGACTTTCCATACTGATTGGGTAATGACTTTTTGGAAAGTGAGAGCTCAGCAGAAAACAATCCTGGCAATTACTGTCTGCTCATGTCAATACTGCAAGTGCTGCAGAGCAGCTACATGAATAAATGGCTTAACTTCTCAAATTAAGTCTGTGTCTCACTAACCTCCCTACAGAGTCTCCTGCTCTTGTCTGATACAAGAATATCTTTTATGCTCCAGATTCTTTGAAGATGAGAATTGTTATAATCTCCTGAATAGATTCGTGGTCTGTCTGCTGTGAGAGCCTGGGTTCTGTTGGCATTTCAGGTGCAGCGTCATGATGCAGTCCAGCCCTGCTGTGGCTGGTGGCACATTCATGTCCTCCCCAGGCTGCTTCCCAGATCTGTCCACTCCTTTGCACCAGGACTGATACCCAGTATACTACTGAAAACAGCCAAAAAGTTTTCTGACTTTAGAGGTCCACATTTCTGCCCTGTGCAGCTTGCCCTGGGACTGGGAAGGCAGTGCTGCTGGTTGGGAGGTGGCTTGACTGCAGGACAGGTGAACATGTATCCCTCAGCCATGCCCTTTGCTCAGCTGAAGCCTCTCTGCCCTGCAGACATGGGCCATGGGCCATGGGCCATGGGATGGGAGGTGATGCTGTCACAAGATTAGGAAAAAGGAACAGAGACAGAAGGTTAAGGGGGCAAAGTTAGCCTTGCTCTCGTGCCTTCTCCTAAGTTCCTACTGTCAAGAGAGCAAACCAGTGCCCAGGATTGGTGTGATGATGCTGGAAGGAATGCAGAGGAAGCCAGCTTTTGTGCTGGATGAGGGACAATACTGGCATGATTAAATTCACCTTTTTGTGGCTTTTTGTTTCTCTAAAGCAAAATCTCAGAATGCCTAATCCTAGGAAAAGAAGGGATTTTAGGCATCCAGATCTAGTATAGGCATTACTGGTAACACAAATGTTGTTTTTAAATGTATGATCAAGAAAAGAAGTCTAAGCAGAGCCACGAGGGAAGGACTGGAAACAAGGAGAGAAACAATTGCATGTGTAGACCCTTACAGGTCAGGACAGGTCAGGAAAAGGGCAAGTTTCCAGCCAGGATTCTGATCTCTCTTCCAGGAAGGTGGAGCATAACCTCATACTGACCCTTAGGGCATGCAAAGGAGAACAGTTATGCTACACGAACAACTCAAAAGAAAAGCAAATGTATACCCAAGAAGAGACTTGAACCCTACCAACACTTAGGACTTTGTACCTTTGTGGAGGCAAGATGGGGTGTGCAGCACGAGGTTCCTGGCATTTGCAGTAATTTTTACATTTTCTAAGCATTCATTTTGCCAAAAAGACAACAGTTAAAAAATGTGTTAGCAGCTGCATCTGCAACTGCATCCTTCAGCCATTGTTATGCATAATTGCTCAGTGTTTTATCTATTCTGTTATGCTCCCAGTAGTCTGGTTTGAGAGCCAAAGCACATCACTGAGATGTCTGTTTGGGTCCCACCAGAGGCACTGAAACTTGGCTGACTAACAGCTTTGTGCTGTTTGTTTTACCCCCGTTGCCTGATGCTTGATGTAAAAACCAAATAAACCCACCAAACCTGTAAATGAGATAGCAAAGTTCGCAACAACAGTGGCCTGTATACTGTAGTTTGCCTTCTGATGTATTGAGTTTCTGACATGTATGTATGGCCAGACTTCACGAATGAAGATTTGGGCAGGGCTCTCCCCACGTGGGTGTGCCCTTCCAGCCTGCGCAGTGGATTTTTTTTTGGTGAGGCACAGCCATTAAAGTATTTAATTATTACACTAATAACTAGTAGAGGTATGGCAAAGTGATTCAGGAGCTCTTGCTCTCAAAGCACAAACCTTGGATTTCTACATCCCTGCTTTCCGTTCATCAGCCATTTCCACTCCGTCGCCTCCAAACCAATCTTTCCCGGAGCGTTTGCAGGGGCAGGACAGAGGTGCTTTGCCCCTGGAAACAGCGCAAACCCGCGCTGGTAAGGGATGGATGGCCCTTGTCCCGCCCCCGCAGGGTGCCGGCGGTCCCTCGTGGTGACGGTGACCTCTAGCGGCACCGGGACCGCCGCTCCGCTCCGATCGCTCCGATCGCTCCTCCGCAGCAAGTCGGTGCCCAGACCGACCCCCGACTGCCACTCACCTCCGCCAGGTGGGAAACGAGGGTTTGAGCAAGGTGGACTCTGGGTCTGGACTTGCCGCATTTAGGTGCGCAGACACCCGTTCCCTGTAATTTGTGACGGGTGTTTAGTGTGTCCGTTTCCACCTATCTTTCCTGCAAAAATATCCAAGTCTTTCGGTAAGTGGCACTCATGCAGTACTTAATCCCAGCCATGTGCATGGGAAGGTAAGCCTGCTTCCCCAGGACAGTGGGCAGCAACAGATTGTGCCTCTAGTTATCCTGAAAACAGCATATGAGGGTACAAATCTGGTTTTGCTAACTCTCCTTTTTCCTAATTTCTTGCTGTTAATCAACATTCCTTTGGCATCCCTGACTATGGAGAGGATGTGAGTTGTGGCTCAGTTCCTCTCCACGTGTCCTCCCTGCTCCAGATAGGCCCAGAAAGAGAAAGGAGTCATGTCCTTCTCCTGCACTTGTACCTGATGGCCTTCTCACACAAGACCAGATTCCTGGGCAAAACCAAATCGTTTTGCCAAAATGGGCTGATGTACTCAGTCTCACCACCCCATGTCCTATCTGGGCAGCCTGGAGTGAGAAGCCAGGCCCATGTGCACCAGGCCCATGTGCCTCTGTCCCATCAACATTTTCCCTGCAGGGCAAGGAGGCTTCCCATCACCCAGGCCAGCTCCCTGTCTGCTCAGTAGCCCCTCTGGTCCCAGAAATAACAGCTGCTGTGTAGAGAAGTGCCTGAGCTGGCCTTTGCCGTGCTCGATCTGCACCAGGCAGTGCTGTGCCGACTTGTCTCAAACCCACAGGTGATGTGGGATGATGTTTTTTCTCCCCTTACAAAAGTCACTTGTCTTTCCTTAAACATTTTTTTTTCACCAGCTCCCCATCCAGGGCAAGCTCTGCTGTGGGCCTCCTACAAGGCTTTGCAATTGGTGTGCAGCAGCAGCCATGCAGAGATGAGAGCAACCACTTCCTCCCTCCACCACCTCTGTGAATCTGCACCAGGATCTGTTTCAGCTTTGTGCCACCATCCTTAGCACAAACCTAGAGAAATTCCAACCATCAGAAACTCAAGAGTCACTCAACACTTCTCCCCTGCTGCACCATGCTCACACAGGAGTGACAGCAAAATGACTTTTCCTGTGTAGCCTCTGGAGCATCTTATAATGGGAGCAGCATGACTGTGGTTTTGCTAGGTTGTGGTTTGTTCCCCTGCCTCCTGAAAGTCCCAGAGATGTTAACACATAACCCTGCTGGGCTATGGCTCAACCTCAGCATTACCCCACTCAGAGCTGAATGCCAAGGCTCTGTAGACACCCTGAAACCTCAGGAGGGGAGAGAAAGCTCAGCACTACCTGAGAAGGGGGGATTTGCACCTTGGCAAATTCCCTCTCTCCAACAGGGCTGTGGCATTGCCCCATGCCATCCAGTGGACAGCACATCTCACCCAGCAGCACAGAGGTATGTTAGGAAAGGTTTCCTTGGAGGAAAAAATCCTTAAGTAAACTTTAAGATTGTTCTAAGGAAATGGTTTGCTGTTGGGCAGCTCAGGAGATGTCCATTTAACCTGCCTGACAGGCTTGGTGTCTGGTTGCCCAGCAGAGAGCATGATCCCTCTGCTCAAGGTTATTTCTTTCACAGAAGCCCATACCCAGTTAGCATTTGCTCAGTGGACCTTACTCAAAGGTCCCAATGTGGTACCTTTCTTTTATCTCAGGCTGCTTCCTGATAAAAATCTGGGCCATCCAAGTGGTAAGTACCTTTTCCCTGTTGAGCTCAGTACATTTGACAGGACCTTCTTCATTCACAAGAACCCTTTGTGAGGGTGTACAAGCCTTTGGACCCAGCCAGCTGTGGGAAATCCAACCATGAATATGCTCCACCTCAAAGAATAAGATGAAGATTTTCATATCTCAAGAAGAAAACAGGTTCCTGAGCATAAAACCACCTTCTTCTGCTTCTTCACCCCAGTCTGCAATTACAAACATCACAAACATTAATCCCATTGTCAATGCACATCACACCAAAAAAAAATCCATGGTTTTTAAGTCACAGACCAGCCATGCAAAACAGATATTGGGAACAACTGTCCACAAAATAAAAACCATTCAGGCAGTGAAACTGGGAATCATTTGGGTGCAGGAACTTGACGCAGCAGCACGAAGTCAGTGGACAAACACCCACCTGTGTTGGTGGGTCCATCTCCAAATCTGACTGCTGAGGGTTTGCTGGGTCACCTGTGCACACAGAGCCTGGAAGTGAAGCACAGCTTTGAGCAGTGACACGTGGTGAGGCAGTGGGAGCTGAGTGGCGGGAAGTGGCAGAAGGCCAGTCTGCCTTTGGGTGGCATGGCTGTGACCAGACCTTTTGTTCCCTACTATTACGAGAAAGAGCTAAGGCAGACTCTCACCTCGAGGCATTCAGTTCTCTAGCCAGAGCCAGGCTATTAATTTGTGAACCAAGTGTGGGTGGGGAGACTGTGTGTATCCTTATCTACACCTTCTGAAGGGTATCGAAGTTAAACTAGTGAAACTACTCTGTCTCCATTTCTAGTAAATGCTAATTTTACCCGTCTTAGGAGCTAGTATTTAAATCAAATTAGAGCAATGACTCTATTGTCCCAGAATACTTGAATGCATTTAAAAAAAATTACAAAAAACCACCCCCTAGTAAGACCACAGCAAACAGGTGCCTTTGTTGTGTTTGTTCCTCTGTTTGTTCATGCGAATTGTGTCTTTAGTAAATGATGATCAAGACCAAGTGAAGTCATCAGGGGACTACAGTTCCAGAGATATGGGAAATTACTGGTCTCCCACAAATTTCCCCCAGCTCTTGAATAAAAACCCCCTTTGTTTCTTGCCCTTTTAGAAATATTCTTCCTTATTCCCATTTTCTATAAGCCAAGCTATGACTCATTCTGACACTGACCATTTGCAACCACGGTGGTCATAACCCATCCTAAGCAGGGACATTCACATGGTTGTAGGAAGCTGGTACACATGCAGGAAGAGAGCTAAATTCCTGCTCTCTTGAGAGTTGTTAGAGGTAGGTGATGTGATACCTACATGTGCTATATGTAATGGTACTAAAGAACCAGCAGCATGCTGTAATAGCTGTGTGAGGAAGGAGACCTGTTCATGCATTTGAAAGCAATTTCAAAGTAGCAGAATTCTAGACATCCTCGAGATCAGACTTTGATTGGGGATGTGAAGAATAAAATGCTTCTCTCTGACTGCATGTCTTGAGATTACACATTTTTACAGCCTGGGTTGCTGCAGAGAATTAATGCTGGTGGAAAACCAAACAACAGCAACGATTTTAAAAATTAATAATCAGAAACTTGTTTCCATAGCAGGCAAAATACTCACCAAATAACAAATACATGATTTTAACAGCCTCTGAAAGTTTCCAGTATGGCTAATATGCAAGGTCCTGCTTTGGGGTTTCTGGTTCCATGATGTTAAACCATGTAACTGCAATTTGTAAAAGAAGACATCTCAAATACCTGATTCCCTGTCTCTGATACCCGTCTGTGAGATGCAAATCGTTCCTCCATGTCTCTCAGCAGAGGTAAAATCTGTGCAAATGTTAGGGTGGCAAGCAGTGGAGATGCTTGGCAGCTGGTGGGACAGAATTATCCCTGTGTCTGTGGGTCACTGTGTCGGAAGTGCTGGGGCTTCCCACTTGTGCAAAGCCTTCCCATTAGGAAGGGAGTTAAAGCCATGGGGTGTTAAAAGTCAAGTTTTTTCCCCTGTGCTGAAGCCAGGCAGGGGCATCTTTTGTCCTGTTTAAGCTGTGGCTCATGGCTTTGTGGGGCAGATGAATGTGATGCCAAACATGCTCTACTTTTACGTGTAAGAAGGAAGCATCTTCCCTTACACAAGGATCTGATTCTGCTTTTTCCAAAAGAAGTTTTATTTTGAGGCCAATTTTTCCTGTCTACCATGCACACAAAATAGCTTGTAACATTTTTTTTCTAGTTTTTATAGAGTGCTCAGAAGTCTCTCCACTTGCAATTACGCTGACAGACCAAACTCCACATGATCATAAACAATTTAATGCATTGAGCAACTACAGTAGAGCCCAGAGACTCAAGTGTTTTCAATAAGCCTTAGCAGCTAAAAATGCTGCAGTCTCCATGAATATGATAAAAGCGAGTGAAACCCCAGGATGCAAAATTTCCTCTATGAAGAAATAATTTGGTAAATATATTCCCAGGCATGTAAGGAAGGAGACCAATCTCAATTTGGTCTCAGGAGTGGTGTGGAGAAGCAAAGGCATGTAATAAACACATTAAACCACTATTTAGCCAACAAACTCTGAACACTACAGATATTTAAGGTGGAAAGGATCTGTTTGGTCTTACAAGTAAGTCCTGAAAGGCAAAATTTGATGACTGCAAAATAAATTCTTCCATATAATCCAGACCTTTAAAGCATCATCAAAATTCAATCTGATTAAATGTTTGAGGTTTAAGTCAATCTGGTTTAAGCAGTGTATTCAACACCATCTCCCATAACATTCTCCTGGGAAAACAGGCAGCCCATGGCTTGGACAGGGACACTCTCTGCTGGGTTAGGAGCTGGCTGGAGGGTCAGGCCCAGAGAGTGCTGGTGAATGGAGCTGCATCCAGCTGGTGGCCGGTCACTAGTGGTGTTCCCCAGGGGTCTGTGTTGGGTCCAGTCCTGTTTAACATCTTTATTGATGATTTAGAT
>JAOXXN010000364.1:9727625-9775264 GCA_026770055.1 Myrmophylax atrothorax | reverse complement strand
GGGATGGTCCCTACTGAGACTCGAACTCAGGTCCTTGGGATTCAGAGTCCAGAGTGCTCTCCTTTACACCACGGGACTGCCCAGAGTTTTTAACATACATCTTTAGCAAATAGTTAGGAAGAGGAAAAATTGCAGATATGCAGTATATTGGAACTAAATCTGCTTCACTCTCATCTGAACTACTGTTAGACACAGTCTTAAACAGTGTTACTAAGGTTGGTTATAAAGCTTAATATTGAAAGTGTTGGATATATCCTGATGGTGAGCTTAGAGAATCATCTGATTAAGAAAACTCATCTTATGCTTGTTTTTACTGATATATATTGCTTTGGAGAGATTTTCATGCAGTGTTCAGGTGTGCTCTTCAAGTGGGAGTAAGCTCATCTTTCCCATAGCTGCCTGCACCTTCCTTCCCCACCTTCACTGACCTGCGTCCTTGCAGAGGATAACGCCTGTCCCAGGTTTCAAGGGAAATTTGTTCAATGGAATGCAATTACACTTCTTCCTTATTTTGACCACTGTACTTCTCCCATTCATCTTCATCTGTAGTACAGAATTAGGATTTTTTTGTGAAAAGTAGTTCTTCCTCATCCTCAAACAAACAAATAAACAAAAAAAATTAGAAAGTATTGTGGCAGATCTGTGTCTGGAGACTAAATATGATATGTTTCAAGAATGCAAATGGAGAAGATTGTAAAGCAAACTGATTTTCAACCTTTGAGTGTAGTGGCTAATGCCAGCTGTTGGCCACAATAAAGTGCTGTTGTGTCCCCTCGTTGTTGCTGTCATCTCCAGTGACGCTATAAATGGTGCCAAGCACATCCCCTCATACTCTGCCTGAGACAGTCCCCTCCTGACTGTCCCCAGGAGCAAATCCCCATTGTTGCCACTCTTCTTCCTGTGGTCCTGACTGAGCAGAGATGCCTTGCAGGCTGCCCCTTTTTCTCATCGTTTAGCTGCTTTGGTCCTTTTCTGGTCAGTGCTATGTGTGTTCCTCCAGCTGTTTGAGTTTCCTGCCTCACATTTTTTTCACCAGCTGAGTCATCATCACTGCTCCTGAGCACTCCTGCACCTTCAGCATCTTGAATCTCAGTCTAAATTTTGCTACTTGGGCCAATTTCTGCTATTTTCCTTCATTGTCCTGATTTTGCAGATTATAATTTTAAATGTGGAGGGCTCTGATTTTCTACTCTTCACTGCTCCTGGGCCCTTGTTGCATAGTAAGCAACCAGCTGACAAACACTGCGTGTAACATCATGCATATTCCTGCTGACATTGTTGACAGCAGAGCTCATGCATAAAAAAAATTATGCCATAAAGCATAGGTAGCTGTGCAGACTTCTGCTCTATTTAATGCCCAAGTCAGAATATTGGTCAAAGCTTCTCTAAGAACGAGAGATGACATTTCCCCATCTGCTCATGCAAGGGGAGGAGTTTGTTATTTGAAAAGCAGAATAATTGTTAGAAGACAAATGAACAGGCCAAAAGGCAATATGCTCCACGAGTAATTGCTCCTGAGTTGCAAACGTGTTCAGTGAATAGGGACTGTGTAGCAACGCTGTTGGGAACATGTGTGAAAGCTTTTTAATGCTGCTGGCAAAGCAGAATGGTGCTTCTTTCTGACCACAAAACACAACAAGAGAAGGATTTCATAATAATTTTAAAATATGGAGTAAAACCAAGTTTTTCTGCTTCTTATCTAGTCTATATTTTCCTGACCCATTCCCATTTGTTAAACCAGAGACTAGGATGGGGTATACAGACATCATAGTCTTATTCTCTGTACTTGCCCTTCTACTGTTTTTTTAGCAAATCATATAATTGCAGAATGTTTTGGGTCGGAAGGGATCTTTAAAGGTCATCTAGTTCCACCCTCCCTGCCATGGGCAGGGACATCTTCAACTAGATTGGGTTTCTCAGAGCCCCTGCCTGATTTTGAAT
Organism: Myrmophylax atrothorax; assembly: GCA_026770055.1. Lineage (NCBI taxonomy): Eukaryota > Metazoa > Chordata > Aves > Passeriformes > Thamnophilidae > Myrmophylax > Myrmophylax atrothorax. The sequence continues at coordinate 9,773,323 of JAOXXN010000364.1, read as the reverse complement.
GTTTCCAGGGATGGGGTATCTACCAACTCCCCAGACAACTTGTGCCAGTGTTTCACCACCCTTGTCATAAAAAATGTGCTTTTTATACCTGGTTTGAATCTACATTCTTTTAGTTTAAAATCTCTACAACTTGTCCTATCACAATGGGCCCTACAAAAAGACTGTCTCCATCTTTCTTAAAAGTCCCCCTTTACTGAAAGGCCACAGTGAAAGACCTCCAGACCCTTCTCTTCTGCAGGCTGAACAACCCCAACTCTTTCAGCCTATCCCTACAGGAGAGGTGCTCTATCCCTCTGATCATCTTCACTATCCTCCTCTAATTCATTCCAATAGGTCCATGTCTTTCCTGGTTGGGGACCCCAGAGCTGGATGCAGTGCTCCAGGTGGTGTCTCATGAGGGCAGAGTAGAGGGGCAGAATAACCTCCCTGGACTTCTGGCCCCACTGCTTTGGATGCAACCCAGGATGCAGTTGGCTTTCTGGGATGTGAGTGCATGTTGCCAAGTCATACCCAGTTTTTGTCCACCAGAATTCCCAAGTCCTTCTCAGCAGGTCTGCTCTTGATCTGTTCATCACCCAGCCTGTGTAGATACTGGGGGTTTATGCTTGATTTTGTTAACCCTCATGATGTTACCCATGGGCCCACTTCTATAGCTTGTTCAGGTTGCTCTGGATGGCATCCCACCCCTCAGGTGTATCAACTGCACCTCTCAGCTTGGTGAAAATTGCTGAGGATGCACTTGATGCCACTGTCCATGTTGTTGATGAAGCTATGAAACAGTGCTGGTCCCACTACAGACCCCTGAGGCACTTCTCTCATCACTGATCTCCATTTCGACATTGAGCTATTTATCCACTGCAAGATTTGACTTGGTGGCAAGAGGTGCCTCTCAGTTTGGTAAACACCCTCCTGCATTCAGGGTGGAGGATCTGTAAGCATGTCATCAGTGAGCATCAGCACTTTCTGCCCACTGACCACATGATGAGACTGTTCACTCTCCTTTCCATGCAAGGCCTCTCCCACCAAAATGGACAGAATTATGATGGTTCTTTCAGTGTTGAAGGTTCTCTTTTATACTGTGTCTCAGCATTCAGTGCAGCAGGGACCTGCAGCCCAGGTCTTGCCCTCACCTGCCTTGCAGAGCCATCCATGCCAAACATAAGAAGAGTCTGATATGAAATAGAAGACGTTAATGGGAACTATCCAAAAGGCAGGTGGCCAGGTTGTAATCCTCCTCCCCTTGAGGGATTTGGAACCAGTGTAACAAATACCTCATATTGCCTCTTGTCATGCCCTATTCACAATGTTTCTAGGAGAAAGATTGACAATTCTATTGCTGATTTTGTGAACCAAGTCTAAACTAAGTTTCTCATTGGTCCGCTTGTGCTAAAAGCATTCTCAGATAGAACAAGGCGGGGGTGGAGCTGGGTCATATATTTTTTACACATGAATGAAAAACCACATGCACAAACAGTTTTAGCATTTTATTTTAGCAAAGTCAGACAAAACTCCTTTTTTTTTTCTAAATTCAAATCTGTGCTTGAGTTTTCACATGTTTTTTACACATTTCTGGGTTAGTGTTTTAAATGAAAAATCCTTTGTTTCTCTACCTTTGCTGTCACTGGACTAGTTTGTTTAAATTTGGTAATACATGATGATAAACCTGTGACTAGTCTGGGTGTTTCAGCTGCCTTAAGTCGCATGCAGTGTCAAGCCTACATTCGGAGCAACCTGCTGCACCTGAAGAATCTTAGTCTTTTTGCCTGAAGATGCTGAACATGATTTAGCGGGAAGATGTGGGCTGTACATCCTGTATCCCTGTCCACTGATGCAGGTTTGTGTGTTTCATGACATTATGTGCCACTAGTTATGCAAAGGAGTTGTCAGTCAACCATCTGTGACCACATCTTTCCATAGCTCACCACCCAAGGCAGATTCTTTCCAGAGGTTTGTTTGATGAGGGACACATGTTTGGAGGTGGTGGTAACACTAGTATTTAATATTTCCTGATATCTAACAGGAGTTTGTGCCAAGCTATTCCAAATGCATTCATAAAGACAATGGACTGCAACCTGTTAGGTCTGCAGAAGGGTTATCCTAGTGAGTTGGGATTATTAATGCAGTACACTGGGTCTTCTGGGTATGCAGGCACCTGGCAGTTGTTCCTTTTTCAGCAGCAAATGTTCAAAGCAGGAATTTAAAGCTTTCCAGCATGGTATTTCCTTCTGGGCAGAGGATATTTGTACCAACCTGCCTCTGTGCATCTACTGACTGCTGTTTGTGCTGTCGAAATGCCAGCTGGCTCTGGGCATCTGCACTCAGTCCTGCACCGTGAATGAACAAACACTATTTGGTTGGATCCATAAATAGCTTTTGTTCATTCATTGAAAATACAGTCATTATAAACACACTACTTTAATAACTGTGTTTAATTAATGGTGGGTTAGTAAATGATGCATGGAGAGGAGGTTAAAATTCACTAAAGGCTGTTGCAGTGTAGCTCTTAATTGAATTAAGTGTGTATTAAACTGGGCCTCTTCCCCTGACCCTGGAGAAACAAGCTGGGTGCACTGGAGCGTATGGATGCTCTTGATTTCAGAAAGTTCTGGTTAAAGGCAGTACAAAAATGCTCTGTGGCCAAAGTCCAGATTCTTCTGCATATATAATAAGGCCAAGGCAGTGTTGGCATAAAAAGACAGGGAACATGGTGTGGTGGTGTTTACTCAAGGAATTCATATACCTGTAATTTTTATCACAAATCCTTTCCCAAGAAGTGGTATTAAAAAAAAATTGTCCTGCACTCACTTAGCCTTACTTTAGAATCATTAGCTCTTTTTACAGATTTTGTATAGAAGAATAGGTTGTCCTGTGTCTGATATCTCTGTGTATATATATATATAATAAAAATATATGCTCAGACATACTGTCAGAAGTTTTTTTAATTAGTTGCCTGAGGCTGTTTTTTCATACTACTTCCAGAATACAGACTAAAATTTTCCCATCCCCAAATCCATCTATATACCAAAAGAAAGGTATTCTTAAGAAAAATTTGGAGGAAAGTGTCAACAGCCTGTTTTTTTTTCCATCAGTCTATGTCCAGCAAGACTGTACATAGCAAAAAGGAAAAATAGTTCTCAGGGAAGGTTTGTAAAACAGGAGAAGAAGGCAGGAGCTGCCATGTGCTAAGCATGGCATCTCGTGGCCTGTTAGAAACTGGTTTCATGTTTGAAACAAGTTTCTATTAAACTTGGGTTCTTAGCACAGAAAAGTCATTTGCGCATGTAAAGGTTGTTTCTGTTTTCAAATGGGAAAATTATGGAGAAATTGCTGTTGCTGGAAGCTTTGAATAAACACTATTTTTCAATATAATGGAGTAATTTTTTATTTTATTTTTGGAATAAAAGCTTCAAATGGACTTTTTAATGTATTTTGAAGATCAGCATTAAATACTGCAAATAGACCTTTTCATGTTTTATGAGTATGTGTTCCCACTGTGTTCATGTGCCCTATTCCTGCAGAGTCCTTCAAATGTTGTTTTACTTTTGCAGTTACAACAAATAGTTCCCTTGGAGTCTGCTTGAGTCTTACCCATGTGGAAAAGTAGGAGTTGGCTTTTTTTGTATTTTGTTTTTTTCCTCAAGTTGAACAACTTGTGTGCTCAGGAAAAAGCAGTTTTCATAAACACAATGGGTCAATAGCCCAAACAAAAACTTCACAAAGGAAGAACTTGCTGATATTTTTTTCATAGATCCCCAGCATTGGGGCACAGTCTTGTATCAGAGACATTGGATAACTGAATCCCAAACTGCAGACAGCTTGTACTTGACAGTTTTTTTCTCATATTGCATAGGTTGCAGAATCAAAAATAGTATAAGATGACCGTTAAGACAAAGCTTGGAAGCTCTCACTGACCATTTGACTAAGCCCTCAGTTATAGCATTTTGTCAGAGAAGCAGTATTTTCCTTGAAGTCCTTGGAAGAATTCTGTTTGAACTTAAAAAGGCAGATTAAGCATGGAGAATTTATCTCCCATGTTTGTTAAAAAGATTTTTTCTAGTTTTACACAAAAGTAGGTCACACTAGGGTGCACTGTTTCTTTTTGTATCTTACAGACAAAAATGTAATGACAGAAGTGTGTTCTAATGAAGCAATTAACAGGGATATTTGTAAAAAATATTTGATGAATGTCAGGTTTCCAGGAAATCGGGCAGTATGGGAAGGGACCAGACTTTTAAGAGATTCATTTACCTGTAAGAATATTTTAAATTCTCAAAGTGTCAACAAGAAAAAAGTAACTCAAGAAGTAGTTTACAAAAATGTGTAAAGAAATTTAGTGAGTTTTGAAGTCTGACAAAATTCAGGAAGCAGTGGAAAGAAGCGCTTAGTGACAACTTCTGAAAAAGAGTAAGGTAGCAGAATATAAAGATCATTGGTCTTTGGTGGTGTTTGTACCCTCTGAGTGTGATGAGTCCTGGTCCTGCTTGTGCTGGGGTGAAGGGTGAAGTTTCAACCCATGTGAAAGCTCTGTGTGTTATTGGAGCTTTGCTTGCCTTGATCTTGAGCTGACAGCTGTGGCAGGCAGATCTGATGTTCTCTGCAGGGCTCTGTGCAGGACCCATGTACTGGTTTTGTGGATGAAACAGCTGCTCTAAATGTGCTATGGCTTGTGACACCGTGGCACAGTAACACACTTCTGTTTGGTTTTGTGTTCTGAGTATTTTGCCTCTGGTGTTTTCCTGAGAGACATATGCCTGGTGAGAACTAGAGCAAGTTAAAACTGCTAGATCTTGCTTGCATGGTGATGTTAATCTCTTTCATGGGCTCTTGAATTAGTAATACTGCTCTCCCATAACATAATTTAGTTGAATATAAGTTGCCTCAAAGAAATCCTGCTGGTGTTGCTACTTGTTACCCTACGACATTTGGGTTAAAATAGCAGGAAAAAAGGGTGGCTTAGCTCTGTTGTCTGATACTGTTAGGAGTGAGTTGCTCTTTCCTGTTTCAGAGAGCTTCTCACAGCTGTTGAGAGAAGTACTTAGCCCCAAAATGCAAGACTTGTATCCCCCAGGGCTCGTGGAGAAGAGGTTGTGAATAATTTGACTTGAAGTCAAGGTGGTGCTCGGTGGAGCAGGAAATTAGGAATGCTATTTTTAAATGCTGAAGAACTTATTAAAAAGCAGTAATAGTTTTCATTACACAAAGAGCTTTGAGTTTGGGAGGCTCCTGATTTGAGGTAGCATCATTCATCAAGAAAGTGTTTTTTGAAGAGTGCCAAGTAAATCTGTCTTTCTGGAAGGGTTGGTAACTATCAGGAGAATTAAGTAAGGGATGCGAAGCTTAGTGACATAAATCTTGGCATGCCAAGTATGTCTCTCTAAACTGGCAGCTGGTGTTGCCACACATTAGCATTTAGAATAAAATAAAAATGACAAATTTGTCTAATGTGAGAATAAGACTAACAAAGAAATTCTGCTCCCTCTGTATTTTTTAGTCCTCTCTCTCCTTTGCACTGGGCCTGCGATTATCTGAGAATTTGGAAGACGAGAAAGATGCAAGCGCTTCTGTTCCCTCCCCTTCTAATGCCAGATGCAAAATGGCCCATGAACATAGGCTTGCCACAAAGGAGGGATAATTCAGACACTAGAGAGGAAAATTCTGGAGTCACTGGGTGAAGTTACTTAGAGATTGGAGAATCCACACCAGTGGAGATTGTCATGCAGGAATCTGCAGGGATGTGCCATCTCTGGTCAACCCTATTTCAAGCAGGGAGATTGAACAGAGGCTCATTGAGGTACCTTCCAAACTAGGTTAGTATGCTTTCTGTGACAGAAAAAGGGCAATCAGCCTTTGAAGATGGTCATACTAGGTTAAAATCAAGAAAGCAGGAGTCCTGCCTTCCTTTGTCCTTGCACAAGACAGAAAACATGTTAATGCAAAGAATATTTGACATTAAAAAATTATGTACAACCGGAGCAGAATAAAGTCCAGATCCCCACGGCTGCAAAAAGTCGCTTTGATTTTTTTCCAGACCTTTGACTTTCTTAGCACCAAGTTCTCTGCCTAAGGGCTCTTCATAGAATGGGTAGTCTAAAGCTGGCAGGTCTTGAGATTAATTTTATATTTTTCAGCTGAATGTAAGTCCAAGAAGATGTGTAGTAATCATGAGAACACATTTAAAGCTGCACTGGAACGCCCTGACCCTGAACAGGTCATAAGCTTCAAAAAATAACTGTTTTCTGTGATGTTAAGATAGCATTTATTCTTTAGCTTTGTAAGATTTTATAGTTCACTAGGGTGTGGACAAAAGTTCCCTATTTGGTTCTTCAGGAAGATTTTTCTATTTTTAATTGTCCAAGATATCTCTCATCTCCAAAACAGAGATGACTTTTGAGTTTTCATACTCTTCAGCACCTAGTTGTGCATGTTTGCACAGAAATGTAAATGAGTTATTTCTTTGCACTGTTCAGTTGCTTTCATTCAACAAGTGGTCTATATGTAAGTAAAACTAAAGAAGGGTTTGGGGTTTTTTGCTCATTATTCAATGGAAAGCTGATTAGTGAGACCTTGAAACCTTATATCCCCAACAGAGAGTTCATAGCACTGCATGAAACCTGGTTTCATGGCAGGCAGGCAATAAAAATTAGAGGTGACTTGAGAGTGAGCCATTATATTATGTTTAGAGGGGGAATTCGGGCTCAGGCACACAGTGGAGTTTGCACTGGGTAACAATTCATAGAGGTCAGCAGAGCTGTGATAACTGGGGCCAGTGATTGCCTCTGACAATCAACGAGAGGTCCAAATCAGGCTATTGCAGGGCTTCTGTCCTGCTCACTGCCAAGGAATGCCTTGTGCCTTCCCTTTCTCAAGCACTAATACTTTCATGGCTTGCTCTCCAGCATGGCTGTGTGCACCCACCTCCATCCCCCAGAGCAGTGAAAGGGTCCCACCCTGGATCAGATACTGTCTGCATCCTTGGGATGAGAGAGCATATGAGGACACTATGCATTCCCAAAGATGCAGCAGGGAGCTTGCTCAACCATGATGACCTGCTTGAGCTCTGAATTTTTTTTGTAGCTAGATTGTCAGATTTTGAATTTCTACTTTCTCACCATTCTCATGACAATAAGTGTTTTGTGTAGCTTCCAAGAAAAAAAATTGCTTCTCAGTGCCAGATGAGGTTTGCTTCTACTCTAGTGACTTGCAAAGTAAGTTTGAAGCGTGCTAAGGCTGCCTATGGTTTTTGGAAACCATTGCTTTTAACGGGAGGAGTTGGTTTCTAAAATGCCTTTTGAGGGAGTTGAAAATCCTGCCTACACCCTCCCAAAGCATTGCTGTGGTTCAGACTGGTGGAGCTCTTGAGGCATGGGAAGTGGAGCAAGATAGGTTTTGATTGCAGCATTCTAAGGTAATGATGGTAGGAAGAGAGGGTGGAAGAGAGGAGAGGTGCGGGAATATGTCTGGGAAGACAGTGTCTGGTGCCTGTGTCAGTCAGGCTGGGGCTTCTTTGCTGGAGGAAGAAAGCAAAACCCCTGTCTGAGGGGAAGAAAGCAAACCCCCTTTCTGTGGGAATGGTCCTGCTCTTGATTCACTGCATGCCAGTTAAAAAGGGCAGCCTGACTGAATTTCTGACTGGCCTCTTAAATAAATCTCTGCTCTCCAAAGCCTTTACTACCTCGAATGTAAAGATTATCATCACAGCTCAGACTCCCAAGGTGTCTGAAGCAGAGGCAGACTGGTGACCACTTGCTTGATCTTCATTAAGGTGAATTTCAGTGATTTTGCCTGAACACACTGAAGCTGCTTTGTTGTCCTGAGTGCCTGAGTGGAGGTCTGAGGGAAGGAGTTTGCACTCCTGCAACTCCCTCCTGCCTTGAGGTGCTGGTTAGGGTCCAGGGGCTGAGTTGGTGTCCTAATGAGCTGCGACCACATGGATAATGAGGCAAAAACTAAATCTTGCACAGCTCCTTCCCTCTTAAAATTGTGAACTGCAACATAATTTATCTGAGCAGCCTTATTTTCAGCATTTTCATCCGTCTTCCTCTCCAAGTGTTGTACTTCTGCTTTGGAAACTGCTCTGCTTTATTTTTATCTCTCTCATATGACAGTCCAGAAAGCTCACTTGCATCCTTTTTTTTAAAATACAATTAATTTTTAACTAAAGATTAGCAGTTTCTAGATACAAATGTAAAAATCTGGTGGTCGAAGGCAGGGGGAAATGTTGTGAGCTGCTTGCCTGTCTACCAGGAGAACTGCAAGGTTGGAAACCCCAGGTATGAGTAGCTGAGATGTGTTAAGCAAGGGCTTAATTTTTTTTATTTTGAAAATATTGTTACCTAGTGTATCAAGCCTATTCAAACTAAAGTAATCCAAAATATCTCTTGGCAGATTGTGATTTTAAGAATCCCATTTTAACTCTGCTGCTTTCCTTAATGGATTCCCTGGATTCCCGTTACGGTTTGCGCTTGCAGGCTTTCTGTTGAAGTGGGCTAAAATTTCCATCTGTATGTTTTGTCAGTGGAGGATAGAGAGTCCATAAATTAGATATTCCATGCGGGAAAGCCTGCAATGGCAATTCCTGTGGGACACTGCTCCTCACAAGAGACAACATCTCCTGTTCTGGCTTGGCTCCTGCATGAACTTTGGGTTTTTTCTATCGGAGCCCAGACTGGCAGGATGAGGATGTGTGGTCAACAGTCTCTTCTTCAAGAACAGTATCAGACACTCGAATTCTTCAGCTTTCTAAGGCTGAAGGCAAGAAAAAAGGCAAAATAAAAGAAAATATTTGAAGATGTCATAGAATAGTTCTCTGGATCTTTCAGAGCTCTTCAGGGGTTTAAATATGATTTTCCAGTGAATATGTCTCTTTAAAATACTGGGTTTTCCCAGTGGATAAGAATTCAAACATTTTACCAGCTCCATTTTATTGTATTTTTAAGGTTTTCCATCTTGAGGCTGGGCATCTGGCTTCAGTTTTCCTTTTATGAAAAAAGCACTGGGACATGTAAATAATTCAAGGGAGAAATTATATGCATTCAGCAAACAGATGTAAAAAAAAAACAATGAAAGAAGCTTAAAATCTAGGCCTCCAAAGTCACTTCCATATATTTCCTTTTTAAAGAATCTATTTTTAATCAGCTTTTAGAAACATAGTACCATGCTGGCAATACACGTACTTAGCCAGTGTTTCATCATGGGACAGAACAAAGAAAGTGAAACCAAAGTTACAAACTATTGTGCTATAATATGTGCAATTAATGCTATGATACCAAATCACTTCACCTGACAAAGCCCAGAGTTACAAGACTGTTGTGTTACTGTTTTCCAGATGATGTGAAGATAATTGGATGAGTTTCTATGCCTTGCAACAACAGAGGTTCATAGAAGGGCTCTGGTGGCTCTGGTAAAAATAAAGAAGGGAATTAAACAAAATTCCCTTCTTCAGGAAATAAGATTGCTCTTCTAATTGTAATTTGTAATTTTAATTTCTGATTTGTCTTTTGCAATCTCATTCAGCACATTTTCCTATGAAATTGTTTCAGGGGTGAAGTTTGGATTGTAGTGTGACTCTGTCTCTCTCCATGCAGTACAGCTGTAGGATGGCTCCTGCCCTGGGTATCATCTAAGCTGTCAGCCAAAATATGAAGTAACACAGTAATTTGGAGGGAGCCTTGCATGTTTTAGTAGAATTAATGGAAGAAAAGTAGGTGAAGACAGACAGAAGAGGACCTTGCCCTCCTGAAACTGGCATTGGAGGGGTCAGACCAGCTCATTTTGAGGCTGCTGATAAAGCTGCTGTTGCCACATAGTTTTGTGGTGCTGCCATGTCATTAGTTTGAGTTTAGGGTGTTTCAGTCCTGATTTAGTGCCTGGGTGGAGCTCTGAGATAGGCTGATCTGTGGTGGTTGCAGGTTTGCTTGGGGCACCTGAGAGAGCAGGGTCAGTGCAGAGTCTCCACAGAGCTCTTGCCTCTCTGTCTTGGGGAAATGCCTCCACACACTGCAGTTTCCACTGGGATTTGAGCCAGTTTAGGAAGATCTTTGAAGATGAATGAATAATCCAGTGAAGGACAGAGGTTACTACACCTTCCCTTGGTACTTCTAAGGGTAGATCAGATGTAGTGTAGCAAATCCTCTTCTGCCATCAGCTGCCATCACTGTGATGGTGATTGTTTCTGGGTTTGTCACCTGTCCTTCTTCATTTTGGTGGAGGGGATTACTTAGGATTTATGGAGTCTTTTTAAAGTTGTGTGTGATACCCTGCTCCTCCTCTCTTTACCCACCCTGCACACAATGGACCATGCTAGCAGTTATTTCAAAAGAGGTGTTATTTAATCAGGTCCATGGTTGCTTGTTGCAGAACAGATGAATGTGGGACTAGCAAAACAGGGAGGGGTGTACCTGCTCTGTCTGGCACTGGGTGGAAAGAACAACACTTTGTCATGCTCTGGCTTTTCTGTGTTGTCAATGCTTGCTGGCAACTCCTCATGAGCTCTCCTGTTTGGGAAGAGTGGTTCTTTCTGCAATTTCACTGTTTCTTTCTCTCTGCTCTTTTTCATGTTGGCTCTGGGTCTTCCTTGCCTGCGGGTTGTTCACAGTAAAACATTAGTCATCACTAAAACTGATATTTTGTTTAGGTACTTAGTGCAGTGACGTGGCTATCAAATCCTTCTCTTTGGCATGTTAATATTTTGTTTGGGATGCTGTGATGATTTTGAAGCTGAAAGTCTTTAAGAAAAGGGTTTTCAAATACTAAGAGGTCGGTTGGACTTTTCTAGCACTGAAAAACATGTTGAATATTGAACATTTATCATACAGTTTCTGGGAATATTCTAGTGACAACATGCATATATTTCAGCTCCTGATTCCAAGCATGTTTCCAAGCACATGATAAAACAGATGCATTGTAAGTCTGCCTATATGATCAACATTACATAATTGTTTAAGTGTTTGAAGTATTAGTACTTTAGTTTTCAATATTTGGATTTTTGCCTATGCTGCACTTGCTTTTCTCTTAAAAATACCCAAAAATGTGTATTTAGTTTATAATATTTGAGTCTAACATTGCAGCAGCACTATATTTAGTTTTTAAAAGTCTGTTTGGTTTAAATGAGGCTGATTTTGAAGCTTGAGCTTAGTGGTTGAACATAAGGGGAAGAACAGGGGTGTGTGGTGGTTCTGTTTTGTGTCTTTTTATTTTAGTGGTTATATCCTTTTACAAAGAATGATTATGATTAGAGCTCATGTCAGGGAGTTGGCTTGTTGCATGTTCTTAAATCTTTGGCATGCCTCTGAAAGCCTGCCTGCCTGTAGTTACACACATCTGAACAACATAATACATGAAAGTGCGTATGATGTTTCTCCAAGTCCAGTGTGGGGGTTAATATACCAATATCACATGGAATGGTAAAGATGAGTATGTATGTTGGCTCTGAATGGACTCGCTCTTCAGTTCTTTCAGCCCAGTAAGAACATTGACTCAGAAACTTGAATATTTAAAATGCCTGAAGGCAAGACTTTGCTCTCCAGGCTTTGCTCCTTGTCTTTGCAGAGATGATAACTGCATAAAAGTAAATGATTAGGTAAAGCATTGAATCATTATTTATAGACCATAACATTTATTTATGTATTTTTCATAGGGGCTGAATTCAGCACTGAAGTCTTTTTAAAGCACCAAAGAGATACGTGAGAACTATCATGACAGCAACTTCTGTGCTTGAAACCTTTGCCTTAGACTGTGTGAAGATTTAGTGACATTGTACGTAGTGTGAGTGGGTAGAAAATTAATCTCCTGACCAATATGCAATGGTAACAGGGCTCGTGAAGGGTGAAGGCAATGTCTGCACTGTATGTATCTCCGTTGCAGTATCAGAACTCTGCTAAAGATTGTGTGGAGACTTCTGGAAAGGCAAGGACCTCCTGAAGTTACCTTGAAAGCACAGGATCTACTAGTTGAGTGTATATCCTACAGTTCTGGCAGAAAATACTTCATTATTGCCAAAACCATGGAAAACCTCTTTACGTTGTATGGAGCTGAATTTGCTCTATCTCTAGCTGCAATCTCCCTTCCTTTTGCTTAACAGATAATTTTCAATCAGCTTAAAAAACTTTTTTGAGAGGAACTGGACTGAAGACTGCTGTGTCCAGTTATTTCTGAAGCCAGAGGACCATCCTGGGCTTTTTCGTGTGAAATCTCAGAACAGCCGTAAAAGTTGGCTGCCTCCAACAGCATGTTGACACATGGCCTGAGGAAGGTCATAAGAGGCTTGGAAGGCTCCCAAATCCATTCTCTGAGAGGTCTGGTTACAGAAGGAAATTGTTGCTGTGGTCGGTATTGGGACTAGTCCTGTTTATTGATGATCTGGACAAGGGGATTGAGTGCACCCTCCAGTTGTGAACTCCTCACAAGAAGGACATTGAGGTGCTGGAGCAAGTCTAGAGAAGGGCACTGGAGCTGATGAAGGGTCTGGAGAGCAAGTCATACAAGGAGTGGCTGAGTGAGCTGGGATTGTTTAGCCTGGAGAAGAAGAGGATCATGGGGGACCTTATCCCTCTCTAAGACCTCTGAAAGGAGGTTGTAGTCAGGTCGGGGTTGGCCTCTTCCCCCAGGGAACAAGCAACAGGACAAGAGGAAATGGTGTCAAGGTGTGCCAGGGGAGGTCAGGCTGGTCATCAAAATGACTTTTTCACTGAAAGGGTGGTTAAGCATTGGAACAGGCTGCCCAGGGATGTGGTGGAGTCACCATCCCTGGAAGTGTTCAACAAATAACTGGACGTGGCATTCAGTGCTATGGTTTAGTTGACATGGTGGTGTTCAGTCAAAGATTGGACTTCATGACCTCAGAGGTCTTTTCCAACGGAAACGGTTCTATGATTCTATGAAAGCAATGGATGCTGTGGTCAGCATCAGCAGTATCTTGTCTCTGAGAGGTGACAGCTCATTGCTTCCAGCAAGTTTCTACCAGCAGGGTTAACCTTCAGCTTGGGAAAGAAAAATTCAGTCTGGCATGCATGCTTTGGGAGGCTGCTGTAGTTCAGCTGGAGGTTAAGAGGACAGAGGCAGCAATGACAGGGTTATGGTTCAGTGGTTTGTGTCCTTCAGAGGTCACAAATGAGCGCTTTCTGCCACAAAAACCTCTGCATTGACTTGAGAGCAGGAACAGGAACTAAACTGAAACTGCAGAGTGCAGAGGCTGACCCTCCATCTGTGGAAATCCTGCATTTCAGAAGCACCATGCTGTTGGCTGCAGTCGAAGTGATGTCCTGATTTTGCAGATGCACTCCCTAAGGAGGTGATGTGTAGTTGGCTTCCTGTTGTACTCTTGCCTGTCAGGGTTGTATGGAGGAGAGCTGAGCTCTGCTGATGTGCCCAAGTGCTTCACAGGGCTGGACTGACCCTTCATGAAGAAAGAGTGAAGTGTCACTGTGCAGTGTTGAAGGCACCTGCAGTTGTGGCCTCCAGGTAGATATTGGTGGTGGAGATGTAAACTGTTGTCTGAACATCCTTAGGTTTTTCCCCTCCCAGCTCACAAGTGAAAGAGAACATTGGTGATGATGAGTCAGTTAGCACTGTTATGGGATCTGGCAAAGCTGATATGGGAAGGATCTTCTTTGAAAGTCCCTTCCTAAGCTCTATTGGCACAGTTGTTTGGAAGCACCCACAATAGGATGTTAATTATTTCCAATGCTCAGATCAGATTGGCAATGATTAATGGATTTTGGGAATAGTGATATGAAAATGTGTTGTGTTAAATCTGGTAATAATAATAATAATAGTAATAAGAATCTTTCTGGTCTTAATTCAGACTTAAGAGAAAATAGAAAACAGCTCTTAAAAGAAAAAAGTATTTTGTCCTTTCCAGTAACACTGAAATTATATCAGTCCACCTTCCAAGTGTATTCAGTTTGCAGGGTTTTAAGCTGTATGTTTCTTGGTGCTTATCAAAATTTAATTTAAACAATTTGTTAGGGGCATTTGTTTGTTTAATATAGAGTCACAGTATTAGAACATCAGATGTTTCTGGTTTGCTTGTAATACTAGATTCATGACTCCTGCATTCAATGCAGTCCAAATTTAACATGTTAATTTACATTTTCTTGGTTTATGAATAATTGTCGCAAAGGTCTTTCCCACAGGAAGATCTTGAAAAGAGTGGAGGCATTTAAAAATAATTTCAGATATACAAACCCTTTTTTTGTCCCTAATTATATGTAAGTTTTTTCAGAAGGAACTGGAGTGTGCAGTAAATTTCTATAGGATAGTTCAAAATGTTACATGGAAAACCCGGTCCTTCAGAAAGCCTTGCAATCGAGAAATTTGGGATTGTGGCTGTCAAAGTCTAGATAAATGAGTGCTTATTTTAAGGTCATGTAGGAGTAAGTGACATTAGTGAGGGCCCTTATAAACTAGATCACTTTTTTGGTACCTAAATGTAAATTTGAAGTCTAATTCTGTTACTTGTATGTCTGTAGTTTTGACTGATATTCTGTGCATGTATGTGTGTGAGAGAGAGCTGTGCTATTTTCAAACATGGAAAAGGGATATTTCTTGGAATCTGCATACTTAAAATTAGATTTCCGCTGTGGTTACACAACTGTAAAGTGAACCCAGGAAAGCACTGCTGACTTTAATTATGTTACTCCACATTTTTGCTTCTATAAATTATGTCATAAATGAATTCTGAATACTCTGAAAATTCACAATGGTGCTTCCCAGCACCAGCTCTGAACTGTTTAGCAAATGGAAGAGATCCAAAGGATGATTAGGCATGATGGTGTATGGAGGATGCTGAATAATTGCAGAATTGGATGGGCACCATTCTTCAAGAAACTCTTTAAATATGGTTCTTCTGTTGTTGAACAAGCTTGCAATAACTTGGTTCCTTAGGCAAGCTTATGTTCTGCTATTAAATTGCGTAATTTAAGGGCTTATAGGTAGATAGCTATTTTTCACTAGATCATGTGAGAATTAGGTGATTTTAAGACTTGTCTGAAATAAGTAGTTTCATTCCAGTTTAAATGAATGCGAAAGGACAAGCCTATCTTCCTTCAGTACTCAAAGTACATTCAGCATAAGAGAATATTAGAAAGATTTAAAATTTAATTTAGAAATTACAAAGCTTTTCCATTTTCCCACCTGACCTGGACTTGGAGAAGAGGCTGGCTGCTGGAGACAGTTTGTGCAAAAAGAGGGTGAGAACGAAAGAGAATAATTTGATCATACTAAAGGGGTCCTGTATCAGTATCAGAAAGAGTTTTAGATCTTATCCTCTCATTAATAATGGATTGCCAGATGGATGCTTCCTCCCCTGCTGTCTCTCTTTAGTTCATCTGAATGATGGTGGAAAATATAGCCCAGTGGTTTAAGCCAGGCCGTCTTCCCAGTTTAAAAGTTCACTGTGTCTGTTCCCGTGTCTCCTCTTGCAGCACACCAGTTTTGGCAGGTCTAAAAGTGCAGTTGGGAGGTTTCCTTACCAACCTGGGCAGGTCAAACAACCTAGTTGTTGTTTAGTACATGAAGGACCTAAAAACCACGAAGCTGCATCATCATAGCCCTGGCTCAGCATTTTATTGCCAACTGCAACACAACTGGCTTTGGCTTTCCCTGCTTTCAGACCAGGGCTGCCTGTATGATTGCTCACCATCCCAAAATACATCACACTTGCTGTCCCCAGAGGGCACCAGGCTCTTGAATGTAGGCAGGACTGCAGTGACATGCAATGAGAGCGGGCTTGTGCTGCCTGACCTGGCATGTTGGCTGGAGCCTTTGGTGAACACCATGCTTTGGAGTTTTACTGTTACCTGCTGACACACAGCAAATGTTTTTTTCAGCTTTTCATCTTATTTTTGTAGTATCATTAAAACTCCACCATGTTCCTGGTCCAGTGGGACTACTTTCTGGGGTATGATCCTTGATTCCTGGTATAATTTCACACAATATGTTTTGGAAATTGTCTCTTTATATGACCTTGCTTATGTTGTATGGACATAGAAATAAAGAGGAAGGAGGAAGTGGATGACTTCAGGGCTCTAGGTGGAAAAAGCAGCTGATTGGATTTGTGAGAACTGAGGCAGTTCCTCTTGAGCAGTGCTGCTAACATGAACATCCTATGGCCTTTGAGGTGATATTGGTGGTGGAAGCCCCTGTAGACTTTACAGTGGTGTCAAACCCACTGTTCCTGGACTGAGAACAATCCAGTGTTGCAGTTCTGTCACCTTGTGCTCAGATGATCTGGATCAAAGGTAGAAGGAATTAGGGGAGCCTTGCTATCTTCCCATCTTGTGGTGGGACAAGGTGCCCCATGTGGTGCCTGGTAAAGGGGGGAATGTATGCTGCTTAAAAAATTTTCCAATGATTCTGTGTCTACAGGAAAGCTTCAGGTGAGGCTGTATGGGATGCATACATTTTTGTAGCTCCATTCCCTCTTTATAAAAATGGGGACAATCCTATTTCCTTAATGAAAGAATTTACTAATTGCCAGGGGTTTGGAAGCTATGAGAGCACCTGGAAATAAATAACTGCTATAGAGATCCATTTGGGGGGTGAGCTCTTCAAAACAAATCCGAATATATGACTAGGTTTTTACCTAACTGTTCTGCCCCCTTTTATAGTGTAATGTTTCCTGAAAGAATTCTGCCTTTCTACATTTGTCTCTTTCAATGTCCTCTTGGTGAACTGTTCTTTGTTCTCAGGGCTTGCTTGGGCTGATACTGTAAATGTCCTGGCAATTACTAGGTTTGATTTAGGAAGTCTAGATGCCTGCACAGGTCTTTTGATTTTTAATATAGCCAACATAAATACTTCAAAATCAAAGTGGTTAAGAAAGCATTGCAGGAAACCTTTCTGCAAGAATTGATACAGGGTTTTTCTGTGCCCAGTTTGCCTGGTTAACTGGTTTAAAGCAAGTTGTATCTGATCAAATACCTCTATTCTACTTGATGACACATTTTTCAGATAATGGAGCTGAAAGTGGACTTGAAAGATGTCAAGCATCTAGTCTGAAAATAAAGATCTATAACAGGTCAGGTAACCATTTCCTCCTAAACTGCCTGTTCCTCTCCTTTGGCCAGAAATGGAGCCCATGGTGAAAAGCCCAGGATCCTCAAGATGAGGATTCAGCTGATGTTAAGTAACAGAAATTCCAGTTTTCATGTCCCTGTATTCATGTTGGTTCCTTGTGTGGAGGTCAAACCTGAGGCTGTGGTTTGACTGTGCAGTAAATCCAGCTTTAGGGTTCCTACATCTGGATTAAAAGCATTGAGGCCATGAAATATAAAATGCTGACTACTATAAAACTCACTGTCAATTCAAATTTGTTCAAAATCTCTCAAAGCCTCCCAGCGTAAGATTTAAAATTTTATTGCCAGGTCAAATATCCGAAGTCTTCCTACTGCTGTCATAAAGCTGACCTGTAAACGTGCACTCTGGCTAATTCAGCAGAAAGATAGCAGCGTGCCCAGATCTGATTTGTACCACTGGGTAATCCAGAATAAAACAGATTTTCTACTGTCCTGAGGGATTTCAGACCTCAGAGCATTAGAGCAAACGCATCTTTCAGCAGCAGTGTGTCTTTTAATGAAAAACCTCAATTCAGTTCCAAGGTGATTTTCCCCCATTGTTACTTCTTTTGCTATTAATTTCTAACTAAGAAGTAAAAGAAATGAAAGCTACACTTGAATAGAAGTTAGTAAATTATTGTCTTTTGCTGGTAGTGGATTTATTTCTCTGGTGCTGAAATGCCCAGATGACGTTAGGGAAACAAGTACGGTGCCTACATCTCTATATAAAAAGATTAACAGTATATGTCAAACATAACCTTTAAAGCAATTATAAAGTGATCTCACTCAGGGGATGAAAAGAATTTTTGGAATAACTGTATGTATGTTTTTGTGGAGGTTTAGGCTAGGCTGGAAATGCCAAAGGGTTTATCCTGGAGGATTGTATCTTGCCTGTTTGCACAAATCACCTTTTAAAAATTGGTAATGGGACATTTTAATGGCCCTCTATATTTCCTTGTTCCCCTATGAGAAAGTGATTATTGGAGCTCTTTACATCATCCTTTTGAGGACAATATGGGAAGAAAAAGCTCAGCTTGTCAGAAAAAAAAAAAGAAGTTTATTGCTTATGCACTGAATATCCAGATAATGCTTTTGACAGTTCCAGCCTAAACTTATTTAAAGAACGTGCTCTTATTTTTCCATAAAGGAGAAGCTTTATAAGTAGGGGCTGAGGTCATTTAGTCTGTTCAGCCTGGAGAAAAGGAGATTGAGGGGAGGGTGCATTACAGTCAACAACTTCCTCCTGAGAGGAAGAGGAGGAGAGACACTGATCTCTTTTCTGTGGTGACCAGGGACAGGGTGTGAGGGAATGGCCTGAATTTGTGACAGGGGAGGTTTAGGTTGGATATTGGAAAAAGGTTGGGCACTGGAACAGGCACCCCAGGGCAATGGTCACAGCGCCAAGCCTGACAGAGTTCAAGAACTGTTTGGATGATACTCTCGGGCACATGGTGTGGTTCTTGGGTATGGTGCTGTGCAGGGCTAAGAGTTGGACTCGATGATCCTTGTGGATCCCTTCCAACTTGGCACGTTCTGTGGTTCTGCGATAAGCAATCATTTATGACACCTTTTCAGCTTCCTCAAGAGAACCTGAATGAAGCAGCCTTTCTTTACCTACATCATCTGTGTTTAGCTTGGTATTTTGAACTAAAAGGCTGGAGATGAAGAAAATAAGTGTGTTACTTTCTGAGCCATAACTAAAAACTTCCACTGAGGAAGGGAGAGGAAGATAGCCAGTTTATTTATGTGGGTGATGTTTCTGTCTTTGAGAGCACATTTTATGTGAGCATGCTGGGTGGAAAAAGGGCAAGGTAAAAGCTGATTTTTCTGGCTGTAAATACTCCAGGGATGAATGTAAGAAGAGCTGATAAACACCAAGAAGAGCAGAGAGCTGTAGAAGCTACGTCTGTGGGTATAAACTGATGATGAGCACATTTAAGCTGGAATACAGACCATTTCCAACTAGGCGGTATGCTGTGACAGCTTTCCAGTAGAATAATAGAGATGTAAATCTTCTTTACTTCTAGTTAAAATTTGATGAGTTTTATAGAGTAGAGGGTGAAAAAGTTGCTGTAATGTTTGGGGTCCAGATTTGATGACGCCCAGCAGGATCTTTGTGGCTGGTGGCATAAGGAGGGGGACAAGGCTGCTCTGCTCACTAGGTGGTGGTGGCGCATCTTTGGAAAGAGGCATGCACCTAAGCTGGGCAGGCTGCAGCCATGCAAAGTGACTGGTTTCTTTGTGGTTGGATGGAAAGGAGTGGTACTTGGCTCTAGACATAGTTGAGTGAGAGAGGACCATGTTTTTTTTAAAGGTTTTTTCATCGGCATCTTTTTGATCTTCTAAGAGCATTTGGCTCAAAAACTTCACTTCCTGCAAAGGACAGTGCCTATCTTGTGCTGTGAGTTGGCGCTGTGTGCAGTCCATGGGCTCCTGCAGCAGTGCAGGGTAAGCCTGAGCCTTACAGCCAATACTGTAATGTACGGTGAGAGTCTTGACAAAGTAAGATCCTATGAAGTGTGATCTCCTTCGTGGTCCTCCTCGTACTGAGTGGCCATGCTGCCTCTGCACCATCATGACCCTGCTATTTGAACAGGACAAATAATGCTTCTATATCACACTCAGTATATTAACTGAGATTTTCTGCCCCAGTATCTTCCCAGTTGAGATGTTCTGTGCCTACAAACATCTTATCTGCAAAATCTTAGTTCACTTACTGTATCCTTGAAACAAAAAAATCTCAATGGACCACACTTGCTGAGATCCAGGTAAGCTGGGAGATTTAATCACCAGAGAGTGTGAATCAGTAGCCTCAGAGGGATTCGGAGCAAGCAGGATGTAATCTCTTTGGAGGAAAGTTGTCCCCAGGAACAGGGACTCCTGTATCCAGAACAGGGGACTTTGGGCCCACAGGGCTGCCTCTTCCCAGTTCTGGCTTGGTTTACTCAAGGCAAGTCTAGGCAATACCAGGTTGGGGATAAAATTAGAATATTTTGTTCATAGGTCTTGATGCAAGACAGTGGGATGATTTGGCAGGCCAGTCACCTACAGACGGTAAGCAAGGTGATGGTGACTCCAGTAAGCTTTCTCACCTGTGTCTTGAGTCTATTTTGGTGGAAGTCAAGAGTAAAAATAAATTTCTTCTTAGTGTTGAGTTTTCCATTTTTATCAGGTAGATCTATTTTTTCCCTTAATGAACCTTTCTGGTTTTTGCTTCCATTGGCATTGGACACCTGGGCTGCTCTTTTCTCCAGCACAGAGGTGTTCAGCTCAATGCTGTGCTGTCTGTTTCATCTGGAAGGAGTATTTTGTATTTATGCTTGTCTGGAGTCATTTTTCCAAAGCCAGAAGGTTTTGTTTGAGAAAATCAAATCCCTTGAAAGTACTGTATAATTATCTACATGATTAATTTAAGTGTCTGCCATGGCTCTGCAGTGAGCTTGGGGGCATAGACAGGCAGCCCGCAGCGTATTGATGCCCGCAGTTTTTCCTATGGGGAGGAGGAATGGGGTTTTGAAGGTTGCCTGCCTGTGGTGGGTGGAGGGGCGCGTCATCCGCTATCTCCAGAGGCATGTGTGTACGTGGAGGGGAAGAGCCCTCCAGCAATGTTGCTAAATGAATGATGGATGAGTTTTGCATGGAACGCAGATGCCTTTGAACGCTCCAACCAGCCAGCTGCAGGATTGAAGCTGAAGTCAACATCAAGTTATGCCCTTGACCAATACAGAGGAGATTTGGAGACTCTGGAGCTAAAGCTTTGAGCTGCTTTCAAGGAGCCCCAAGTTTTCTAGGCTGGAGACTGGGGCAGCTCTTTTGATCTCAGATTAGTTTGCAAAGGATAGCCCCCAACATGTCCACCCAACGTCAAAATCAGTAACCAGCTGAGAGCAAAACTCCTTAAATTATTAGGCCAAAGGGGGCCTTAGAGGATGATTCAGTCTGATCTCTAGAACTTGAATGGTTTTGAACCCTGTGTGGTTACTGACAGCTGTACCTGTGTGTGCTGTTGAAGCAATAAGGGTGTCATTGTCATAACTTACTGGATGTTACCCATTACATGACCTCCCACTGTGCTCTTGCTAAGACAAAATGATGTTGAAGGAAAAAAATGCAAGAGGGATTGAAATGGAGAGATCTACTCTTTCCCACAGCACAAGAGAGATTGGCCCTAGTTATTGCTCATGGCAGGTATTCGTCTAACCCTCTGCAAACACCACAAGTGATGAAGACTCCAGCCACTCTAGATGGTGTTCTCCAGTCCTTTGATATTCTTTATGCTTGTGAGTGTTACCTAACCACTAACCTAAACCTACTTTGATGTGGTTTACACCTATTACTCCATCACTGGCAAGGGTAACCAACTGCTTCTCTCCTCATCGTCACTGTGGGGCATTTTGAACTCCATGAGGATCTTTAACTAGTGCTCTCATGCTCCACCTGCAATGCCTTCTCCTTTTTAGGCTAGCAGGCCCTGATTTCTTGAGTATTTCCTAGGAAGTCACACTTTCAAGACTGGCAGTCTAGTAAGAGCTGTGCTCCAACTGGGCAGTTTTGCTGCTGAGACCTTCCCAACCCTGCATGAAGCTACAGAGAAATTTCATATGCCTCATAGGCTTTGTCCCTGTTGACAGACCCTGGGACAACGACCCTTTTATTTCCCCAGTGGTAGGATTGTATTGGCAGGAATGATTCCCTACAAACCCTGGAAATGTTCAAGGCCAGGCTGGATGGATCTCTGAGCAACCTGCTCTAGTGGAAGTTGTCCCTGCCCATGGTACAGGGTTGGAACCAGATTCTCTTCTGACCCAAACCATAGTGTGATTCTATAATTCTGTGAAACCTTACACCTCTTCCCAGAGATTTGCTGTCTACCCAACCCTATCTAAGTGTAACTGCTTTTGTAGTACTCTGCTTTTGTCCTTGCTGAACTTTATTCTAATTTTCAGAGAATGTTTTTCTGATTTTTGCCAAGGTATTTTTGATGCTAATCCTGTTCTCCGATGTGTCTGCAGACACTTCCAGCTTCGTGTAATCTGCAGATTTAATACGTGTACTCTCTTTCATTGTCTGGGTCACTAATGAATGTGCTGAGAAGAACTAGATCCAGCAGAGCTCCACTCACAGTGTCCTTCTGTTTTCACAGAATGTCATTAATAACTACTCCCTAGGTATGGATTTATAGTAGTCTCATTTAATCATGTTTCTTTAGTTTATTTATGAGAAAGTTGTTTGAGACAGTGACAAAAGCTATAATAAAGCCTAGATAAATGACATTCAACAACTTCTACATTATGAAAAGAAATTAATTTGATTTTATATTACTTTTTTCTTGTCTCTCCTGTATCTACTGATGCTTATATTTTGTTCTCTTTCACATACATGCAAACTGCTTCTTTGTTTAACTTAGAGTTTTTAAGATGATTGAAACTAGATGGACTGATGTAGCATTCTTCTGCTGCTTCTCTTTCTGCCCTTAAAGACAGACACTGCACTGCCATTGTCCTTCTTTCTGGCACCTTACCTGTTTGAGTAAGGTGACCAACAGGGTATCTGAGATGTTTTCACCTGGTTTTGCAGGGAATTTAAAAGGTGGTTAGTCCCACTCTACTGTACAGGAAATACATGGCTTGGACCGAGGACTGATCGCACCCTGGAACAGGCAGATAAGAGGATAGTATACCTCTGTAGTGATATTGTGTCACATTGTGTACTAATCCCCTGTGCATAGTTGGCAATTTTAACAAGGACTAAAGCAAAAAACAAACCAGTGTTGCCTTTTTCAGTGTCATTTTTCAATAACTTTCTCTCTGAGCAACATTTTTCCAGACTGTCTTCGTTCTATTAATATGCATATAAAGGGTAACTTTTTTTAAACTTTCTGCAAGTTTAATTTCAGTTTTATGCCCTGATGTTTCTATTATTTTTGCCTATGTGTTCACACTTTTTTTTTAACTCCTGCTCGGTAACCTTTTAGTGTTCTTTCTTCTTGTCTTTGAGGAAAATGAAAAGCTCGTGATGCTGCGAAGTCTTCTGATCCTTTTGCATTGAGATGCTATTGTGCCTGTGCCTTTTAAGCACAAAATATTGTTTCTTCGAGAAACTACAGCTCACCTTGATTTTTTTTTCCTTTAAACTCTTCTCCATTAATTCTTACCTAGTAGGGTTTTTTAATGTACTGAAGCCAGTCATTTCTGTTTTCCTGCCTCCAATCCCTTGATTTTACAGGCATTCTTATACGAATTTCTTTGCACTTCTTGCCCCCACACATCTGTCTCTGGAGGCACTTCCCTGCTGATTACTTGCCCTATCTGTTATGTGAGAAGGTTGCTCTGAAGGCAGCATGACCCTCTGTCATACTGCTTTCCTTTCCTGGCAGATATCTCATGCTTGTACTCTCCCACTACCATTGAGTCAATTGTTATCAGATTTTGTTTGGGGTTTGTTGTGCCCTCCCCCATGTTTGTTTTAGTTTGTGGGGTATTTTTTTTCGCTTTTATTAACCAGATAATTTAGCAGTTCTTACTCTCCCTGTGTTCTGGACCTCATAGCAAGTATATACATCATCCTTGGTATGTCAAGAGTGCCTCTACTTTTTCTTCTTTGATCCATATATAAGCCATGCATCTTTAGATCAGTATTCAGATCTAGGTCTTACTACAGCAAGTTCCAGTTATGTCAGTTAAATCATCACTTTTGTCTTAAATTAAATCTGAGATCTTAAACAAGGCCTAAGGTCTGTGTTAAAAAATATATTCACCAATGTTGCATTAGATATCTAAGATGTTCAGAGGATTTAATCCTATTTCTTTGTCCATCTGTGTCTGTATTATCACCTCTTCTTTTTAGACCTGTGTCAACTCAGAAGTCCCTCTCACTAAGCAGTGGGCAGTTCCTCCTTTCCTGAGCTGATGTCCATCCCTTTTGAGCTGTGGGTGTAACATCACCCTGTTGGAGAAGATGCTGGTGTCCTCCTAGGAGGATCACATGTGGCCCTGATCAGTTGTCCCTGCCTGAGCTTTCTTGGGGTCGCTCCTCTCTGTCTCAATACTGCCATGCACCCGGGGAGGTGGCAGAAATTTGGATACAGTTTCTGGGCAGCAGCATCTTGCCAGAGCCTCCTTTTACACTCATGCTTTTGGGGTTACACACTATTTCTGCAACTCTTCTGTCTAACCCAAGCCTTGCATACACATCTGCAAGAACAGGCCTGCAGGCTGCAAGCTCAAAGCTGCTGCTTCCTTCTGCCCTCCTGGTGCAGTGCTCAATGAGCAGCATCCACTGCTAGAAAATAAATCCCTGAAAGAATCTGGTCAACCAGACTTGACTCACATCAGGGTTTTTTCTTGTTTCATAGATCCTAATGATCCTGTAAAAAAAAAAAAAAAAAAGCCTTTCTCATCCTTTTGGTGGTTAACCCCCAGCTCTTGCTGGCTCCTGGCTGCCTGTGTGCCTTTCTCTCCCAACTGCAGGAAATTGGGCAGTTGACCTGCCCCTAGGGAACCGAGTAGTCACCTCCTTTAGATGCTTTCCCCACAGGGTAAGTTTAGTCTGCTTAAGCCGCTGCTGCCAGTAAGAGGAGGGACCCCACTGGTGTCCTCACCCTTCGTGTGTGCTGCTGCCCATCCCCCGTGCAGCTTGGTAGGGAGCAAAGTCAGAGCGGTGTCCCGTTTAAGACTATTCCCAGCCCAAAATCACTGGTATGGAGGAGGCAGAGCTGCCTCCAGCAGCGGCACCAGCCAGCTTCAGTCGCTGGTGAGGCCGGTGTCCCGCCGTGACCCTTCGGCATCCTTAGGATGGCTTCGGCTGGAGTGTGTCCTCTGCTTCGGCCAGAGCCCTGGATTTGCGGCAGGAGCATCCGCTCTGGTCTCCAATTCCCGTTTTACCGGGAAGGTCAGGAGCTAATTGACCTTTTATTCCCTTGCTGAGTAGAGCAGCTGGTGCCCTCAAGTGGTAAACCGCAGAAGGAGAGCCGGCGTTGGGGTGCTGGGCTGGGGCTGTTGGACGTTTGCAGTGGTGGCAGTTCTAACCACGCTGTTTTCCTGTTGCAGCACAAGACAGCGTGGTGATTGTGGCAGGAAGGACACTTTGTTCCCAGCGGAGCGGGAACCTCGGAGACAGACACACCTGGACAGCCACTGACGCTCCTCACTGCTTCATCTACCAGCCTGTCTGTAGGGCTGGCTGTGGTGTGTCCACACCAAACATCCCGCCCTGACTGTGCTTTTATTCAGCTGGAAGCCAAAAAAAAAAAATCTCCCTGATATTAGATGGAGCTTGCTTTGGACCTGCAGCCCCACTCCAGCATGTCCTCAGGGGCTGCAGGGGGCCACATCAGACGAGCAGGGAGCCGACTGGGGCCAGGGCTGATGGCGTGAGGGGATGCACAAGAACAGCAATGCCCATCACACAGGACAACGCAGGGGTCTTCCTCCCCCTCCTGTGCCAGTGGCTGCAGAACAGCCATCGGGAAGGGGCCGAGGGAGCCGAGCAGCAGCTCTGCCGCTCGGCCGTCCAGAAGCTGAGCGAGTACATCCAGCTCAACTTCTCTGTGGATGAGAGCAAACTGCAACCAGGGAGCTGTGGGGCTTTGGATACGGAGATCTGCACCATGTACCTGGCCCAGGAGATGCGGAAAAATGAAGTTCTAGGTTTGAGCTTTGGGAATATCCCTGCTCTGGGGGACTATGGGGAGAAGCGTCGGGTAGGAAAGAAGAGGAAGGGGCATAAGGGGCCTGTGCTCGACGTTGGGTGCATCTGGGTGACGGACTTGAAGAAAAACAGCCCGGCTGGGAAATGCGGGAGAGTGCGCCTGAAAGACGAGATCCTCTCTCTGAATGGCCAGCTGATGGTCGGTGTGGATGTCACTGGTGCAAGGTAAGGGGGTAGAGCAGCCACCAGCAGCCACTCCCTGTGGCACATGATGCAGGCCACATTTGATACTGATGAAAGTCCAGGAGCAGCTGTTACGACTTGGGTTTTTCAGCCCCTGAGAGAGCTCTGGGTTCATACTTAAGGTCTGTAGAAAATACATAACAAAAAGCAAATCAATAATTAGCCTTCATGTGCTACTTGCACTTCCACTGGAAAATTTTCAGAGGTCATTGTGCCAAAAAATAATACCTTGTAAGCATCAGAGGGGCTTTACTAAAACAGGAGTCTTCCTGGGTGGGTATAAAACTGTTTCCTTAAGTAAAAATGAACACAGATGCAGCAGCACTGGAAGGTGTTTTACAGGTGCTTCTTATTTTTGTTCAATCATTTGAGTTGAGGGAAGCTTTTTTGACAGCTAAATGTTGTCTGAGAATTTTTCAAAGCAAGACATTTTTGTGTTTTCCAGATTGGAACAACTTCATTTTAATAAATTCCCTTTGATTTTAATGCATCTGCTCTCTTCTGCTGTTTCCTGTCCCAGAAAATTTGAAACCTTTCAGAGTTCAAATCAGACATGAAGGTTCTTGCAGTGATATGGATTATTCTTGCGTTTATTTGATTCAGCTACCCCATGTTGTAAAATCAGTTATTGTCCCAATCTTCCTGTTTGCGGGCTGGCAGGGTTTCTCACATTTCCCTTTGCAAAGGCAAAAACCTTTCTCTGCTAAAGATGAGGATGAAAATGTTCATTCGTACCTGAGGTTGCAATGTACCTGAGAGCATGAAATCCTCCTGCTCTTGCCAAAGGGGGTTTATCTTCGGGATGGACAGTTTTGGAAACCAAGTGCTCCTGAAGTGCTCCCAACACGCAGTGAATATGGCAGGAGTTTGGGGTAAGCATCACTCCCAGTTCTGCCATGTGGCAGAATAAAACCAGTGGGTCCCCAGTCTGTGGGCACTGGGCAGCTCAAGCTGTCTGTGGTTTTACAGGTGTGAAAACAATCCTCACTAATTCCTGACCTGTAATTCAATGAGTGTATAAATACTGGTACTGTGGCACCTCCATCAGTGCGCACCTCCAAATTCAACAGGGTTTGTGGCAGAAAGCAGTTAGTTGACTGTTTCTCCTTTGCAAAATGTCACTAAATCCAAGGAATCCAATACAGTGCATAACAGCAGTGTAACACCTGGAGGAGCTGCCTGTGGGTATCACTCATCTATCTCTCCTTGCTAGGGAAGCTGAATCTTACTTCTTTAAAGAAAAGTTATTTATTTAAATTGCACCTGATTTCCATGTAAACAGCAGAAACAGGTTGATTATTGCTGAACTTGCTTCTTTTTTTTTTTCCTTGTTTTGATTTAGAGAAACATTATGTGGTAATAAAATCATCAAAGCTCTTTGCTTTACAGTGTATTATTACATTAGAGAGGAATAATGTAGGTGGTGTCATTTTTGGTGATGTTAGTGATTTAGGGAAAATTATTGCTCTCTTCAGAGTTAGAAAATTGTATGTCTATCAAACACAATTGCAGGGAAATGAGCTGTATTGGAGTACAGAATAAAGGTTAGTCAAAACTCTGCCTATTTATTTACCTTCTGTCTATACAACTGTATCTCTAAAACACATGGGTTATGTTCCCCCAGACAAAAACTTCCTATATATTTTGGAACTCTTTTTGGGTTGTTACTCATTTACTAGAGGGAGGTTGTTAGTATTTCCACAGATGACAGATGTATCCTTCATTTCTTGAGCATGACTGAGTGAGGCTTCACTGAGCAAGTCCTGGGATGGTTTCAAAAGAATTATTTTGTCATGTATATCATTCAATTTGAAATATTTGATTACAAATTTCGTCAAGCATAGCTGTAGTGCCTGGACACAGACACCATATACATCTAATATTGAAAGTAAGTACTAAATAGATTTCCAAATTCAAACCGTTTTTGAAGAAAACAGAGTAAGATACATTACCAGTGATCACAGTGTGGTGGAAACATGAGATATTATTATAATTTTGTCATTGAGAAAACCCACCACTGCTTCAAAATATCACGTTTCTCATTGCCAAAAATGACCAAATGTCGCCATGTGTGGGAATACAGTCAGAGAACTGGAAGCTTCTTTATAACTCACAAACTGGAATCACTTCCAAATATTGAACCAAGAAATGTTTTGACAGCCATACCTTTGCACAGCGTTTCTTAGTCTCTCCTCTTCAGCCAGTGTCCTGGGAGGAGTTGCTAGGACTTCTCAACACAAGATATGGCATGCAAAATGTCAGGGAAACCAGTTTATTTTCAGACACTCTGATAAAGGCCTTCAGGAATCAGGTCTGCAATAGAGAGGGAGCTTCAAGTGTCACTGTTGAAGGTGAAGCTTTTACTTTACCTGAAGTTAAGAGTTTTCAGGAGAGACAAAGTCTTTCCTGAATGCTTGCTACTGCACATCACAGAATAGCTGAATGGCTGAAACTATGAAGGTCATGTCCTGTTCCTCCTAACAGGTCAATGCTATTGGTAGTTGTGTGATATATGGACATTCTAAACACAGTCCTGCTTCTCTGTAAGTGCTAGTAGTGATTACAGAGCACAATTCAGAATGTCTACGAAAGCATGGATGTCAAAATGTGAATAGCACTTTGTGCTGCTTGCTGTGGCAGTCAATAACAGTCCTGGGTTCTGCTGGATGAAATCTTGAGGTTCTTTGTCAAAAAAGTTCTTGCTGGTGCTGGAAACACCACATGCTGTTCCTAGATGGAATTAGAGACAGATTCTGCTCTGAACAGCAGTTTTCAGGAGGGCAGTCTTCTTCTTTAACCCCTTGGGAGCCCTGCACACAAGGAACAGACTTATACCTGCAGAGCAGCACAACCGCTGTGGCAATGGGAGCAGAGAACAGGACCTTTGCTGTGTCTGAGAAGAGCTGCTCAGAAGTCTGACAGTGTGATTCTGAAAGTGTTGTTTCAGAAGAGCACATTTTTCAGGGGACTTTTTCATTGAGATCCCTCTTCCTCAGAAGTGTGAATGGAAGGATTTTTTAAAATAGACTGTTTTGCTCCTGCAGTGAAAATATTTTCTTGTTGGGAAGATCATCCTTCCCCTGCAGATGTTGCCACTATTTGATACTCAAGTGCAATGCTCCAGTTCTGCATTTTCCATGGTGCACTGCTTCCTGCTGTGCGATGGGGAGGCACTGTCACTGTCCCAGGAGGCTGAGCATCCTTGCCATGGCTACTTTGTCCCTCCTCTGGCAGCCCTGGTTGTCTGTGGAGTGTCAGCAAGATTTTGTTGCACCCTATCATTCAGCACTGTGTTCAAAATGCTTCCATGTGCCCTGAATGGCATCTGGGAATAGCATGTATGGGAACAAGGATAGAGGGCTGCACTGCCTCAGCACGTTAGCTGGGGCCCTCAGGTTGTTTTGGGTTACAAATCCATTCTTTAGCAGGGTCAGGTCTTAGGGTGTGTTATGGTAGAAGGGAGGGCATTTCCAGTTTCTGTGCCTGTGACAGGATTATGTTTCTCTTGAAGTTTAGGGGGGATTTAATGTCTGCTTGGCAGTGCAATCTCCAAGGGGGAAAAAGTCACCCCAAGAAAACTACTCCTGGTCATCGCAGAAAGCTCTGTCTCACTGCACCCCTACCTCCCAGGCATGTTAAGTTGTGTGGATTGATTGCTCTCTTTTACTGTTTCCTCACTTTCTTCCTAAAGCAAATGTGCTGCCAACACAAAGTGCTGCTCAGTATAAGCAGCTGCTTTGCCTGGTGTTAGTAGGGCCTTGGTTATGTTCATAAGAAAATATTTTTGTTTTAATAGAAAAACAAATGGAAATTTATCCTGTCCCTTTGCCCTTGGCCAAGGGGCAAACATTTCTGCTGGAGCATCTTGTTAAAATATTAACAGCACTAACTACACAGAGAAAAATAAATACAGTGGTCCTGGAGACTGCAGCCTCCAAATGCAGTCTCAGGGAATAGATTTCTCATAACTGACCTTAAAAATACCCCCAACCTGTTGTGGAATTGAATTCATTTCCTTTTCTATATCATATTACCAATCTTCATGCTTCTAAGTGACGGATCAGGGCACAGAGGCTGAGACCTGGGGCTTGTTATCACGGGCAAGGATGAGAAGCCTATGCTGACATGCCCTCCAAGCTGCCTGGTGTGTGAGTCCTGAGGATGGAAAATAAGCAGCACATAGGGATTTCAGTGGAGAGTTTTCTCCTTCAGTTGAGCTGCCGTGAGGTGCGATACAGTGAATGTGTGCTCAACCTGTGCAAAATGAGAGAAAGCCTATGGATGTCTAAAATTTCCCAAGCACAGCCTAAGTCTCGCTGTGCTCCTGAAGTTCAGCATGCAGCTCCCTCTGAAGCATGGCTGCTGTATTTTACACTGATAGTGGATATAAATTCCTCCCCTCCCCCCTTCTTAAAATATAGCAGGACTAAGAAACTAAGAAAGAGATGTTTTTCTTCCCTTCTTTTATGTCTCTCAGAAAGGTATGAGCAGACTTAGCCACATGTGTTGAGAAATAAATTGCTCTGAAGAAATGAGCTTGATTCCAAATCCTCTCTTAAGAGCCAAAGTCTTAAGCAGAAGGTCACTAATCCCCAGACTCAGCAGAGATCATTTAGCTTGTTTGTCCTCTTTGCTTTACTAATCTGAGTGTGTGTTCACTTCCTTTCCCCTCCTTACCATCCAGTTTGCGCTGTCTCTCTCCATCTCCCCATGCCAAGCCCAGCACCTGCGAAGGCAGAACTCATTCCCTTGTAATGATGGTAATTTGCAGCATTTGACTGCTACAACTACGTCCTCAACAGACTTTCCAACTCCTCATCCTCCTCAAATTTGCATCTTAGTTATCTTCTTGCTCAGTCCAGTTTTATCTAAAACCCATGAAAAATGATGGAAAGACTTCCACTGATTTCAAAAGCTCACGTCCTGTATGTGTGTGCATGTTTGCATGTTTGTCCTAAACTCTTGGTAGCAATAAGCTTGTAATTGCCTTCTACACACTACTGCCACTGAGCAATAGACCTGTCCTCTCTCAGTAGAAAGCTTGATCCCCAGGAGCGTACATGTATAAGTAGGCAACATCCCCAGGGTCACCTGCTGAAGTTGCTCCCAGCACTGTTTCTGCACACTTGCTTTTCAGAGGGATTGCATCAGGCTTGAAAAGACTTGGACAGAGGCTGGTGGTGTTGCCTTAGAAGATGTAGAAGCTCCAGAGGTTCTAAAGAGGGTTGACTGGAACTTCTCTTTTGTGTTTTGGTTTTTTGAGCTGTGCAAGCTCTGATTAGAAGGCTGTACGTTGTTGCCAAACCTATGGCTGTGCATCTCCATTTAATTTGCTGTTCTGACCATGCCATAATTACAAGAGAACAAGTCCAGTGTTTGGGAGGGAGCTCTGACCTCCCCACTCATCCTCTGTGGGAACCACCTGTTTTGTTGAATCCGCCTTGTGCCTTGTCATTTACCCTGATACCAAAGTGCCAACAAGATCCCTTTTCCATCCTGAGTGGGATTTTCAGCTACACACACAGCAAGCATCCCATGCTTTCAGGTCATCTGGAAGCACACTCAGGATGCACCAGAACATAGTTAATTGGCAAACTGCTGGACTGTGCAAAACAGAGTCACTTTTTTCTACTGCCCAACCAACAAACAGGTTAGGCCTTCAGCTACAGCAGCAGTTATTTTCACAGCTGGGGCATTTGCTAGCACAGAACAGTGTTTTAGCCATCAATAATTAAAAATACAGATGTTCAAAAACACAAGCAATGAATATTCCATGCCCCTTGTTCTTACTCCTTCTATAATGCTTGTGCCCTTACACATCACTTTGCAACGTGCAGTCTTTCACAGCATCTCGTCTAATCTGTAAATGTGAATTTCTCTTCATATTCTGGGAGTCCAAAGTTGTTTTGCACAAAGCAGGCTGTGGGCTAAAGAGTGATTTCCATAAGACAGAAGCTCTGAGCTGCTGCAAGAGGAGGAGGCAACTGGAACCAGGTTACTGGGTTGCAGTGAGAATCATGGGAGGTTGTCATTTCCAGCCTGGACTGACTGATGTGCCATCAGTCCTGGAAAGGCACGGCTTCTCCACTCCTTATGGAAGTTTGTTTGTTTGTTTGTTCCTGGGTTTTTTTCCCTCATAGGATTGGGCTAAGTGAGCAGTGTTCACCTTATTAGATGGGTTTTGGGGCTGCTCTGCAAGGAGGCCATGATCATATATATCTTCTTGCCGACCTCATGTACCTTTGTTTGTCATGGCTGCTGTCCTGGACATGTACTGGAATTGAGCTGTGACCCTCCAAAGCTAAAAGCATTATCAGTGGTGGCAGCTTAAAACCTGCTTATCCCCTGTCACCGGGAATCAGGCCTGGATTGGGAAGGACAGGAGCAGGGAGGGTTGAAAGATGATGGGTCCACAGGCAGAGGCTCAACATTAGCCACAGAGACACAATTTGTCAGCGTGAACTTGTCATCTACGGACATAAGTGAGAGGATAAATATAAGAAACATAGGTGTGATCAGCAAAGAGGAAGGTGTGTACCTACAGAGGCAGTTGCTGCAGTGGATGGCATTGAGGATGGGTGCTTTTTTTAATGTGGAAAACTCATTGCTTTTTTTAGGTGATGTGACACTTGCCTCCAGCTCTGAGCAATATCACATGCTCCTTGAAACTTATTTTTCTGTCTCCTTTCTATCAGATACGGGCTAAGAGGGGAAGGGCATATGTGTCACTTGCAGACTCTGCATCATCACTCACTGTACTTGCTGCTTTCTTTGGGTAAAGTTCATGATGCTCAGCAAGATCACCTGGGCTTCCAATGGGAATCACTTTTAACAGACCAGTACCAGTGGAAAGATAAGTTGGCAGGCATTGCCACAAGGTTTAGGGCTGTTGAAGAAGACATGTACCTACCAGGGTAGGACCAGGGTAGGGAAAATGTGATTATTATCAGCAAACTTCACTCTAGAGTATCCAAGACTCAGGAAGTCCAGGCAGACTCAAGCCTCTTTAACAAGGCTGTAAGAAACTTGAGGTGGAAAATGGATTCAGGCTTTTTCAAACTAAAACAGAATTGTTGAAATGTGACTGAAGGAGATTACTGTTGCTGCTCATGCCTAGGACTCTTTCCTACTGCTTAAAAAGGTGGGAAGGTCTGCTTCCCCCCCTTCTTCATAGCAGGTATTATAGGTAATCAGATGATCTTCTACGAAAACCACCAACAACTGGCAAAACAAGTAATTGATTAATAGAGCAATAACTTTGACTGTGTCTCCTAGTCCATCACTTGATCACTGGAATGGGTGTAGGCTAGGGGAGTAATTATTTGATGAAACAAAAGTCAGTGAAGTCCTTCTTCTCATCATACACTTTGACCAGTATCTCTTTGTGCCACAATAACTGAAGAATTACTAAGTGCCTGGGTTATTTTCATTCCAGTAGTGAAAAGGAAAACACAGATAT
Organism: Myrmophylax atrothorax; assembly: GCA_026770055.1. NCBI lineage: Eukaryota > Metazoa > Chordata > Aves > Passeriformes > Thamnophilidae > Myrmophylax > Myrmophylax atrothorax. The sequence goes on along the minus strand of JAOXXN010000364.1, from coordinate 9,739,918 downwards.
GTGGTAACCAGTAAACCTTGTGGTACCATCTATCTGAATGCAGAGCCCAGATGAGGGAAACAGGCTAGAGACAGGGGAATTCCATCTTGAAAACTCATGGATGACAAATGGACCCAAACCAATGCATGATGTTCTGACTGAAATAGTTTTGCTGAAAACAGCATTTCATGTTTTCATCTATAGAAAAGCTGTACTAAAACAGATTTTTCTCAGTTTCCTCTAGAGGGCAATGTCATATAAATATTTTAAGAAATTTTGGGGTTCTGTCAAACGGGAATTTAGCCTGTCTTATCTAAGATTTTGTAAGACAGCAGTGAAAAGTGTTTCTTTACATGCTTTTAGAATGTGTATATATGTAATATAGTCTGTTTCTTGGGCTTGTTCAGTGCAGTATCTAATCCCTTTCAGGAGCACAGAAATGCATTTTGGGCAGATTTGCCTATGCCAGAATGCAGAGAGGGAACTGCTGCTGAAGATCCTTCTCTACCTGGGCAGCTTCATCGACTTCCACTGGTTACTTGTAACAATTGTTATGTAACAATTGTGAAAAAGATTGTAGTGCAGTCTTCAGAGAATGAAGTCACCAGTTGCTGTAGTACCAAGTCTAAGTGGTTCATAGAACCTGGAAAACAGAAGGGTATTGTGTTATTATTTATTTCCCTAAAAATGGTGTATTTGCAGGTTCATTAACTGTATTGCTTGTTTGATGGCTGTAACAATGCAATTTTCAAATTAGTTGTCCACATAAACAGGTGCTAAAATTAGTATGAATCAAAGGTAGCCACTCTGGACCTTGATTTAACTTAAGGGATATTTTCAGTCATTATAGTATAGAAATAGCAAATATAGACAGAGACTGTTTTGTTTTCCTTAAAACTCAGGTATGTAATTTGAAACACATTTCCATGGACATCGACTTCTTTTTTTGTTGTCTGTATCATTACCTTCTTCCCTTCTCACAAGCCAACATTACTAAAAGGGAAATCTGCTCTTGACATCACATGAAAATGGCTTTAGGGAATCCTTTTTGTATTTAGTCTCCTTTCCCCTCTTGATGGTCACCAGTCCTTTGGAGAATCACTACAATGGCCTTTTTGGATTAACTTGTAAATCCCATACATTTACTGTATTTGTGCACTAACATTCTTTGTAAAATATTTTTTCCAAAGAAGTAGTGGGCAATCTGCAGTTGCCAGCGTCTCTAAATGAATAAACCTGTTTGTTTGTTTTTCCCCAAACAGGAAAAGCAATTAATTCAAGTAGAACACTTATTCCCAAAATTGTTCTATTTGAAAACAATGGCGTATGAATAAAAAAGGCAATAGTTGCATTGAATTCAAAACCAGCAGGCATTAGGTAGCAAAGCAAGATCTGCCCTGTCCTTTTGAGAAATAGCAGCTCTAAGAAAAATCTGAGGACACAGCTTTTCTGTAGTTTTTACAAGCCTAAATAGGTGATAATTGCTTTTTAATTACTGCTGCTGGCCAGGAAGGACTTTTTCCTGAACCATGTCTTAACGGAAATATGATAAGCACTTGGTAAATTTTAAATTCCTGAGAAAAAATTTTAGACACAGTAGTGGAAACTAAATATTCATAGTTTCATTTCTTATGCTGCATGAAAAGCTTCGGGTTTGAACTGTAAATTCATCACCGCCTCGGTTTAGGGCTTGTGTTTAGATCTCACTGTTTCTAAATTAGCTGACAGCTTAATGCTTAATCACAGGGGGATTATTCCTTGCCTTTGGGTGGAAGGAGCTATGTTTGGGGATGTAGGTGCGTGGGGAGGTTGATTCACCCTGAGCTGGGATCTCCGTATGTGGGCAGCCCAGGGCACGCTTGCCTGGCTGCAGGTCCTGAAGGAACCAAGGTTTACAGTTTTGTCTCTTTCCTTGCTGGTGAGTGGTCTGCAGTGCAGCTTTCTTGCTGCTCTGCCCGAGGCCCCTGACAATTCCATAACACTGTGGGCTTCAGTGGAATTGCTTCCCACTTGCCTCCAATTTGCCTTCCAAATTTACTCCTGCTAGTCTGTATCTGCCCCAGCAATACACAAAATAGTCTACTCTCTGATCTGCTTTTCCATCATGGCCTGCATTTGGAAAGTAAGTGGTATATACAGCAGAGCAGAAAATTATTTAGTAATCTATCCAGTTTCATCAGGATGAACTATGGGGCTAAAATAAATCAGATTTCAAGAATTCACCAGTTATGCTGTGGAGAAAGAAATAATAGTTTTAAAAAGTGGACAGGTGCCAAATGGATTAGAAGTTAATGGCCGGTGTGTGGAATTCAAAATCAACAAGGGTTTACTACAGGGCTCTGCTTTAAATCTATAAGTGGACTCTCCTTTAAATAGTGGGTGAGAAAGGCAGAATCTCAGTGCTTTAGCAGAATGATTTTGTGACTCAAATGCTTTCTCTGGTGACCTCAGAATCAAATTATAAACCATGGAAATGAATTGAAGGGGCATCATCATTTAAAAAAAATCATGCAGGTTAGTAGAGAAGTAAACAAGTCTTGAGAGAGGTAGATTTCAGAGCTTCAAAACAAAAGAGGTAAATGACAAGAGGGTAGAAAAAATTTTGGATGGAAGAAGGACTTAGAAATTCATTAATTCTGGCTTGCTGAATAATAATCAGAAGTGTTTTGTCTAATATGTAATTGAAATAGATATCATTATCTGTTAAAACCATTCAGCCTGCTCTAATAACCAAGGAAACCAATCCTGAGTCCAGGTGTTAGCTCCCACACTCTCTGAGGTTTTCCTGGTCTCAGGGATATTCTCTTATTTAATGATAGTATCAATAATAGTATTAAACAATATGAGAAGGCATATTCTCCCTTTTTATATAATCTTCAACACGCACAGCAACACACTTGGGACCCACTGCCCACTGAGGAGTCATGAGTGACTTTGTGAAGCCCAGTCAAGATCTCCTCTAGATTAAAAAATGTCATATACCATGACATATACTGAGCCATAAGCTGGTGTAAGAACCTAGCATGAACCCAATGTAAAGAACTGGTTTAAATTCTATGTAAAGTTTTGACTTCCTCACATTTTAGTGGCATTTACTACTTGCCTGTAGCTCATGCTGCTCTGCAGCAAGCCCATGCTGGTTCTGTCTTTCCCTTCCATTTCTCTTCTGCATGCTTCTATTTTAAATCACTGACCTGTAAGTTATTTTTGCATAAACTGTATATGACTTATAGCTATGTATCTACCTCCTGTCAGGGTGTTACAGCCTAATGGATAGCACGTGTCGACTTAAGGAGTGTTGGGTCCTGATCAAGCCTTTTCCCCACCCTGTGAACAAGTCATGGCCCTGGTGACAGGGAGGTGATGACAGCAGCTCTCATTTCTGCAGGTGCTTGAGCTGTCAGGGGGAAAAGCACTTTATTAAATGCTGGATTTTATGGTGGAGCATTTCTTTCCAGGTACCTGCCAGTCTGTTGGAGAGTTGTAAAGACAGAGCAGCTTCATGAGGGCTAAAATTCTCTGAAATACCTGTTTCTGCAGAAGTACACTTGAGCAATACAAATAAGCCCTAGCTTAGGAGATACCTGTCTGGTTATGAATTTAGCTATTATCCAGTCTTCCCAAGTGTCTCCAAGAGGCGTCAGTCTACACAAGTGAGAATTATTTACCTGTAGAGTTTTCCTAGAATAATGACAGAATGGAAAAACTGAATTCTGTTTTTCCGAGTCCTTGAAGCCAAACCCCTGTCCTTTACTGCATCTAGTGCTGGCTTTTGGGGAAAAAAAAAAAAAAAAAAAAGAACCCAGCCTTGATTTTGTCGTGGTGCTGTAGCCAACATACAGCTAAAGTCTGATTTCCAGATACGGTATTTGAGATTTGTTGTGAAGTGAGAAGGTCCAAAGCCAAGCCTGCTGGAGCTGCCAGTTTTCTGGCAGCAGTACTTGCTCTAGTTCATAAAGCTTTGAATATTATACCCTCACTGTGTTATCTTTTAGAGCTGAAACAGTGTAAAAATCTAGCAGGGCAGCTTGGGATGGGGGAATGTATATTTATTGAGAAAAAGGGGCTTTATTGGGGTAAATGTGATGAAATGGCTTGCTGTTCAATATGACTCTTATTTGGTGAGAACTTCCTTGCAAGTATAAATAGGCTTATTGGGAAGCTGAGGAGGAACCAGCATCAAAGATAAGCATGTGAGAAAAAGAAAAACAGGATTAAACATAACCATATAATTCACTGCATGGGAGCATCCCACTACCCCAGCCCCCAGACATTACCATCTCTCATGCTCACTTGACACATATCCCCTTTGTTCCATGGTCCCCAGTTTGCCAGTCAAGAAGCCCATGGGAGATGTGCAGGAGTGGTGTGGCTGTTCCAAGTGCAGACATAGGGAGGAGGCTGCCATTCATGTTGTCCAGGGAATTCTGTTTCTGCAGTTCAGTTCCCCAGACTCCCTCTCTGAGAACTAACTTGGTGCAGGGAATGGGACAAAAAAAGCGAATGTGAGGTCAGGCTGAGAGTTTCCATCTTGATCACATTTTGTCACCTGCTCTTTCAGCAGCATTCATCAAAGTAGCCTGAAAATTGTGTCCTGGAGAAATAGCTTGATTGAATAATTAAGTTTTAAACTTAGCATTGCTCTTATTTTTCCCCAGGTCATCTGCATATTGGAACTTTTAACCTTTAGATTGTGCCAATTGATCAAAATCTTCCTGTGTGGTTATTAAAGCTTGATTTTTTTTTCTTTCAACTGATGGCCCCTGACTTGTGAGAAAGGCTTGAAACCTTACCAAATGAAAGCCTGAAACCACAGAAGAGCATTTATTGCTCATAATACTCCTTCTCTTTAAGTATAATCAAAAGGCAAACTTTTTTTCATCTCCTGTAAAATGGATATATAATCAATGAAGGGGAAGGAGGTGACTCCCAAATCCTAGGAGAAAGAGGAGCAGTTCCTGATTTTCATATGGGTAAGCATTATGGCTGGACAAAATCATTAACTAAAGAGATGACTCTTGGTTTATGACCACGTAAAAGGAGAACTGGACTTGCAGGATGGTCAAATATGATAGCGACCACAGATTGGTCCGAAACAAAACATTACACCTCAAAGAAATGAACACTAACTTAAGGAAAAATCGTAAATCTTCAATCCAACATGATAAAGATATAGCCTGAAGAAAAATCCAAAACAGATCAGAAATCCAAGAAAGATCCTGCCCACGGAGTGTCCCAGTGTCTGAGATCTGCAATCAGTACCAGATGCTACTGATGTGGTGTGGAGCCTGTAACAAAGACATGCTGGACCCATTCAGACCAAGCAGGAAGCCTTGCAGATTAAATTTGTATTAGTTGGAGCCTGTAGATTGCTTTAGCAAGCAAAATTGAGCCTGGGTGTTAAGATGATCTGGATCAAGAATCCCAAATTAGGTTTCCTCTGTAAAGAGGAATGAGCACATTTTGGCACCAGTTTTCATAATGGTTTTGGAAAGAAAATATTTGAAAACAGATGCAATAAGTTTCTGTATATTAAATCCAGTCTGTGAAATAAAACTACTTGCTCTGACTTCACGAAACAGTCAGAAGACTCATGGAACAAAATCCTCCCTAAATTTAATGTGTGTTTTAGGGAAGACTCTTGAAACATTATTAAGTGGTGAGTGGATGGCACGTTCTGACGTGCTGGGAAATATGCACAGATGAAATGCAGGATGGTTTGTGATGTTTAAAAAGCAAACAAGATGTGGGCTTCCACTTTGAACATCGTAAGGATCACAGCATATTACATTAATGGAGGCTATTCTAGCATAGATTGAAAGCCACATTTGGAGCCATCTCTGTAGCCTTGGTTTGGTACACTGGGAAAAGTAATATAAAATGACTCCAGGGTGGAGCACAGGTTGCTGGAGGGAGCAGCCACTGTTGTAACCTACATTATTTTTGTAGTTAAAGAGAAAATTGTTGCTTTGATAGGAAATCCTAGTGAGCAGGCACATATGGGCAGTGAATTTGCCAAGGGGGACTTAACCTCTGAACTGAGAGCTCGTGTAGCCTTACATGCTACACAAGGCCTGCTAGCTGGTGCTGGCAGTGCAAGAGGTGCCTAAGCATCCCACTGGGTGTTTGCAGAAGGGTAAAAGGTTCTAATTCCTTGGCTGCTCTGAAAATGCACCATGCTAGAGCTTGCGTTGCTCCCTGTGGAAGTATCTTTGGTGTTGGTGTGCTCCTTGCAGCCTTCATCAGCAGAGGGGCTGGCCTTGCTCCCCCTGGCCCACCATCATCCTGCAATAGAGGTCATGGCTGGGGCTATAAACTGGCACCAGCCTTCCTTGACCTGGCTCTTCCATCTCTCCTCTTTATCTTATGCTTAGTCTCCCTTGTGCTTTTCCTGGAATGTGTGGTCATGTTCCATTTTGCATCAGGGCTAAATCATTTCCAAGACTGCAAGTAGGGGAAGGTAGGGAGAGCACCTGGAGGCACCATCCTGGAGCAGATTGCCAGGGGCAGCTGATCTCTTCTCCAAACTAATTTTCTTTGGTAGTTTTGGAAATCCCAGTACGAGACCTGGACAGTCACAGGTGTGCAGAACCTTGCCAACTCGCAGCAGCGCCTTGCTGCCTCCAGCTTGGGGTTGGCAGGTCCAAGGTACATTTTTCCCCTATCTGTTGACCCCTTGGGTTTATAATGAGATGTACATAGCGTACTGTGTGTAGAGAGTCTTGCTGCTGGAAGATCCAGATTGCTGTTCTCGCACAAAGAAAACAAGCCCCGTTGATAGCTGCATTCCCCTAGGCTGCTGAGCGCCCCGTGCAACATTTTACACTCAGCAGAGCTTAGTGGAGTTAAAAATAGTTCTTGTTGTCAAAATATTTCTTGGTAGTAAAAATGTCCTTAGGATACTCTGTGAAATGGTAACCTTTGGACCAACTGGGGTAAGGAAAAATCAGAACACAGTCTTTAATGCCACAAAAAAGAAGTTCATCTTAATTGCGCAATATGGGAGAAAGGTTAAGAGCAGAGAAAACTTGCGTCACCTTGGGGAGGGCAAGAATGGAATTTAAACAGAGCTCTAAGGCTGAGTACATAATGTAAGATGTTATATCTTCGTTGAGTATTTTTTCCTTTGGTGCTTGAAATTTTATCTGGGAGAAAATGTCTGACTCTGTGTAGTGGATGAGTGTCTTGCTGGGAGTCTTTGAATTCAAGGAAGGATAAAACCTGGACTTTCACTTTTAATTTTATTTTATAGGAAAATTTAAATTCTATGTTTGGCTTCTAATTTCTAAAAACAAGCTTAGGTAAGTGTTTCCACTCTGGACAAAACCACCCTTAGTGATAAAGGATTGTTTTGAGCAAATTCATGTTTCTGCGCAGAGTCTCAGACGTGGGTCATACACTGTAAAGAAGTGACTGTATTAAGTGAACAGTAATGTAAATTAAACAGAGGGCATTATTGAGAGAAATGCATACAGTAAATAGGGATTGAGATGTGAAAGACAGCTTGATGATTTTTTTGTTTTAATAACTGTAGCTGGAGTTAAATGTAGCAGAGATAAGGCAAATTGCTCTAAGACTGTGATTTCTGGCTTATTACTCTCTGTTTTATTTCAACAATACTAGTACATATCCTTGTATCTGTTTTCTGATCTCCAATCTGAAGCTACTGCTTTGTATTTTGAAGTTAAATATGGTATCCTTAATGCCATGTAAATATCTGCTGTTGGGTACTATATGATATCATATTATTCTGGTACTACATACTTACCTGAATTAGAGAGCTGCTGAGTAAGAAGGCTTTATCCTCTATAGATTTGTAGAAACCTCTAAATAAGTTCTTTGAGCACATAAAGAAAACAATTAAAAAGTGAAGTCAAAGCTATACAGTGCAGATACATTGCATCATAGTTTGAAGTTTCATGGAATATTCTCTGAAAGTATTTTTAAATGTATATAATTGATTTTTAAAATTACCAGCCTATAAATAAAATGTAAGTGCATAAAATCAGCTCTAATATGATTGCTTGCTAAATATAAAGATTTCACAAACAGCTCTCTGCCCAACCTCTGGCTAATGTGGCTTATTTGGAAGATAGTATTCCAGAAAAGGGCTTGTGGGAGAGCATTATCAATCCAATCTGTCTTACTTCACCCCCCTGAAAAGAAAAAGAGGAGAATAACAGTCTACTGGAGACTAGTGATCTTAGATATTTTAAATAACAATTAATGTAGGATGTGGCAATGTCAGGTCTCTGGGACAAAGACCCTATATCCATGTTTTCATTGCAAACTACTGACTGTATGATAAGTGTTATAAAATAATAATTATCAATAAGTGAACAGAATAATAAAATTGACAGGTTCAATTTTCCAACAGTTCTCAGTATAGTTTCCCATGGATTGCTTTTGCTTTCCATGTTTTACCTAAGAAAGCTTGCCTGTTGTAGTAGGAAACATCTCTGACTATAGTCCCTATAAGGAGCACAGATTAAAAGCTTGCTGACACACAGAGACAAGACATAAGAATGCCTCCCAAAAAACACTGAAAAAAAAATCTCATTTCCTACTATTTGTGTGGTGGGAGGAGTAAGGCAGTATTTATAAATAATTCTAGTATAGCTCTTGTAAAGGCCTGTCTGCCTGCAATTTGCATGTAAAACTTCACCAAGGATTAAAGGCTGGGGTGTTTTCAGTCAAACCTAGAGCTGTTTGGAATTTTTTTGGTCATTGGAATTTTTCTGTACACCCCATGAACTCGCAGCCATCAGGAAAGGATGAGGGCGTAACTCCCAAATGAGCCCTGGGTGGCTCTGGGGGCATGCTGGATGTGGGCTGTGGTATTCAGTTCTCCAGGGCTTTTTATAGGAGTTGTGTGTTGGAGCTATTAGACTTGCATTTTTGAGAAAGAAACCCTACTTTTGTTGTGCTTTTGTGCAGAAAAAGTGGTAAGGGAGAGGTCTTCCCTGCAGCAGTCATCTCGTAGTGTAAGAGTATGTGGTGCAGAAATGGGGCTTTCTGAAGATGGTGTTTGTGGGGACTTGGAGAACTTGGGGACTGAATGCACCAAATCATCCAAGTGAACTGTGAGGAGATCCCCACTAAGGTCAGGGAAGGGATTTTTGTATTTACACTGGCACAGCTGGGAGCAGAGGATGGCCTTTGTAATCCTTGGCTCTGCCTTGGCGCACTGTACTCCTGTGCAGTGTTAACCCTCTTTTGTGACATTTTTGTGGTTTCTAGCTGAGCTCTGAACTTTACTGTTTTCTTTTAGGAAGAAAAATGGAACATCGTATTGTTGTCCTGGGTTATATGTGGTCCTGGATGCTTACTGTGTTTTTAAGGGAATGTGCATATTCATTTTGCTGCCCATCAGATCCACAAAACTCTTGGGTCCTGAGAACATGTACCATAAAATTGACTTTATTTGTGTGTGTTGTGTGTCAGGGATGTCAGGCATCTGGTGCCTGGGATACAGCAGTGTCGGAAGAATGTGTATGTCTGTGTCTGTTCTAAAGAACAAGTGTTTCTGGTGCTTCCAGCTTCTGAAGGTAATGCTTGAGATAAGGCTTAAATATGGTGCAGATTAAGCTACTCGGGAGTGGACCTAACACTTCCTCAGTTGCTACCTCAAAGTGTTAACTTGTAATACTCACACATTAGTGAAACTGATTTCAGTGACATTTAGTTTGTATGAATGTGGCTCCAAGGTGATTTGTGTTAGTTGTTTTTCTGAATGTGAATCAAGAACTTGTTTGTTCAAAGACTATTATAAGGGAAAAAAAATCAAAAATAATGGCAGTCCCAAAAATGCCATGTAGCATTGTCCCTGTGCTGTGGCACTGGATCCAACTGCACCTTCATTAGCTAAGCACCGAACTGGCTTTTTCTGCATCCTCCTTTTGACTGCCTTGTGAAATAGTTTAATCAGTCCACAGTTTCCCCATCCTTAATTCTGTTAATTTTTCATTTTGTACTCCTGAAATTCAAGCTACAAAGGAATTTGATGCCCAACTCCGTGGGGCAGAAGAGGATGATCTGTGCTAAGTAGTTCTCCTTGCATATGTATGAAGCCAATTTTCTTTAGACAGATTTCTTTAGATAAATCAATGCTTTATCTTTAAAAAACAGTATGACTCAAATCCTGTTTTGGCTTATAGCACAACAGATTACTTTGAAATGCACAGCTGCATGTATGTGCGTAAAATATGTAAATGCTACCAGTATTCTTTAAAATAAAAGCTAAGAAGATACAGGGCCCAATCCCCCAAAATTTCAGTGGGGTGTTGGCTTCTAAACAGACCGAGAAAAAGCCCTGTGCAGGTCTTACCAAGCTGGGAGGTACTTAACAGTTTTGGACTTTACAGATGCCCAAGAGCTTGTTTCTGTGCTCCCATCCAAGGCACTTTGGTCTTGTCTGAGCCTCAGCAGCTCATCTCTCTCTTTGTCCCATGGGGCCCCTGCACGCCATTTTTGTCTCTGCTGTGCCTCCTCAGGCCAGCTGAGAAGAGAAACCACCTTCTTATTCCCTATGGTTGCTTCTGTTAAGGTTTTAACAGGCAGGAGTTTGCATTTTACTTTGCATTTCAATAGGAAATTGGGTCATATTTTGTGGCCTATAGGGTAAACAGTTCCTGAATCCTTCTGGACTGTTGGTATGATGGGAGATTGTGCAGAGTAACTGCTATGGTCTCTTTTCTGTTTATGACTGTAGCCTAAATAGTTACAGATTAGTTACCAAAGGAGGCATCCCAGGGTGTGATTCCTCTCCAAAACTCTTTTGTATTATCATAATAACCGGGTCGTGGGCAAAACACATACAGTTTTAGGGAGGGGAGTGAGGAAAACCTCTCTTCCCAGATGAGTATCCTGAATTTTGGATTCTGTTTTGCACAGAGGAATACATTTAAAGAAGAGGTGTTGGGGAGGGCTTAGGCAAGAGTTGTCTGGAAGCTCCTTATTTTCCTAGGAAAATAATGCCGGTGCACATTTCTCTCCTCTTGAGCAGAGGCTGTGGAATTTGCTGTCTGGATGTGGGATGAACTTCCCAGCCCCTCTGCTCCTCAGAGGACGGATGCAGCCATCACACCCTCTTCTCACTGTGCTCAAAATCTGATCTCTGCTTTTTAAATGAAGGGGCTTATGAGGTTTTTTCCTCAGGAGATGTCAGGCCATGAATCATGGTGGGAAGGGAGGCATTTCCTGGTTAGCAGTGTTGAGCCCCAGAAAGAGGCACATCCCAAGGACTGAAAGCTTCCCTTCGGGTTAGCTCTAGGTATGTTAACTATTGGTGTGTTCCATTTTGGCACCTAATTAACTGCCTGTGCTCCATGGGAGCTGAAGCACTGGCATCAGGCTATGCATTTTGCTTCAGGGAACAAAGTTCAGAGACTCTTCTGTCTCCTTCTGAACTCGTGTCTCCCTCTAAGCCCGTGGAAGGCTGAAAGTCACGCTGAAAATCCTGAAAAACAGGAGGGTCAGTTCTTTCTGGACAGGATAGAACGAAATGTGGGAGCCAGGACTGCTGTGAGCAAAGCTAAGCTGTTAAAAGATGTCTTGAATACAGCATGGGAATCCGTGGAGAAATTTAATCCCTGTCCATCTTGATTACAGACTCATCTGCTAACTCCTTACTCCTTGGGCAAATAGGGTGTTTTTTGTGGGCTGGTTTTTTTTTAAACAGTTATGGCAGTGGGTTTTCTCCCTGTATATGGCCAAAACTTCTGCCATCAGAAGATGGCTGTGGCCACAGCTGTATAGTTTAGATGGCAGAAGGAAAAAATGCAATATCGGATATAACCTGGCTGCTGTTCAGTCTGCCGGGAACCGGTTGCCACACACCTGGAAAATGGCCGTGAGATGTTAAATGACAGCCTGTGATAAAGGCACTTGACTTTGGCACATCAGGCCAGGCTCCGGGAGAGGGAACAGCTCCTGGCAGTTGCGTAGAGCAGCAGTGGGGATTTTAATTTGAATGCCCCGAGTGGAAAACATTTTCACGAGGGTGGGGCGCGTATAAGAAGGACGGCTCACAGCAGAGTCTGCTTTGGGTGGAGCAAGTGTGTCGAAGGGAAAAGCACCGTGCCTGGAGCGGGTCCCGCTGGGAAGCGACCTGTGAAGGTGCCCGAAGGCAGCGCAAGGCGGTCCGGCGCATCCTCCCGGCGGGGACCACTCCGGGAGAGGTGGGCACCGGGGACGAGGGGCCGCAGACTGGCACCAGGTAGCGGATAGGGCGGGTGTCCCTGTGTCCCCCCACCTCCCAGCTGAGCGCCCCGGGGTCACCGCTCCCACCTGCGCGGCGGGGCGGGGCGGGGCGG
>JAOXXN010000364.1:9707855-9726640 GCA_026770055.1 Myrmophylax atrothorax | reverse complement strand
GAAGGTGCCTCCCCGCCGGCAGCAGTGGCAGCAGCAGCAGCTACAGCAACCAGAGCCGCCACAGCTACAGCCATCGCCACAGCTACAGCCACCGCCACCGCCGCCGGGGCTCACCGGGTTCGCGGCTTGGCGCCGGCAGGTGATGGAGCGGATGAGCGGGGAGCGGGCTGCAGGGAGCGGAGGGCGGGCGGCGGGGATCAGCCGCGTCGTCGGCTGCTGCGGGCAGGCTGATCCCGGCGGAGAGACGGGAGGCGAGGCGGAGAAGTGCGCGGAGCCGCGAGTTGATTCGGCGGCCGGAGCGGGGCGGGTGCGGGGCACCGGGCGGGAGGCGGGAGCCGCCGTGCCCCGCGGGATCCGCGATCGCCCGGTGCGGGACGTCTCCCAGCCCATGCTGGGGGCTCCGGGCTCGAGGCTGGGCAGAAACTTCAGCCGGGGTCTGACAGGAGGGTACGCGTTCCCGTGGGGACAGGGCTCGGTTCGAAACCACTAAATACTTGTTTGGAGAAAACCTTTACTACTCCAGGCACAATATGCCTTCCTGTAGGACTCGCGAGCACCAGATTTTTAAAATGAAAGCGCTGCTGAAAGCCTTGCAGAGGAGCTTCGCTTGGCAAGCCTGCGTACGCTTTTAATAAGGAAAATATACTGTCTTCCAACTGAATGCAAAAAATAGAGCTGAATTACTACTTCCTAAGTCTGTCATGATTCCTGCCTTTCAGTTAGGAGAGCTTTTAGGTGGCCATAGTTTCACAGCCATCACGTTCCCTAAATATCTCCTAATCCCCAAGCAAACAAAAGTCTGTTGGTGTTTAGTGGCTTTGGTGCATGTAGGGCATAGCCATACTTCATCCTTAATTCATAGTTACTTTGTGTTGGTACTAATTCAGTGATTCTGCTCAGCCCGGCGTTTTGGCAGGGTCCTCTCTTGCAGCGCGAACTGAGGCACCTTCTAAGTGAAGCTAACAAGTAAAATACGCTTTGACATGGAGTGCAGATGGGAAGCCTCTTAAGTATTGTGTTGTGCAACAGTACACTCTCTGTTCTCTCTGTGTGTGCCATTCGGCTGACAAAACTCTGGGGTTTGTGGTTGCATCCACAGTCTGAATTGGACCCTGTGCTGTTCAGTAATATCATGCATTAATGTCTGGAACAGCAGCAGTTCTGATGATAAAGGTTAATTCATCTCTTTCCTGACAGTACTTTTGATGCCTGACACTTCCAGTCAGCACATTTCTTAGAAATGTGTATGTATCCCAAGTTTTTAATTCCAGGATATTAAATTGTTGAATAAGAAGAGTAACTGATATTTGCTGGCTCAGGTGGGTGGTGTCTCAACTTTTCTAGAGCTGTTTTGTGAGTTATGCAGCTGCGCCTTGCATCCTACAGCATCACTGTGGATTGCTGTTTCATACTGACTTGCAGTAATAGACTGATACTAACATCCTTGACAATAGAAATTGAGGTTCTCTAATCCAAAATTCTTTATCGCTGCTTCTCACCTGTTCTTCACAGTAGGGAGTGTCCCTTTGGCTCCATCTCCTGGCTCAAAAAAGAGGATCCTCCACTGAGAAGGTAGGGAGAGATGGGAAACCTCTGGGTGGTATTGGTAAAAAGTGAATGAGAAGGGTGATGAAGGCTTTTGCTTGGTCTTGAACTGTATGATCCTGGTATCTCTTACACCAGAGTACTTGCAGTCTAGTTGGAAGCTGAGAATTATGTTCTCACTTTTATTTCATGGGAAGATAGCAGGTCTCTTATGTTAGTTCTTCTTATATCTTGGAAGGAGTTTTGGCTTAGTGACTAAATATTATCATGGTATTTAGAAAATCATAATTTAGTATTTCATTTCTTGCCCATGGATATGCTGGAAGGGTTAGTCATCTCGCCTGATGCATCTCTGTGTGTGATCTTTTGGTGGAAATGTGTTAATGATGTATCCTTTATGTCATGATTTTTCTGCATGGTCTGGAAAGTGTGTTGCCTACAAGTTATGAATCCACCTGAAATAGAAAACCTGTGGTGCTGTGGAGGGATCTTGCTGTGATTTAGCAGGTGTATGACTCTGTGTGGACTTTGGGTGTGAGCAGAGGGAATCATATTCTGCAAGTACAATGAGATGGCAGGATCTTTCCTATGTGGAGGATGTCTTGAGTGCCCTGTCTTCAGTGGAGAACAACTTTCTTGAAGTGTCAAAGGTGGGAGGAAATAAGCCGTAACCAGACTGTAGAATAAACTGAAAGGGGAAGGTTCTGGGCTGTTCTGTCACTGATGTTTAGTCTTTGAGAGGTTGGAGAGGGTAGCAAAGCAATAATGTATAACTCTCTGAAGCTGTAAGGTATGTGAAATTGTGAAGCTCTCTTTTGTTTCTATGTAGATGTCCTGTGTATTCCAGCTGAGTGCTAGACAGTATGTCACTATGTGCTAATATATGTCAGTGCCATTTAGTCCTTCCCTGTTACTGCTTATGAAGTATGATAAATTATATGGGCTCAGGGTAGGAACTGACAAAGACAACATGATGTGATGTGGGGACTACCTGCGTTCTTTTATTTTGTGACTCTTTCAGTTAAAGTGTGTATAGCTCTACCTATGGACATTGTTTTTTTCTGCCCTAGTGCAGACTGTCCCTTGTTTCCCTGCAGAGGCATTCCTCCTAACACATGCAGTTTGGCAGCAGGGGGGATCAGAAAAGACAGCTGGTGGGCTGTGGTGGCTCAGGGCTTCTCTTTGGTCATCCAGAACCCCTCCCTTGAGGCTGAGCATTGGTTACACTCAGAAAGCATGTTTTGTCCATAGGGTCCACTGCAGGGGCAAAAAAATGCATTTCTCATCAGATTTGCTTTCTAGGTCTTTGGAAGTCTGTGCCTTGCTTTTTACAATGCTTTGTGCCTGATAAGACTGCTGGGCCACCACCACCAGCCCTCTCAGGCTGAGCTGAATTATTTTCTGAATTATGTATCACCAAGAGAAACATCAGCTCAAGTGATTCCAGCTGCAGAGCGTGTGTGTGCAGCGTGTCTTGTTCAGATGTTATTTCGTTAATAAAACTGCTTGTTTGGTGTGAAGAGTTGTTGGCTGGTTTGTGTTAGGTTTTTCCTACTCCTTTTTCTAGCTCTCAGATACAGCAGCCAAGTTGTCTTCTCTCTGGTTGGTTTTGTAAGTTAGTTTAAGATGCACAGTCCTGGTAAAAACTGTGATTGTACACAACTTGAGGTTGTAGCCTGTTTGATATGTGTGTGCAGAAATAGATGCTGTTGTGGATACTGTATTTTCCTGAAGAACTGCAGAAAGGCAGCAACCCCTGAGGAATGCTTCAAGGGGGAGCTGTCTACAGCCAGCTTCATGAAATGCTGGCTGCAAGGAACCTAGTGAATTTTGAGTTCCCTGAATGTGCCTTCACATACAGACTCAGATGTGTGCTTTCATTCACTATAGGCTGAGACACATTTCTTCAGTCTTCTCACTTTTCTTTTTCCCTGTTCCTCCTTTGCCTCATCCAGACCTTGCCCTGTGGTAGGTGTAGAGGTTGGGTTTGCAGCAGAGCCTGCACTGCCTGTGGATGGTACACAACTTGTGCAGCAGGATTTCGTACCTGATGAACGAGAAATGTTTTGCTTGGCATAGGAATGCTGTCACTTGTGGAGTAGTTGCACTCAGTGTTTTGCTAGGCTAAAGACTTGTAACAGCCTGAGACTGCTAATGAGGAATAATATATTCAGCTAAAATACACAGTGGAATTCTATTATTGTAGGCCAAAATGTAGTAAGTGAGTGAGAGCTTAGTTCAGGATGCAGGGAAGATGCTGTCTTTTCTGCAGAGTGCTCTGTGAACATTGATGGTGATCAGTGGTTGAAGTCACATGAGCCAAAACCTGGCACAGGTCCTGGTCTGTTTTCCAGACTTCTTGGGTACTGGGGTGTGTAGAAGCATTCTGACTTGAGGACAACAACCTCAACCCATGTGGTGTCTCAGAGGTGCCTCTCCAGGACTGGTGGTTGTGGGAAGGTGGTTGGAGCACTTTGTGTTGTCTCCTTGCAGGGCCAGCTCAGGTCAAGTAGATCCCTAAAGCATTAGGAGAGCATGGCTGTGCTACCCCTAGACCTGCATGGGATGCTGGGTGGCTGTGTTTGCTTAGCTCTCTGCGGGAGCAAGCTGGTCCAGGTGTGCTGGCTTTGGGGCATGCCATACCCATGTCATGTTTTGTTATTTCATATACAACTCTCCTCCTGACAGGGCATGATGGACTAAATCTAATGTTATGTAAATCTAACGTAAATCTGAAATGTATGTTGAACACTGCAAGGGGAAGGCTGTTGGTGTAGCTGCCAGCGTTGCTTTCGGAAGGTTTAGATTCAAATTGGCATAGTTCGCTTGGTTTGTCCCACAGCATCTCAAGCACTTTCTACAGCATGGAGAAGGTCTTGGCTCCAGTTGAATGCTGCCAGAGCTGAAGATTTGCAGTAAGTTGCACAATTTGACCTTTTGTCTCAAGAAACTGGTGTGGCTTCCAAGTACTACTGTGAGTATGTACAAAATAATCAGGGAATGTATCTGCAAATCCCTCCAGCTGCTGGTGAGCTGAGAGAGCAGCAAGGGCAGCATTGATGTTGCTGACACAGGAGTTGCAGAGAGGAGCAGGAATCTCACCCTACTGAACAGGAAGGAAACTCATTTTCAAGTTCTTGCCTGTAATCCAGGATGGTCAGGAATGCCTTGGTGGGGTCAGACTTCTGTACTGCTTGTTCACAGATTATCTTCCAGTCCAACTAACAATACCAGGCAAAAGACCTTTGTCCTATGTTTTGGAACACTGACCTTCCTCTTTGGGGCGGGATATTTTGTGATGTGGGTTGACCCAGTTACAGCTCTGGTGCTCTTTTAGGTCAAAGCTGAAAGAGCAGAGGGGAGCAGGATGCAGCCCAAAGCAAAATGTTATTGAGATCCTTAAACACACTGACATGTAGGAAACAGGTTTTAAAAGATCTGTTTAAAATATGAATGAGCATGAGATGTAAATGACTTGCTAAGAGGCCAGCTTCCAGAGACAGGATAACCATGGGGGACTTCTTGGCTTGTACTGTATATTCATCTGATTGGCTGAAGTTCCTGGCTCTTTCCCAGATGCTTTAATGTGAAAATATTTATTGAAAGTGATATCTTGATTCTTTGGGTCTTGACTAGTGACCCAAGGGTAAGTGTGACATGCTGAGATGATACTCAGGCCTTTTTTGGGGTTGAGTACAAAACAGATTTGTTTGTTGAGTAACTGGCATCTCCGGTGTAAATTCTCCACTGCTTGGTTGATGATGAGCCAACTGATATGAAATTGGGGAAAGCTGCTTTCTTCAGCAAAGGGAAGTTATTTCCTGTGTATCTCTTGGGAAGAGGGCTGTGAAGGATGTAGAAATACTTTCTGCATGAAGTCACCTCAGCTTTTTCATGTTGTTCATGAAATAAAGGTGCAAAAAGTAAAATGCTTTTGATAGGCACCACCTGCCTAACAAGACCCAAGAGTGATTCAAGACTTAAAACTGTGCTGCCCTGCTGAATTCCCCGTGCTGGCATCTGAATAGCAAGAGTAGGGAGTAAAGGTGAGAAAGGGCTTGTGGATGAGACGCTTGCCTAGGGTGGTGGACATATCTGTGAGAGGAAGGAAAGGAAAAACTATGAAAAGTGCCTGCTAGCAGTGGAAGTAAGCCAAGTTAAGTAGGTTGTGTCTTGTAGATAAAGCACGTGTATGTGTCCATGCAGCAGCATCTTCTGTTGTCTTGAGGTATTACTGGGCTCTTCCAAGGCTTCAGTGGGAAATGTTTTTTTCAGGGTGCTCCAGCTGGACTTAAATGAAACTACTGGTGATTCACACCAGTCTGTAAGAATGTGGCTGCTCTCTCCTAGCTGTGGGCTCCATTTTAAACTTTGGACAGACAGCATCTCAATGTTTCTCAAGTCCAGCTGCTGCAATCCTTTTAAAGTGTTGTTTTTACTTAAAAAACATGAAGAGCCTTCCACTTCAGGTTCTAAAGCAGGAGTTTAGACTGGCAAAGATGGTTTCTGAAGTTACCTTCCAGGGAAGAAACTTCTAAAGAAGCCGCCACTCAGCCACGGTACTTGAGCAGCCTTCCAGAAACAGCTGTTGGGGATGCAGAAAGCTGAACTTTTCATGGATGAAAAGTTAGTTTTGCGATTAAAACTAAAATTTGAGAGTCCAGCTGCCTGCAAAGTACGGTAGCTGGCTTGAGCAGCCAGAGCCCTTCTGAAGAAATTCTATATTGTCTTCCACAAACTGAGCTGCCCTTTAAAAACAAGACAAAGTTGGCTGAAATCATGTTTTTTTGTGTTGCAGGTGAATGGTGAGACAGACTTGGGGGACATGGGAACACATAGTGATAAGTTTTAAGGACACTTCTTAGAACTGCTTATAATTAAATTTGGATCTCAAAAGCTGCAAAATAAGAGTAGTTTCTACTCTGATCCCATTGCTTAGCAAAACCTCCTGCTGGTGCCTGGTTAAGAGTAGGACATCATTGTCTTTGATGTTGCAATGATGACTTTCCTAATTCTACATAATGAGGGGGATGTCTGATGTACCAGTCCCAAAGCTGCAGCTCAGTGAAAGATTGTGTTCCAAGGAACAGAGAGAAATTGGTGATTTCTGTTTCTATAAACTATGCCATTGACTAATGACTCATTTTCTTCTCATGGAGAGAGAGTTTAAGTCTTACCTAGTGACCTAAAAGTACTGTATGTTTTGTTGTAACATTTCAAGCTTGAGTAGAGTATAGCAACCACACAAAAATGTAAAAATGAAGCCCCTCTGTGGGAAAAATATTTGGTTGGAGGAAAAAAAAAGCCTGAAATGAGCTTTGAAAAGCCTGAAAAAAGCTTTGCAGCTTTTTTAGATCTAAGGTGGCAGTGAGATGGTAAATTCACAGAAGAAAAGCTTGTGGGGGTTAATTCTCCTTCCTTGCTCATCTCCTGCGGCAGTAGCAGTAGTTTGTGGCAGTTAATTTGGAATCTAGTTTCTATCTATCCTGCTACATAGGCATTTTAAGCCTTTACTGTTGAGATGGTACTGTTGAGAAGGCATAAACATACACAGGTCTCTACTGCAACATCTGGAAAAAGTATTTGTATATAAATATTTGAGCAAGATGTTTTTGTGTTGTGTGGATTTCGAGGCACCTTCTGCCTAATCCAGCTTCTTACATGGATCTCTCCCACTCGCCTCATGCTTGCTCGACTGTCTGCAGAAAGACTGTCTGGAAAGGGTCATGTCAAAAGCATCAGTCATGGGTTTTTATAGTGATTGACATTAATTAGCCTGTATGTTTTCCTTCTTTCACCCTCGTCCCTCTTTTAACTTCATGTTTTTCCTTTGAAACAGAGATTAATTTGGAGTAGCAAGATTGTGAACTGCCCTTGTTTGAACCTGTCTGCACTGTTAATTTTGTTGGGCAGTATTGGGGAATAGTTGGGGAGTTCAGCCATGATAGTGAATCACTTGCTATCACAGTGATAGCTTCTAAAGCCTTTGGCCACCAACCTTCTTTCCTTTTGAAGTGTTTATCTTCTAACCCCAGTCATTTTGAGTGATGTCTCCCTTCATTGTCTTCCTTTGACTTGATTCAGGCATAGCCTCAAGTTTTGTGGGGAAAAGTCACCCCCTTTTCACCATGTAGTGTTTTTTTACAAGCTCCACTGAAACAGTATCATTTTGGTGGATATAAGTCTCCTTTCAAGTTCCAGCCTAAACCTCTTTATAGGTGGTTTTTACTTCAAAAATTTCCTTTTTCCCTCCAAAGAGAACCTTCATTTTGCTCCAGTAGCAAAGCCAAAGTCTCTTTGTCTCATGGGAGAGGTCATCCTGCTGACCTTTTCTTGCACTATTCCAGTGTCACTTTACCTTTCTTGAACTTTGTAACCTGAAATTACACATTGTTCCAGCTAAGACCTTACTACTGTATTGCATATTTTCCCATTTCTTACTGAGACCTCAGGCAACATCTGGCTTTTTTACACTGGTGTCATGAGCTACTAAATGACCAATGTCCTTTTTTTTTTCTGTATCACTTCCAACTGTTGAGCTTTCAAGCTGCAGAACGTATTTCTTCAATTCCAAAGTGCATGACTGCACTTAGCTTTGTTACAAGCTGTGCCTCCTCTCAGTTTAGTCCTCAAATGTTTGAGTACACTTCTGCCCATCCTCTGAGTTGACAGACTTTCCCAGCTATCTGTTGTCTGCAGATTTCATTTGCAGTCCCCTACTTTCCCTATCAAGGGAATTAGTGGAATTGCTGGGTAAGACTGTCCCAGGATCTTTCAGGAAATCTGTTTATAGTTTGTCTTTCTCACCAGAATTTCAACATCTGTGCAAACTGCTTTTCTTCTGGGTTTTGGGAGGTGGAGCTTGGTTTGGCTTCAACATCGGTCCTAAATAGTAAACAGGATGGATCATGGAGCTGGTCTGGTGGGGATCCATGCACAGGCAGACACTGCATGTGAAGGGTGTTGGTGACAAGCAAATATGTGTCAGAGCTGTGATGTTAAATATTTCCTCTTGGACAGTGAAAAATGGTTTTCTGTTCTGGTCTGTTATTATCAACACTTAACAGTTCCTGGAGAAGGTCTTTTTCCATCTAAAAAAAAAAAGTGAAACCAATGATTTGAATATATAGTGGACTGGCATTTTTAATTTATGCTCTTATTAACTGTAGGAATGACCAGAGCTGAAAATACTGATTGTGTCAGCTCTTAGCATTGAAGACATTAGTGAAGTAGCATTGTCACTGGCTCATTTGCTTATTTGAGTGTGTTATCTGGTAGAAATGGTCTTGAAAATCTTAATCTGTGTCTCCCTTTATGGCTAGTGCCAAAAGACCAGAATAGATCCTCTCTGTGGGCCTCATCCAAGTCCAGTTCCAGTTGGGAGAGGATTATTGTAGTGTCCCAGAGCTTTAAGCAAGCTGTTCAGCCCTTTCTAAAAACAGCAAACACATCAAGTGGGTCATTATAAAAGAAAAAAAAGGCTAAATTTTGAAACATTAATTGTATACACCTAAAATGGCCAATTATCTAAATTATTAATGGAGAACATGACAGATCTAGAGCATTAGCTTTATACATTTCCTGCACACATGTGTATCAGAGAGAGAAGGCTGTACTTGCATGATATTCACTAAAATCAGCATTGCATACAAATGCACTCTTAACTGCTATGTTTGTTTTGTTCAGTAGCTTTAAAGCTCACCTGGAGAATTCTAGCAAGTAGAAGGAGCAAACAAGCCATTCCTGGTGGCTTGGAGGGGGATTAGAAACTGAGTGGCATCTGTGAGATGTTCAGCTGAGGCAGTGAGAGTCTGGATACGCTAGTTTGAAAATGAACAGCATTTGCTGTACAGCCACAAAAATCCATCTGTGAACACTTGCTCTGTATGTGTGTACTTGAAAAGACAATTTAGAATTTTGTCCTTGTATTAATATCTGGAGGAGGAGTCTGTACTCAACTGATCTTTTTTTGTTAAAGAGTCATCTAAAGGTAGGATTTAACTTTTTCAATGCCTGACATCTGCTGTTGTTCTAAACATATTTGCTCCTCAGAATGCCAGTGCTGCATTCACGGAATCATTGTTAAAGTCATGGAAAAGCCACATGATTAGGTCATTAGTATTTAGTAATTTGTGTATCAGTTGTTCAGTGTATGTTTTTTGTGAGTTTTTAATGGCTCGTGAAGCAGTAGAGACTGATCCCTTCAAGTCACGTGGCAGAGGGTTTTTATCAGGTAGTTAAAAAAAATTTCTTCTTGAAACACAATTACTTTTCACAAGGGTGTGGAAAGCCTCAGTTCTCAGCAAGGGTTATTTAAGGGAATGTTTGTACTTTGGGTGGCCAGTATAAGAGTATTTGAGCCACAGCCTTAGATCTGCTGAACTGTGAAACGTGTGCTAAAAATTCTTCCCAAACAGTCAGCCAGCTTTTGTTCTGCCACCTGGCTGCAGCTGGTGTGTAAGTGGCAATGGGAAGAGGAATGGCTGGGGGGGGATGATTGCAGCCATCCATGTGAGACTTCTGGCACTGTCCTCACGTTTGGTTCTGGTGCTTTCTCTGATGTATTGGAGCAGATTTTTGAGACCTCACTACCACAGCTGTAGCGTTGCGTGGGCTGCATAGTTGCATACCAGCCCGGGAATGTTAAACAGAATTGTAATGGATTCTTACTTTCACCTCGTGATTTAAAACAAACTCTCTTAACATGTGGTTGTGGCTTGTGTGTTGTCACTTTACAGCACTTGCAGTTTCAAAACAGATGACTGGAATCAACAGTGGTTTTTAAAAGCACACTTGCTTTCTCCCCAAGGTCTTCCTCCTGGTGACATGGTTCCTTTCTTGGTACCTCTCTAGTCCAGCAGGGACCCAGGCAGCCTGTCTGGGCATGCAGTGCGTCTGTTCCCGAGTCTCCTCTACAGAGCTGCTGCTCAAGAATCAACTTTTTCAAATATTTACAGTGCTGCAGATGAGTTTCATGTGTTACCAGGCAGAGGTTCCCTGTCCTGTTGCAGCGCATGGGGAGGAGGCAGCAAAACTGAAGATGAGCAGCAGGAATGTCAAGTTTGTCTTAATGAGTGAAGATTTATAGTGTTTGCTGTCTTTTATCTTAGCCTCATTTAAAGTGCGCACTTAGGCATGGCTTGTTGATACAAAGCATGCCAAATCTCCATCACTGAATCTACAGGCGAGTCACAGGGCCAAAGTCCTGTCTTAGCTACCATATAGGATTTTCCTTTAATAAGCATAGTGAAGCAGTGGCTTATTGGAACTTTGGGACCAGATCTTCTCCTAGAATAAATAAAGCTAAGCTCATTTACAGCAATTGAGCATTAATCTCTATAAGACTTTTCCAAAGATCTATTGCAGTGAACATAACAAGGAGGAGAGCTCATTATTTTTCAAGAGAAGTGACAGATGAGAGCGCATTTCCACTCCACAATTATCATTGCTTTCTTTTTAATCACATTACTGAAAACATCGAGTGGCCACTGCCGTGGCAGTATTTGTGAATGGAAGCTGGATGCATTCAAAACAGCATGAGCCCAGCAGTTTTTCTTTCTTACAGTATATCTTGCCAAATACCTAATTTTCAAAGATTAGAGTCTTGGAGCGTGAAGCTGAGGGTATGATTGGCTGGAGGACATTCACGGCTCAGTAATGAAACACTGATGTATAAAATGGTAATTGATCCCTGGAGCACCATAAGCACTGAGCCAGATCACATTATTTGCAGATTCCAGCGCAGCAACAGAAACTATACAAATGTTGGCATAGAGGGTTAAACGTGAGATTAACTAACCATGTTTTTCAGAGATGGTACTAAAATAAAGTACAGTGATCAAAATTTTTGAGGTGGTTCATCAGAGAAGTGGTTTCCCCGTGTAGTTCTAAGCTCTATAGATTTGTTTCACAGATGCAGCTAGAGATGGTTTCTTTAGAAAGGACTGCTGCAATTTACTGCTAAGTCCAAGTCTGACCAGTCACAAAAAAGTCACTTTGGAAGCTAGTGGAGTTTTTTTAATGCACCTGTAGCTGTTATGTGTGATTAGTGCAGAGACCCCTTTAAGCATATTGCTTTCTGAGGAAAATGTTTTTCCTGTGTCTAAAAGGCTGCTGCAGCGCTTCAGTTCCAAAATAATAATAAAAATAATCCACACCCTGCTGCTGTTTTTAGACGTTTGCCTTTGGCCTCTCTGACTTGTCTCTCCATGAAGTCCTAACAGACCTGGTTCTGTGTAGGTAGTTAAGCAAGCAAGACAGAGCAGTTGTGACGATGCATTTTGTGCCCCTGGGTACACTGGGAGGCTGCACTGGAACTCCTTTGTGGTTTCTGATCTTCCTGGAATAATGGTGATTTTCTTGTCCCCATGGGCTGATGTAATTGCAGGTTTAGAGCTTCGCATGTTTGTTGCCTCGCTTGTAGACTTTCCAGAAACCTTTCTGCTGCACGGAGAGTGTTTAAGGGTCACTTGAAAAGAGTCTTCTTTCTTTTGTGTCTGTGTGGGTATAGCACCTGTGTGGTTTACATGGAGGCATCCAAAGTTTGCAGGTTTTAATCCTAATGCAGAGGCTGTATGAGAGTGTACTTGCTGCAGGCTGAACTCCACCATACCTCTGCCCTATTCCCCATCTGGTGTGTGAGATCAGTGGTGCATAAAAAAATATTTCTTCAGCTCTTCCAAGGTAATGAAACTCACCACTATGGGTGGGACAAACTTCCTTCCTTCATCAAAAGCTTGATGTTGAAGCTGAAGCTCTAGAAGTCGATGCTAGGATAATAGCCAAGCCCTGGTGCAGAAGGGAGTAGTGTGCCTGTGGCACTTTGCTAATCTTTGCTCTGATAGCTCTCTGTGCTACTCTGAATGAAACAAAACAGAGCAAAACTCTTTTTGCTTGCAGAGTGTTTGAAAGCTGTGTCCTTGCAATGGTAATTTTGGAAAATGTGCAGGTAAATTGTTCTGTCTTTAATGGAGTAAAACTGTTCAGTTTTCAGAATCCTAGAGACGTGAGTCCTACTCCCTGCCAGCCAGGGTCACATTTATAGCTAGTTGGGTGGTAGAAATTCTGATGGATGAAGTGACAGACCATTTTCCAAGTTGTTGGAGAGTCTCTGAGATGGATTGCAGGATCCTCTTCTCTTGATTTCTTTCAACAATTGCCTATTGTGACTGAAACCAATTGCTCAGTTCTTAATTTTAACCGTCGCAGAACTCTAAATTAGGTTACTTGCTTGTTTGCTGTTTGTTTAGGTTTTGTTTTGTTGGGTATTTTTTTTGTTTTGATTTGGGTTTTTTTCCCCCAGCATTGCTGAATCTTAAATCTGATGGAATTTGGTAATTCTGCCTCTCCTGTGGCTGATCTCTGGAACAGACTTCCCAGGGAAGTGGTCACAGTGCCTTGCCTCTCAGAGTTCAGGGAGCAACTGGACAATGCTGTTAGTCATATGGTTTAGTTAAAACTAAAGTAGTTCTCCAAGCAACAGGATTTGATGATCCATGCAGGTCCCTTCCAACTTGAGATGTACTGTGCATTTCTGTGTGCTTTAAGTTGTGCTTGCTGAAGTTTGCACATACTTGTAGATAACTTGTGAAATTACAGAGTAGTGTTGCTGTGGACTGCCTGTCTATGCCTCATTTAACTCAACCCACAAGTACAGCATCCTGAGCTCAAATAATTTCATGTAGTAGCAATTAAATGCTGCTGCATGAGTTTCACAGTGGTCTTGAGTGTTGCTTGTATAATTTTTTTTTGCAGAGAAATTGGAGTTTTAAATATGCTGCAAGTACCACTGGTATCCTGTTTAATCATTTGCGTTTATGAGCATAGGAAGAATAATTGTTAGGGTGGGTGCAGTGTATGTTCAGTTAACTGGCATGCCTTCCATGATGCTAAGAGCCCATGTGCAGAACAGGTTATGTGATGCCACAAGTAAAAATCCCACTGCTGCAGACTGATGAAGATGCAGAAGGACACCTGGGTGTGTTGGTAGATCTCTCCCGGTTTTCCAGGCTGCTGAATTTGCAAGAGAACTGCCAACTCTGTTAAAAAATGCAAATGGCAAGAAATACTTGTTTCTGTTCGATTCTGAATGCCCCTGTGTTTTTCACTACAGCTTTTGACTGGAGTGTTGCATTACTTGATTTGGACAAGAGTTAGCCACAGTGAGTGTCTCACTGGCTCTCCCTTTCCTGTTCTGCCTCACTGTGATGTTATGTTGGTGTTATAAACATCCCGGGATGATATTTAAATCCAAATAAACAGAGTTGCCATAGCAATTAAAAGAAAACTGGAGAAGTGCTTTTGTTGTCCTTGTATAATGCCTTGTATGATGCCATGTTCATAGAAATTTCAATTATGGGTGGGAAAAATCTATTTTAGAAGAAACTGTGAAATTAGAGTTAGAAACTGTGAAATTAGAGTTTGCTGAATAACTACCTAGTGGTGGTGGAGTGCAGTTGTTGCACCTCATGCTTGGACCCTTTTGGGACCTTGCAGCCTCCCAGAACTGTGGGTGCACCAAGCAGGGCAGGTTCCAAGGTTTCTTTGTACATTTGTTTTGGGTATTTTTCCTCTTCAGGCTGTGCCGCTTGCTGTGGTTTGTGGTGGGTTACTTGTAGCCTGCTCAGTAAAACGAGCAAAGTGTCACTATTTTCTTCTCCTGGCAGTACTGTGGCCATCACCAGCTGATAGATGCTCATGAAGTTAGGTTAGTGGTGCTCCACTGACAGATGATTGTAGTTAAGAAAATATTTATAACTGGCTAGAACTTTTTTTTTTATTCTTTGGGTATTGATTGATTGGCTTTTAGCTGAAGCCAGTACATATTTTAGACAGATGAAAAACAGATTTTTTTGTGAGCATTCTTCTTGTGTCTGTTTGCTTTAAGAATGCTTTTGATACTTGGCTCAAAGAAATTTAATCTTTTTTTTTCCTTCAGAAGATGATCATTTTATAGCATGTTGAACATTAAAGTTAATACAGATATTCAGAGTGTATGAATAGTTTTTTTGTATGTACATTTTTAACACAAAAATACCTTGCATGCCAGCAATGCTATCAGCTTATTCTCTCACTTTACTTTGTTCTCAGGTCATTTCAGTTCTTTAATCTTTTACAGATGTACCTTCATACAAGCAGGATTGTAAGTCTTATTATTTGTAATATAGTTCTGTTTTCTTGAACATATCTCAGCAAAAGCGCTTTAAATACAAACTGGGAAAATGCAAAGGATAATAAGTAACAACAACTGTTTTAGTGAAGACATCATAGAAATAAGGCATGTGTGTATTTTTGAATGTGTCCTAAAATTTGAACATGAGCTAATCGCTGAAAGTATTGGAAGGATTTGAATATGAAGCAAACACTGAATATGCAGCAAAATTGCAGAAAGTGCAAAATTAAAAATGGTATGGTGACCATCAGCCATTAATAGCATACCACTATGAGGACTATGAGGGACAAAATGTGGAAGACTCTTTATATTTGTTGTGTGGTAGGCAAAAGGTCAGGCTAGATAATTGCAGTGATCTCTTCTGGCCTTAAAAGCCTTAAATTGAGTTTGTTTCCAGCCAGTGTAGGACACAAAATGTGGAAAGTCCTTATTCTGAAGAGTTTGCAATGCAAACAAGATAGATATAGAATAAACAGGATGTGCCAGAGAGCTCCAGAGAGGAAATGACTGGGATGTCGTTGTTTGTGAAAATATTGCCTATGAGAAAGAACTGGAGATTTATAACTTCTGGGCATCATGTAAGAAGGGAGTGGAGTGGAGTGGAGTGGAACTTTGAATGGGAGAAATAATACAGAGAAGGAAAAATGAAGTGTTTTATACATGGAGGGAAGAGGGGAATGGAAAAAAAACCACAGGGATGGGCCAGTTGCTCCTGGTAGATAGGGAAAAATTAGTAAAGGCTGCTTGGACCTTTTAATTAGGGCTGACTCAGTCTGGGCTTTCAAGACAAGGCTGCTGAGTGAGAGGTTTTTGTACCTGAAGGTGTCTGTGGTCCTGTGGTGTCTAATACCCAGGCTGGTGGTGAT
The DNA here is from genome assembly GCA_026770055.1 of Myrmophylax atrothorax. Classification (NCBI taxonomy): domain Eukaryota; kingdom Metazoa; phylum Chordata; class Aves; order Passeriformes; family Thamnophilidae; genus Myrmophylax; species Myrmophylax atrothorax. The sequence goes on along the minus strand of JAOXXN010000364.1, from coordinate 9,711,058 downwards.
GCTGAGCTTTGGTCTGCTGTCTGGTCCTCCATCCAAACCAGCTCCTGCAGGACTAAGTTCAGACCATGCAAGTACAACAGTCCTCCTACCTGTCAGTAAGAGGAAAAGATGGAAAGGCTAACTGTATGCCCTGGGAATAGAAGTGGGTTAGGGACTATGTTTCTGGCTGTTTTGACCCTGAGCATCTGAGGTTGTGGCCCTAAACCTGAGCTGTGGGAACCAACTCTAGGAAACCGCATTCAAAGCAGTTACATTTTAATCCATTTTAATATTAAGCATGTAAACTGAGGAAAATACATGACCTCTTCTAGGTGATTAAAGATCTATGGCAGCTGCTGATCACAAGCAGTGCATTTAATGTAGCATGCATTCTGTCTCTTGACAGCATGTGTGGTACAGGTTATGTGTGGATAAGTACAGCTCTCTGGATGCAGTCATGGGTTTGTGGGCAAAGATCAGACCCATGTGCATGACCAGGTGTGAACTCGACACGGATCACTTGTCTCACTGGGACCTCTGGACAGAATTAATGAAGACCATTGCTGACCATATTGTTCTGTTTAACATAGCTTTTAAGTAGCAGGGAATCCACATGATAGATTCTTTTCTCTGTATACACTGAAAGCATTTTAAAAACCGTTTAAATATAATCCATATTAATTTGACTATGTGAATGGCTCTTAAAAAAGCATTGAGAAAGAGAGAGGAGACTTTGGGAGCATGCCATTTGCTGCCTTCCATCAGATGCCAAAATTTTTTAGCTAACAGATGAGGCTTCTGGATATTTTCGTGTTGGTCAGGGAGTTCAGAGCAGTTTTGATGCAGGATGTGATATTCCTCTGGGTGCTGTAAATCCTTTACATTTGCAGAGGGGTAGATTGCTTTAACTGGAAGAGATAAGCAGTAACAGAGGCTTCCCCCTCACCGCCCCCCCCCCAACTTTTTATCCTGGAAGAGGAGGTTCTTGGAAGACCTGCATGCTGTGAGTGACTGGCAGGTATGGCCAGGATTAGGTGCATATGAGCTCAGTGACCAAGGCAGAGGGCTGGTGAGAGCTTGATGGGCAATGGCCAAAAGAAAATTTTCCGACAAAGTAATAGTGAGGATGTTGGGCCACTTAGCAAATACTCATGAGAAAGCACTCCAAAAATGTACATGTGTGTGCGCAGGCAGGCAAGGTTTAGGTAAACAGCTGCTGAAGGTGGTCTGTGAGGTCTGCTAAACAGTTGCTGGTTGAGGTGAATCGTTGGGATCAAAAATCATTTGATCTGTGCTGTGACATTTTGGCTGCTGTCCTCTCTTACTGCAGCATGTTCGAAGAAGCACCGTGGAGCTCTTGAAGGGTCTGCAGCACATGTCCTGTGAGGAGGGCTGAGGGAGCTGGGGGTGTTTAGCCTGGAAAAAAGGAGACTCAGAGGGGACCTTCTCTCCTTATGACATGAAAGGAGGCTGTAGCCACGTCTGATTTGGTCTTTTCTCTCAAGTAACAAGCAATAGGAAAAGAGGAAACAGCCTTAAGCTGGGCCAGAGAAAGTATAGATTGGAATACAGTATTAGGAAAACAATTCTTCACTGGAAGGGTTGTCAAATACTGGAGCAGGCTGCCCGTGGACATGGTGGACTCACCATCCTGGAGGTGTTTAATAGACATGTAGGTGCGGTCCTTAGGGATACGGTTTAGTGTTGGGCTTGGCAGTTTTGGGTTAATGGTTGGACTCAGTGATCTTAGAGGTCTTTTTCAGCCTAATTGGTTCTGTATTGGCACAATGAGAGGAATCCTATCCGCACAGCATTTATTTGGTTCTTGGCCTGTACCAAAATTGATTAAAATCCAGCCATTATTAATCATAAACACTACATTAGTATGCTAGGTCTTTTTTTCATCCATGCAGACAAATGAAATACTGCATTATTCATTTTTTCCTGCATTACATGACTGTCTAGTATCTGCTGATCTTTTGAAGTCCTGCACTCTGAAAGACCTTACAGCTGAAGTGCTAACTTGGCCTTAATCCAGAATTTTCTATCAAAGTCCCCCATTATGTTGCTACCTTGTTCAAGGGATGGAACCTGTGCTTCTCTGGGACCTGGGCTGAGCACCCAGTATGGATTCTGCTGCCAGCAAGGGTGATAGGGGATCCCCTTCTTCCCCAGCTGCCAGCTGCTTGGCAGAAGAGGCAGAAGTCAAGGAGTAAGCTAAAGTGGAGCCTAAATTGTCCTCAAAGCACTGGAGTAGACTGTTGGCCTGATTATGGCTCCTTAGCTAAAGGGAGAGTGTATGTCTTTTTTTGGCAAGGCAAAAGTCCCATGAAACAGGTCATATCAATCCATCTGCTCCTTGCTAAAAAAGCAAAATTAAAATGAGGCTCGTTATCTGCAGTTTATATATTTAGGAGCTGCGTTAATTATCCTCATTAGCTTAGTTTCTTGAGAGAAATGCTCTTGATCTTACCCCCTGTGCCAGAAATACAATCTGGAATGAGTCTGTGAAAATAAATAACACATTGATATGGTTCATGCAATGACTTCTGAGTACTCTGCTTGGGCAGCATCTGTCACCATCATCTTTCCTGTCTCGCCTGGTTGGGACCCTTCATATTATCTTTCCTGGACTTCAGCTGGAAGGAGCTGCCATTTAGCAAGGCAGTCCATGTGTTTAAGAGGTATTGGTCTCTGATAATACTTGGTGCAGCTTACACTTGTCAGACACTGGAATCTATTTACTGAATTCTTTTCAGACAAGTCGTTTTTGGCACTTTGCAAAGTTTCCTTCCATGTGTCCTCACTGGCTGAATGCTAATTTATTCAGAAAGGCTCAGCTCCAAATGCACGAGACAGTATTTTCAATGTTTCCTACTGTGCGGACAGCACTGCGTTTGGAGAATTCCTGCCTCCTCTCTCCTTTGTGTCTTTAATTTTCTTTGCTAAATGTGTGATGATGGGACGCAGACAGTTTATATACTTACATTAAATGACATTGTATTGTAATGGGAAAATGATCTGTACTCATCATCTCTCCATTGGGAAAGAGTCAATAAGCTCATTGTATCAATACAATAAATTCACTCAAAGTGCCTTTGACAAATGACATCTCTGAATTTTCTAGTCTTTAGTGATTCCTCTCGCCCACAGGATACAATGAATTAGCTGATCTAAGCTGAATTGTCTTACATATCCTGATTATTTCTGATGTCTGAACCAGT
>JAOXXN010000364.1:9663525-9707755 GCA_026770055.1 Myrmophylax atrothorax | reverse complement strand
CTCAGTAGTGGAAGCAGAGGAAAATTGTAAGGAGAAAGGGGTAGAAATTACAGGGTATGCAAAAAGAGATTGTCAGGTCTGAAGGGCAGTTGTTTCCATTTAGTCTGACCTTGTGTATAAAAGGTAGCTGTAGACTTTCTGGAGTGACATTTGAAACATTGTAATCGCTTAGTCCAAGCTCTGGGGTGGAGTATTTCTCTGCCTTAGTTCCAATTCCATAAGCAGCTCAGATACCCATCTGTGTGGCTCTCAGCATTGCAGTACCCGATTGTTCATGGCGGATTAACGAGATGCAAAAATTAGAGCAAGGAAGTGCTTCTGATCTCCTTTACAATCTAGGAAATAAGGCACAGTGTCTCCTGCTCCCCTTCCCTTGGGAACTGCTTAGTTTTAGCAAGAGTCACATTAAAACGTGTAAGCACCAAAAAGTGCTTATGTGCTGTGCCAGCACAGAGCTCTGTCCTGTCCTCGCACCGGTCGTGCTCTACATTATGACTTACTCATATGCCCTGGATTCAGTCCGTGTTTTCCAGGGCATCTCAGCTGCTTTGCAGCAGCACGTGCTTGATGCCAGTGCCCCCGTGGCTGGGTCAGGAAGCTTGGTGTTGATCTCATGCCTGGACATGCTGTAGTGATTTGTGAACTGCATGTTCTTAGCCCTAATTCCACACAGGCCTGATGAGTGAGGTGATCTCTGGGTGTGCCAACCAGTCATGCACGTATGCACAACAGGGACTGTGTGCAGGTGAGCTCTTGTGACTTCTCTTTAATTATAAAAAATACTGAAAAATTGGTTAAAGGAGGTCATGCCTGGCTTTCTTTGTTGGGGTTGGGACTCTGGGATTGGGGAACTTGCTCATGGACAATTGCAGGGGAGGACATTGTTAAAGCCTTAATCCAAATGTTTCTCTTTCATGGTGTACATTTTGCTTTTTTGTTTTGTTTGTTTTATGAGAGGAAAGCTGGTTGCATCCTATTAATTAGCTCTTGATATTTTTGTTGCATCTGAGCTGATTCATGCCTCATCAGCCCACATTTGAGACCTTTGGCAAAAGATCTTATTTCTTGGGAATTAGGTCAGTGTGATCAGGCAAGGGAGCAAACCAGAGCTTTTGAATTTAAACAACTCCTCCAGAGGTGTCTTGTTTTTCACTAGGCAGTGCCTTAACAAGTAACGTGTTACTAAATGTGTCTTTTGAGTTTGGTAATCCTTGTGAGATCCTACTAGTCAACCAGTTCTGAGTTTGAAGAAAAACAGGTAATTAAGTGGGGAGGCATCAGTTTCACATGCCTACCATGAAGAACCAGTTGATGTCCTCCCAGTAAATTACAGCTTTCAGGAGGCAGTGATTCATCCCCGCAAGTATAACAAGTGGGAAAGCAGTTGTTTGGTGAAAGCAATGTTCAGGTCTCTTAGCACACTTCCTATTTTCCTGTAGAAACTTGGGAATGGCTTAGCACATGGTGTTTTTCCTGAAGCCTCCAGAGAACCCTTTCAGAGGGAAACAGGGATGTCATGTTTCTCCTCCCTTTCCCTTGGTTGTGGCCATGCTTTCTCAGCCTGCCCTTGGGCTGATGCCAGTGTTGGTGTGGGTGTATGGTCAAACAGGCCAAGTGAGCAGTGCTGTTGACAACAAACCCTGTGTGCTACACTCCCAGGTAAGTCTTTCATACAATAACCCAGAGTGGAAAGGACCTTAAGAGCTCATCTGGTCCAACCTTTCAGGGTATGGGAGCCTAGAAGAGCTTATCTAGCACCCTGAATGATGACATCTTGAAAACCTCCAGCAATATGGACTCCCCCACATCTCAGTGGAAGCTGCAGTTTTTAGTTGCATCACATTCCTGGTTTGCTAATGGAGCAGCTACATGTGTCCTGGTCACAGCACATGGATAGGACTGTAAAAGCATTGATTCAGGTTGTCCTAATCTTGCTTCTGCTCTCAGCACTGCTATGGATTTGCTGTGTGGCCACAGGCCATCGCTGTAATCCTGTCACAGGTTTCTCCATGGCACAACATGGCTAATGCTGGTGACCTGTGTGGAGCACAGGGATGCATCCAGCTTTAGGTAATCCAGTTTAGCTTGTGAACTAATAAGGGCTGAAAGCCAAGCCAGTTTGTTGGGGAAGTACTTGTTTGTTTCAATATCCTCCTGGCTCTAGGCCATGGGAGAGCCCACATCTGTGTGTGCACTCATGTAGCTTCCCAGTGCAGCAACCAATGAAACTTGGACAGCCTGAGCTGTCATGTACATCCCTATAGGGCACCTGAGGCACGGGGTTGTTTGACTGGTGTGCACTGATGAGAAGGACATCACAGAAACCCTACATGACTGTGAAAGTAAGTGTGGCTGTTGTGAAAATAGACTCAACAAATTGGATTACTCTTAAGAGGAAAGTGCTCTTATTCCCTGCTGAGTGATGAGCAAAGAGAATTTTGGGCTGTGAATATCATGATGTGATTTATTAGTAATCACTTCCATAGTGTTTTTCATCTATTGATCTAAAGTGGCAATTAGTACCAAGGCATGAAAGTATTATTTTATTGAGGCACAAAACCGTCAAATGACCTGCTGCAGGGCATTTCATGAGTCAGTGGTAGGGTTGGGCATGATGTCTGCTTTGTGGAGGATAGGTTTACTGTGATTGATTTGTATCTGCTGATGCCAGTTCTATATGTGATTTGGTTAAAAATTGTAAATGTGACTTGAAATTTTACGGAGTTGCTTGCTGATGATGAGTCAAAGCATTGCCAGGACTTACTAATAGTAGAGGCTAATTCATGCTAATCTGTAGTCTTGGTATGGTTTAATCCCATTCATCTTGAGTGACATGTTTCTCCTTTTAAATGCCAGTACTCTTTTCCATTGCTTTATTTAACAAATAGAGATACCTGTGTATTCTAATGGGAAATACGAAAAACCCCTCAAGCCTTAAGAGCTCTGTAGGTGTCCTATCTGCTGCTAGTCTGCTGATTTCTTGAAGCTGGAGCTGGTTTTTCTTCTTGTCCAATTAAGTCAGATAATTAAATCTCCTTTTTTTAGTCATAGTCTGCATTTCTAATCCTGTAACTGAGCTCAGGCTGCCAGAGGAAGTCCTCTACATTTCTCAACACAGCAGATCCCTAGTAAACATGGCATTAAATCCAATCCCATGCTGCTTCTCTATATTCATCTGTCTTTTCTTGACCTGATACTTTTATGCTGTGTGTTTCCTGTGCTAATGGTTTTTTTTATTTAAATGCCAGATGCACTGTGACTATACATTTAGCTCAAAGTTTAGGGCGGGTTTATTGTGTTAGATTTAGTTACATGTACTTGGTATTTAGAGTACAAGCCACAAAGATGTTTTGACTGAAGCTGCCTAGACCCAATTTAACAATCAAATAAAAAGCTGGAGGTTTCAGCAACATCTCTTCAGCAATACTAATTGCTTCCTCACTTGTGTATTCATCGCATGTCCTTTGTTTGATGGTGGAAGCTTTTAAATCAGCCACTGCATCTTACCTGAAGAATGCTTTGCAGTTGCTGAGTGTAGGTATCAAAGATTACGTGACAAGGACCCAAGCTGAAGAACTTCAAGTCCTCTGGGGCTTTACCTGGTGATGCTTAATGGCTTTGATATACCAAATAAAATTTGGGGGCACTACAAATACTGCTTCACTTCACAGATAAAGAAATGACAGACATCTCTTCCCACTGGAACGCTGGCCTTGAACTCTGATAAAAATGGGTGAGAGTGAGGACTTCTGAACTGTTTCTTTGTCCGTACCTGTAGTATCTGCTTACAGAAATACTTTTGGAACTCAGTTTGGAACTCAATTCTAATAGTTCTTTACTGGTTTCATTTTCAGCTGAAATTGCTCTTTGAGAGGGGTGAAGATGTATACAAGACACTTAGTTAAATTGAGATGTGCAAAAAAACCTTGATGCAATATTGGGGTTGCTTTCTGACACTTGAAAATGAAGACTCTGATTCTGTTACACCCTCTTAAGTCAAACTGAGGCTGTGTTGATAGGATTTTTCCATGTCTGTAGGAAAGACAGTGCTGTCAGGAGAGTGTGTGTTTGAGCAGCAGTGGTTCTTTGTCTTGGGTTGCCCTGTTAGATGTAACCTCAGGCATTTGTCTTGTTCTTGGAGCATTCAGAAACTTCATCTAGAGTTATTATTACGTGTGTTCGGGAAATCACGTGGTAGTGTGTGAATTCTCACAGGATTCTGCCTCACACAGGGAGGCCTGTCTGTGGGCAGGTATTGCTGGTCAGTAATACTGGATCTGTGTGCCTTGATCACCTCACACTTCCATTTGATGCAAGTCAGGCACAGACATCTGTTAGACTAGTCAGTGTATGTGATTTGCACTGGATTCGTACCATATACAGAAGGACAGATGATACCTGATATCATGACTATATGAATACCAGCATATAGCTGCTCCTTCAGGTTTTGTTTTTTTAGTTTAGATGGTGGAATATTAACCTGGCAGGAGCTGCAATAACTTGGCCATTTGCATAGTGTGGTTGGCACAATTTTATGTCCATTTTATGGGACCTTAAACTAGATTTCCTTTCTTGCTAAACCATGGTCTTATGAGCAGAATAAGTTGTGCTGTGGGCAAATTCATACGCTTGTTTTTGGAGTGTACAAAGCGAGCTTGGACACTTCATCATGCAACATGAGTGCATCAGACATGTCTATATCATAATGTTCCCAGCTCCCATTTCTGTCATTGAGAGCCTTTTTGCCACATCAGTATGACAATGGCTGTGATGTACAGGCTTTGTGTAAGTCTACTTGGTCTGATTGATTACTACCTCCTCTGACGACAAATTATTAATTAGCACAACAAATTGCTGGAGAGGAGGTGTGTGTAGGGTGCGGTGATAGTGCTCTCTGTTGTGATGTCTGAAAGAGATCCAACAAGGCATGCAGCTGTCTGCCATGTAGTTAAGAATGAGGTCGGGTCAGCAGTGCAGAGAAAGACTCCTTGTCTAGCAAAGGAAAAAAAGTAAGAATTTAGAACAAGGAAAGAAGTACAAATAAAGCAAAAAAATCCCTCAGTTTTCGAGTTGTTGTTCCAAATGGGCAGTGCTGTTCAAGTAGGAGTTGGCTCCCATGTTATGTGTGTTGGGAGAGTTTTCAAACAACAGCCTCGGTATCTCATGCTGTTCTTTTCCAGAATTTTTTTTTTTTTTCCAAGGGAATGATTGCTTTTCCCTCTCCATTTATTAACTGTTTTCTGTGAGGAAAAACCTCACTGCTCATCAGTACCTAAAAAAAACCCTTTGCCAAACTAATTTTAAAGGTTTGGATACTGGTGATTAGTTTTTGCTTCCCACCTAAGGTGAATTCAGTGCTTTTTTAGGTGGGGGTACAGCTTGGAGATATCATGGTCCTGCAGGGAAGGGAAGACCTGAGGCCTGGTTATTCAGGGATGCAGGGAAAGCCTTGTCTGCATGTATACCACTGCAGTTGTGCAGCACAACCGTACCAGGTGCTGTCTAGAAATAACACTGCACCGACGGGCGATTATTTGGGTTATAGAAGTCAAAATTTCTGGGGCTGGAATGTGCCGTGAAGGAGGGAGTATACTGGGAACTCCACAGGGGTTTTTTTCTACCCTGTATTTTTTGCAAGAGAAAAACAGACCTGAAGCATAGCTGCGACTAATGGGATCCTGAGCTGAACTTTGCAGCTTTCCCTTGTGATCGCAGCAGACTGACCGAAGCTCTGCTCTTGGAGCTGCCTGATTTCAGTGCGTGTCATTGATTTGTTCTGGATGGTGGCAATTCCTCTGAATTCACTGCAGTTTTTTAAAAAAGAGAGAGTATGTGTTTTTCATCCATTGCAAAATTGTATTGACTGCATTGTCAGTGAATTAAAAATAATATGGATCCCTGGTTTTTGTTGAGAAGACTAATCCTACTTTAATTCAAGGACTGTTAACTTTTTATTCCCCCGCAAAAGATTCTTTAGTTCTCATTTGACAGAATTAGAGGTAAAATTTAGTTCTAATTTTAGAGCTAAAATTCTACCATTTTAGTTATACAGGCACCATTCATATCATGCTGTAAAGAAAATGCAAGAAATTGAGTGTGCGGCTGTAGTTGCTAAACGTTTGCCATTGTGGATAAAATTGGAGGGAGGAGAAAAAGCCTGGCTGAGCCAGAGGATGATCAAAAGTCCAAAAGGTCTCAGAAGCCAGTATGCCTGGGAGAGTTTAAAAATGGGACACTGATGTCAAAGCCACTTTGGTGCTTTCAGATGTGCCATCCCCCGAGTTCAGAGGACCCCCAAGCCACAGATGAATGGTGTGGGTTGGGAGCAGTTTATAACTGCAAATTGTCATTTAATTTTCTTGTTGTTATTGTCATGCAATTAAAGTCATGGCCACTGAGCTACAAGATGAGGGGTTTTGATTGGCTTTTGGGGTCTGTAATCGCTGCTGTGATGTTGCTGCCTGGAGGCAAGGGCTTGCAAACTGATCTTTCCAATAGCGGGATTATAGCTGAGGAGGGAGTGCTGGGTTTAAAGAAAGAAAAGTTTAAAGCTGTCATAGAGTGGTTTCCACTCAGATGCAAAAGCAGGGGATTATAAAGCTTTTGTAAAAAAAGAAAAGAAAAAAAGGAAAAAATAGCATTGTTAGAGGACTGACAATGGAAGAATCACTCGCAGGGAAAAAAAGCTCTTGGGACTTGCATTCTGAAAGGATGGTTCCCCACAAGTAGGTGGTGAAGTGAGCTCCCAAAAGGCATGGCAGGCAGCTCTCTGGGCTGTGCATCTCTGAAATTTTGCTCCTGAGGGAGGTTTTCTCAGCTTCACTGCTGGCTGAGTTGCTATGGTACGGGGCTGCTCTCAGCAGTGTACACCCTCTGGTCTGAGTCTGGGACTGGGGACTTTACACACTTTGTGGATTGGTCTTTTGTCATTAATTGTGTTTTGGACCCACACACTTAATGTAAAAAGGTCTCCTGTTCCATCCTTGTCAAGGCTTGGAGGTATTTTTGCGGGTGGAGGGGAGGTCAGTCTGCCTCTGGTTGTATGGTGGGGACACAGGACTTGGCTGGAGTGGAGAAATAAGAAAATGAGAGGGAGAATATGGACATTCAGAGGCATTTGATGAAGAGGGAAAATAAAATCCTTCTTTCCATATTCCCTCGATGCTGTCTTAATCCATTGGGTCAGGAAGTGACTCAAATGTTCATTTCAGATCCATCATGTGCTGTTAAATTAGGCCAAGTCGCCTGGGTGCTCAGTCACCTGAGATGTGGAAACCCAGATCTGTTTCCTTGCTCTTTTTGTGTGATCAGTGGTATGGCAGTGTCTGAAGATTTTTCATTTCTGCCTCCCTTGAGTATGTGCTGAGTAGCCTGTGTTTGACTTGGATCAAAACATTGAGTAGTGTCACAGGCTTCAATACCTCCTGATAAGGGCTGAGATATTTAGTCATGGTAACTGTAAAACATCTTCATTTTGTGATTAAATTTGATTTCTGTACATGGCGGTATTTTTAAATACCACCTTCATGAAAACAGCCTCTTTTGGGAGCATGTGTGCCTCAACTGGACGGGTAATGGCTGTAAGTGTTAATTGTTACAGAAGGAAGTGTTTTTTCACTAATTAGTAGGAATGGGTTAAATGAGGTAAAGCTATATCACACTACTGTGTAGCACGTGCAAGGCCAAACTATAGCCCTTGGCATGAAACACATGCATGTTGGTTTTGAGATAAATAACTACAAGTTGAATGCTTTGCTGATTGATTTTCCCAATGCTGATTGAATTACTTGGACATTGTGAAAACCTGTGAAAAGAATATGTGGAACGAAGGCAGAATGGCTCGAGGACCAAAGATGACTGGCCTGTGTGAGTGTTGGTATTCCTGAAGAAGCTGCAGTTGCTGGAAGTTTGGAGAGGCTGACCTGAATGTTAGTATGGGAGTCCTGCCCATCTGACAGCCACAGAGACCTGCAGGATGCTCTTTGAGCTCATGTGGGCCAGGTAATGGTGCAGGCTGCTAATATCCTTGAGGCTACTGGAACTGTTCAGTTGATACCTGCTTTCACGGTGCTGGCAAGGAAGCAGCCACATTGACCCAAGCAAACCCAAATCCTGTGGTTTGTTTCATACCAGGGGTCACTGCTGTGCAGCTGGCTGTGGTTCTTTTCCTTTGTATTTGGCTTTTAAAATTCAAATGCTTCGGCCAGAAACGTTATGGCACAAGTCCGTGTCTCAGAGGACATGAGTCTGTTGAGACACTTGGCAGGAGCACAGAATATCTGAATGTGGAGTAACTTGCTTTTTCATTTTGTAAACCCTTATGTAAACACATTGTTTGGATCACTGGGAGTCGATTGTTTAACTTTTCTCTCTGCAGTTTGAAAAACAACAACAACAAAAAAAGCCCAAAGGGAGAAAGAAACAAAACACTACTTATTTTCCTGGTGTGCCCCTGTAACACTTTCCAAATGTAAAATCCTCTTAAGATATGGAAAAGGAGCAGTACTATTTATACTGTCTTTATGAAAAAACTGATCAAAGGAGCACAACTGTGCTCGGCTGTACTTAGCGTTGATGACTGCATTAAGGTCAGGGTGCTTATTATTTCATTGAATTCAAAAGTTGTGGGCTCTGCAAAGCATAAAGCTGGCTAAGGCTCTGGTGTGTGCTCGATTTATATCGTATTGTGTGCTGCGCTATCACAACACGTTTTGTGCTCTGATGGCTGCATTTGTCAGTCATTTGGAAAGTGTACTTTGTGTTTGGGGCTCGTCTGTTGCTTTGTTGTTTTTTAAAAAAAAACCCCAAAACAAATCCTTGCTGAAGGGTATTGAGAATTGGGAAGGTTTGACCTTGCTGGGAATGCCTGAGTTTTGCTTCACGGGAAAGAGCTAATCCCAGCTGTGTTCAGCTGAGCAGCCAATACTCTCAGCGCACAGGTGGAAAGGGGTTTAAAGACATTCATGTGCCCTGACTCCTCCTGCCCAGCTGCTGTGGTCAAGCAGCTTTCTTGGCTGCTAGCAAGGCTGTGAAGAGGCCAAGTTAAAACAGGCATACAGAAAAGTCCCAGCAGATGAGATGACAGGAGTTTTGGTTGATTCCCATACAGGCATGATACCTCATACCAGAACGTTTTGATGTTCTGTACAGATATGGGACAGAGTGGGGTCAGTGCCCCCCTTGCTGGGGGGAAAGGAGGTTACAGCAAGAGCACTCGAATGGATAATTTAAAGGGTTAATATAAAAATGGTAATATGCCAACAAACTGCACAGCTGATTAAAGCTTTAAGGGGTGGATCAGATCAGATCCCAGACTAGAAGTCTCACTAAAAACTTTACACGGCTTTTTATGAGAGCTATTGTCTCTTTTTCTGCATACACAGTAGGGACACAGCTTTTGTTCTGTCGTGGGGGCTGTGGCTGTGGGCGGGCAGCACGATCCAGCTCTGTATATTGCTGGCGTGGGACAGCAGCCTTTTGGCATGGCATAGTTCAGCATTTTGTTGTTGAGATTTCTCCTTTTGTAACTGCTGGTCACGTTGGTGGTGAGAGCAATGCAGCTTTTGATACAGGCAAAAGCAATTCTTATGTGCTAGGCAAGTTTTGAAATAGTTGTGTTTTCCCACGTTCTCTGGACTTTAAGGGTTGGCTGTGATCCCCCATTTCTTCCCTCCCATGGTCACATTTCTTACTTTATGAATCAGATATTGTTTTTATTACCTACATTTAGTTACCAGAGAGGGTCTCCCTCTTTATTTTTTTTCTTTCCTTTAACTGCCTTTTCCCTAGTTGAAGCTTGACCTTACCACCTGCTTGGCAGTAAATATGATGTATGAGCCTAAAAATAAAAGGGGATTGATTCTTTCCTAGTCTGCTCTTGTACAGGCAGGTTTTAGGCAGCAGTAGGCATGGTGGATCTTCTGCCTGCAGTCTATGTTTGCTGGTTTGCAGAGCTCTCCTGCCATCAGATATGGGGAGGGCAGAGCCATGTTGATCCCCAGCCTACCTGTAATAGCTCTGCTCAGAGCATCTGGAGATGCTTAAGTCCTTCTCATTTTCCAAACACTGAAAACTTTGGTCTGAGTGAAACTGGCAGATGCTCCAATATCACTTGACCTAGCATGCTGGATCTGGGGGTTTTCCCACTCATCACTGGAGAGCAGAGCTGGTCATCAGGACCCTTTCAGAACTGCAGATGTCCCTACATTTTTTGTGTGACATCTTTGCAATCTGTCTGTCTCTGCACATCTTTAAGACCAGAGCATTTCACAGTGCCATTCTCAGACCTTGCCTGCCCTCCTGTGAAGGGATTAAAGGTCAGCCCTGGTTGCTGGGAGCTGCGGGTCCTGCTCCTCAGATGGTGTCAAAAATGAAAGATGGAGCTGCATTTCAGGGATGTGGGTTGGGCGTAGTCCTGGCTGCTGCAGAATGGGGCACATCCAGAAGCTGGGCTTGCCTTCAGTGTCTCTAGGAGGAGATTCACAGCAAGTGCCTGGAGAGGCTATGGTTTTTCAGGTGTTTACTTGCACTGCTTTAGTGTAAGAGATTAATACACTTTTGATGCTGTGAGGTCTTGATTTGATTTATTTCACATTGAACTCATTAAATGCTCTGTCATGCATATTTTTGACCAGTAGTGAGCAAACCCTGTGATATGGGTGCCAAGGATGGGGCAGACATTGAGTAGTGTGTAAAAGGGTACAATGGGATGAGTGAGGAGACACTTGCCAGCTCTTGACTTCCACTCAGATTCTGCTGCAGGCTTCACTGCTTATTTGGGGATGAAATGCAGGGTCTCCTTGACACATGAGTCTGCAGGGGTGGTTGACCATTCTTGGAGGTGTCATTGATGATACAGAGCAAGTGTTCAGCTGCAGTCATAATTTGTTTAAGTTCAGGACCTCTCTTTGAATCCTTTGTGACAGGATCAGTAAAGGTACAAAATAAATTAATAAACTTGAGTAAATCATTAAGTCAGTAAATCTAGTAGGGATTTAGGGTCTGCCCTTCTTTCACTGAGTTTGAGTAATGATGATTATATATGAGTTTAAACTGCCAAGTTTGGACTTGTATCCAGACTCCTACTTCAAGCCTCATGTCTTGGCTTTTAAGCTTCTGGTCCAGATCCAATACATTAGGATTAATATATGTATATTGGCAAAGGTAAATAGACCTTAAAATATCGTAAATACTAGTGAGATATTGGTTAACAGCTCTGTTTCATATATATGCGTGGAGTTCTTGATTTTTAGATAAAATTTAATAAACTGGAGGAAGTGGCGAGCTTTTATGTGCAGCAAATGGCTTTTGTGACCCATTCTGGAGAGAGCTGAAAGTTTATGCTGGGGGCTGCTGGGCAGTACTGCCTTCTATTCAAAGAACTGACTTAGGAATGTATAGAAAGAAGATAAGAATATATTAACTAAGTTGAAACATGAAAGCGAAATGGCACAAAATATATAAATAAATTTGGCATGATAGCTCTTTTCTTTATAGGAGTTCAGCTGTTAGCTAAGTCAGATGACTGTTGCTTTGCTGAAGGCGAATCTCTCCAGGTGGTAAATGGTCCTCAGTCACTCCAGGGTTTATGTCTTCTTTTTTATAACTTCTCGAATGCTGAAAGTAATCCCTTTTGCAGACTGAATTTTGCCTGTGGCAACTGCTCTAGGGCATCATCTTTGAGCATGGTTGAAAGCTCATCAAATCAAAAAATATTGATCAAATAGTTGGCTTTGTGCTTTGGCTTTGTATTCTCCACTTGAACAAGGAGCTGCCTTGAACCCCAACATCTGCCAATGTATTTGCAATTAGAGAGGGAAAGAACTTGAGCCTCTCTTCCTATGCAAAAACCAGTGAAAATGGTGGGGGATATTGAGGAGAAAAACATTTGGAGAGAAGGGCTACCTTCTAAACCTGCAGTTAGGTTGGGATTTTCAGGGGCTGGAAGCAGCTGGAGAGCTGACAACATCTTTCTCTGCTGTTTGCCAGCATATTTCTGCAGGGTCCTTGCCAAAAACTTACCCAAAGTGAGGGACTTCAGTCATAGACACTACAAGAAAGGCTTTGTGAATACAGTGGTGCCCCTTGTCCCCTGTTGCTTTCTGGTGTCACAGGCAACTTAGGCCAGCTCTGTTTTCGGGAACATGTAGTGTCTTGCACGAAAAATGCAGTAACAGCAGTAAGCAGGGAGATTCTGCTTGGTCAAATGAAACACAAGTTTGCAAACAGCATGATGAGATGACAGATCTAGTATAGGCTGAGTCCTATCGAGATAGTAAAGGGCTTCATGTTTTACTGCATGGAGTATGTGCATTTTATGTATGTTCAAGATAGATGCAAACCCCAATAAAATAGAACAGATTTAGGTGAACTTTTGAAGTCTGATAGCCATTTTGATAAGTATAAAGGTTTGGATAAACATCTTGTTGGATTTTGAAGTATCCTGTAACTTTTATAAATACATATATTGTTGTTCTGTGTTAAATGCCAAGTCTTACATCCTCTAGTATTTTGGGTTCAACAGGTATTCTGTTCAGCAATGAGACTTCAGACTTTGACATGGCACCCAAACTTACAGGTAACCAAAACCAGTTGCCCAGCACACTGCAGGATTTTCATGTGTATCTGTTTCTGATCAGGGTGAGAGCAAATATCCCAGCCAAAGAAAAATTGTTCCTGGGAGAGCAAGTGCTACAATATTTCAGAGTAGGGCCTGTAGTGGCTAATTCTAAGACTGCGTGTAACAGATGAAGCTGCTAATAGTGCCTTGGCCTCACCATAGCACCAAAGAAAAATGAGGTAAACAACGGGTAGCCATCCTCTGGTTCTGGTATTTTTCTGGTTTTGTTTTTAATACCTCAGTCCTAATACATAGTGAAGGTAGTGTTGTCATTGTCATGGGAATGGGGTAGGATAGCGACTAAAATGGATGTGGGTCTTTTGTTTCTGCGGTGCATGTGGTTTTGTTTCTTCTTGTGCTCATGGCAGTTTGCTGAGGTTCTCTGCTGCCTGTGACTTCCACAGGCACAGTGAAGGAGACTGTGTGTCTTGGCATTTCTCATCTGAGGAAATGCCAGCAAATGGGATCCACAAATTGACTTTGTCATTGAACACAAGGGCCTTGGGGCGGTGGTGGTGGTGTTCGATATTTCTGTCTTCAAAGAAGCTGATGTTATGCTAAATTGCTTTAATTTTGGCTGAGGGTAATGCAGGTGGGGCAGTGGTGGACCCAAACCCCCCTTGTTGCAGAACTTTGGTATTCAGTGAGGAATAAGTGGAAGCTGGAAGTCCCTGAGGCAGTTGTTGCTGTGATGGGTGTCAGGGCTGAGGGATGCTGTCCTGGCTGGTGGGGAGGATAGACTTGTGCCTTCCAGTGAAGCTTCTCTGAAAAAAAACATTGTGCACTTCTTGGCAAAGCTTTTTGAAGGGCTGTGAAGGAGCAGACATGGCTCTGAGCCATCACTGTGCTTTGGGAAGGAAATCCCAGTGTCTCAGGGCAGGCAGCAAAATGCCCATTGACTTTTGGGGAGGATAAGGGTTTGTCAGGGTCTTACTGCTAGAGATGGGGGCAGATGAGGACAGCCTTAGGGCTGCTGTAGGGTTGCAGTGGCTGTTTTGGGAGGGTTGAAAATAGCACTGCATTAAAATGCCCATGGCTGCATTGCTTGGCATACACATGTACTGTCTCAGCTTTGCATGTGGGCTGTCTTAATGCCCTTTCTGTGTTGCTAAAGGAGCAGAAACGTCCTGCCACAAGGATGTGATCCAGCCCCATGCTTGTCCAACAAAGAATTCTTGTTGCTAAACAAAAGGCTTTCTTAAGAAATATGTAGATGCTCAGAGTCTGAATTTATGCTTTTCTCCATGGGATGAGTCACTGAACTGGTTTTTAATAGAGCCCCTCTGGATTTATATGGCTGCTGCTCAGATTAAACTCTGACTGGGTGTGTGAAATAAGATTCAGTAGTTGTTGTGCTCTGCTGCTGTCCTGACACTTGCAGAGAGTTGCTGGTTAAAGTCTGTTCCTGGCTTTTTCTCTGCTGATATAAATATAGTGAGGCATCCTCCTTTTGGGTTGCACTGGTTGCCTGCACATGTTGGTACTTGATATTTTTAGGCAAACATGGAATACCTGCTGTCTTGTTGGTTGCGTTTCATTTAATTGAATTCAGTCTTATGTGAGAACATGCTGACAAGTCCAATCAATACCGTCAGTGAAAGTGTAGCAAGAGAAGGGAAAGGAAATCAGCTACATGACATGTTATAAGCTAATAATGAAGTAGTTGTGATGATTTATAATGGTAATTTTTCGTTCCCCCTGCCCCCTGTCAGGACTTGTTTGGGTTCCCCCTCCTCCCCCCATCGTTGCTGCCAGGTTCTGCCCTGAAATTTAGAATTATGACTTCTAACACGTTTGGAGCAAGAGGTGGCAATTCCCTTTGGGAGGGAAGTGAGCTGGAAGAGCTGGTGGAAGAGCTGAGTGCTGTGGGTGGGGCAGGTGGTGGAGGGAGGAGGAGAGGAGGGGGGATTGGGGTTGTAGGGAGCTGCGGTGGTGCTGAGCCCTCGGATGCATACTTGCTGGTCTCTGCTGTAAGTAAACCTGCATGTAAAGCAGATAAATGGAAGTCAGAAGGGGAAAGGAAATTTCTGTTCTGTGATGCTGTTGCCTTTGACTTTTTTTTTCTTTCTTTAAGTAGCAAAGGCTTATCTGCCAAATAAACCCACTCTGTAAGAAGCAGGAATGGGCAGGGACTCTTGGAATTAAAATTTGTGAGCCTTGCAGTCTGCTTCTCTGGGCTTTGCATATCTTGTGGGGTTTTGTAAACTTTGTTTTGCTTGACAGCCTGTCTGCATCTATGAGAGCGGGGTTTGCCTCTGGCTAGTGTGCCCTTTGCATTAAATTAAGCAATCCCCACTCCTCTGTCCTGTGAAAGTTGAACTCGAACAGCTGTATGGCACCTCCGTAGCAGAGCAACTATTTTTTTTCCTTTCCTTATTTTTTAATGCAGCTTTTGTTTTTTTTTTTGTTTTCTTGTATCTGTCTTCCATCCCCTTGTGCTGTCACTGTTGAATATTCAAACTCTTGATCTGCACATGAGCTAAAAATCATTATTGCTTTGAACTTACAAATGAATTAAATGAATTCCCACATCCACCGCAGGAAAGGAAAATATTCAGTTTGAAATATAATTTGGAGCCTATAGGAAAATGCATCTGATGAAGTTTTTGCTAATTCTATAGCTTCAGTACCAAAGCACCAGCTCTGTTATCATCAAGAGTATTGAGTGTAAGCTCTGTATTTTAATAGTAACTCCATATGGCTAATTAGTTTGGAGGCTCTTTGAAGAAGCTGATGTATTGACTAAATAAGCTCTTATTTTTCAAAGCAACTTAAGGCACTCTTAATTTACAGAGAGATAGTTGTAAAACTGCCTTTAGTTTCCATGCTAGGAGCCAGTGTGAAGTCTTGAGCGTGCTTGCAGTCAAGTTTACTCCAACACTGTCTGCCCGGGTTGGTCTTAGTGTGCTTGAGGGAGGTTTCTGGGTCTTTGGCACAGCAGTGCAGCATTAATTTGTGCCACTGGGCTTGATGTGTCTAGGAGGAGGATGTCATGTAATGAATGCCTCCGCACCATTGAAATCAGTGGGAGCGTTACTAGTCTCCTCTCTGTTTGCAGGCAGGTTGAATCTAATAATGAAGAGCAGTTTTGAGTTTCTAACCAGATGACATGGCTAATCCTAAGGCATGTATAAAGCGGCCATAGTTATTACGAGATTTGTGGCTTTGAAAGTTTGGATTCCCTTAGTGCAGTTTGTTAATGGCAAGGATTTGTGGTAAGTGAATAATAGATGAAAGTCATCAAAAGGCTTACAGGGGATTTCTTGTGACGTGCTGCTGGTCTGTCTCATGCCAGAGCTGGAGCTTTCTGGGTAGATCCTAAAATGTGAAAAAGGGGGGAAAAAAAAAGGAGGATAATCATTCCTTGTTTTTTGTCACTTTGGGAAATCAAGTTGATGGTGTGATGTATTGGGAACTACAGCCGCAATGCTGAGTGATGTATGCTTAATTCCCCTAGCTCTGGCTTTCTCGTGTGCCAGCCCTGACAGCAAACAGATCCTTCACAGTACCAGGGTCTGCTAGCTGGAGGGGAAGGGATGCTCATGGCCATCTTCTCTTCTGCACTGCACTAAGTGAGCAGGGCTGATGCTGCACCTCCTCACCATCTGGCACACTTGCAAGTCTTCTCAACAAAGATCAGGGAACCATATTATTTTCACTGGACTCCCAGGGGTATTTTCACCTGCAATGCCTCTGGTAGCTAAGGAGCAAACATTTCCTGCAAGCCAGGAGCTGCTGCGCAGCAACCCTGATGGGCTCTGCGATTCTGGGTGATGCCTGTTCTATAGGACCGTGCCCTGGTTAAGAAGGAGGGTGCCCCAGTGTTTGTGCTAGGAACTCCTCTCAGCCAGGGTGGTGTGCAGTGATGCCTGCCCTTACCTGCTTCTGTGGTAATAGATTTGGTCCTGACTGGTCACTCGGCTGATGTACCTGCGGTCCCCTTTTGGATGGCAGTGTCAGTCCCAGCACCGAGGCTGGGTCAGGGTTGCAGGCAGCTCTTTCCTGAGTCCACAAGGAGCAGAAATCCATAAACAACACTCCCTGTTGTCGCGGTGTAATGGAGATGTGAGGCAGAAAAAAGTTAGGCAGAAAAGTTGTGGGGTGATACCCTGACACAGGATGGATAGTGAGAACTTGCAATCTCCATTTAGGTTTTTTCCAATTTAAAAAAAAATGTATGTTTAACTCTGCTGTCATATCCCAAGTTAGATTGCACCTGTGTTATGTTTGGCAACATCTAATGAAGCTACAACTTGGGGCAAATCCTGATGAATTTTGGCTGCAGTAGCAGCTGGGGGAGGGTGATTTGATGCTGGGAAAAGCTGGTTATGTGAATAGATGCAGAAGGCAGAGTCCTGTCTGCTCTCCTGATGGTTAAAATAATGTTTGCTTTCAGGGATGCTGCTGGGAACTGTCCCAGGGCAGTTTCTGGGATTGCAGTCCCCATCATGGCCTGCCAGAGGGGTGCTCGTGTGTATTGTAGCTGGCATAGTGGTTACAACAGTCTGCAAAATCTGTATTAAATCCAGAAACTTCACTGTGTGCAAAGCATTTGTTGGGAAGTTGGAATCATCTGCAAGCTTTAATCCATGGGGGAGGGCATGTCTGTCTTGCTTGTGTTGCAAAACCAAGTGAAAGTTAGGAAATGTTTATGGCTGCTGCCATGCGTGTTCCTTAATTCTTCTCCCTTTTGGTTTCATCCAAACTAACTGTGGTAAAAACAGAAAGTGAGGTTGTAATTAGAAGCTGGTTTGTAACGTAGGCATCCAAGTAAAGAGGCAAACTCACAACAGACAGACAGGCACATGCATATCTGCCATTGCCCAATTCCTGCCTTTGCAGGCTGTTTTGTTGCAGAGTCCTGGCTGCAGTTTCTAAATTTACTTCAGTGTTGTGTTCTGTGGATGTGCAGTGTCAGTAGAGGTGTTGTCCTGGGGGCAGTTGTCACCCAAGCAGGAGTGATTATCTCCACATGTGTTGGGGACAGCCTCAGCAAGTTGATGGTTGCTCTTGTTTTGCTGGTGATCTGCTTCCTCCTCGTTTTTCTGAGCATCTGTCAGTGAAGTGCCTGAATTCAAAGCTGTGCACTTGCCTGGGCAAAAGTAACTTGGGCGCCGTCAACTGGGGAGCTCAGATGGGAAATGTTTGCTCTCGTGGCAAATAGTAATACTGAATGAGCACTGGCAGTTTGCTTGTGTTAGAGAGGGTGAGTCCTTTATTCTGGCCAAATCACAGGAATATCAAAGCTGTATTTAGGCAGTGGGAGAGAGGAAGGGTTTGGTGTGACTGGCGGAAACTCTTGAGCAAGAGATGGTGCTTTGTGCAGGGTTATTATGGTTAGAAACCTGTCACAGCATGCAGAGGAAGCACGGTTCAGCAAGCCCATAGTCAGAGACGAAAGCAGTTCATCCCCGGGATTTATTGTATGTCCAGCCTGTCCTCACTGCAGAGAACAAAACAGCGATGTTAAATAGCTAAATAAACCTCCTGCCCCTGCAGGCAATGGCCCTAAAAAGCCAAAATTATTCTTTGTGAGGGTGGGTGCAAGTGAAAGGAGACACCGATGGGCCTCATGGAGAGGGCTGAGTCAGGGGCAGCCTGTGAACACATTGGTGGGTGACAGTGTCACCTGGGCTTGTTAAGGATCTCACCACTTGTGGAAAACTCACTCCTTTTTCCTCAGGCCGTCTACAGCCTGGAATCCATCCTGAAGTCACAAAAAGTAATGCACGTGGGGATGCTTTTGTGGGAATTCAGGCTCTTTTTGTCCTTTTTCTTGCGCTCTTGTCAGGTCATACTTTCAGACTTGTCTCCTCCAACAGAGGGTTACGTTTTCTATTCTGTTAGTTGAGAGCTGAATTACTCATCTCAAATGCATGTTTCTGGCTTTGTGAGCTTCATGGTCAAATCACAGGATCTGAGGATGCTGAATGCAGGCATTGCTCCCCTTGGAAAGGAGGAAGCAGCTGATGGAAGTAGCTACCATTTTCAGTATTAGGAAGAATCTTGGAAAATGCTCAAAACAGAGCGGTCTTTTGAAAGCAAGTAGCCCTTGCTGCTAAAATTGGGCCTCTCAAATAAATCTGAGAGCCATGAATGTGTTCCTTCCGTATCTGCCCCCCAGCAGTTGCAGAGTTATTTGAAGCCTGGCCTCTCTCTGTTAATGGGGCTCCTCTCAGGAGCTCAAGTAAGCCTGCAAAGGCATTGGAAATAAGTCTCTCCTAACCCAGCATACTGCTTCCTGCTGTAAAATAGACTTGATTAAATTTTCTGCTTCTCATTTTCATCGCTTGCAGACATCCAAACCTTCACTTTTCAGTGGAAAGAGGTACATTGGGAATTGCAACTAATGTTAAAACCTAAAACCTAAAGAATGTGATTTGCCAAAACAGTATTGCAGAGATTATTATTTTGTTTTGTTTAGTTTGTTGGGGGTTTTCCCCCCATTTAAAATACAATGAATTGTAAAACTTTGCCGCTGGAGTAAAAGCTATTTAAGTGAAATGTGTTTGTTCTCCTCTCATTTGGGCACTTGTGATAATTTCTGCATAGGGAAAAATATGCAGCAGCCCTCCCACTTGTAAGCTTGGCATCAGAGGGTTGTCACGTTCACAAAGGCATTTTTTTTTTGTGACATGCTCCCTGGCTGCCCTGTCTGTGCAAAAATCCTGGATTATGGCAAAGAATATCTCCCATGCTGAACTTCTCATTCAATTTTGAGTACAAACCATTTCTCTCCGGTGAAATCTACTCCTGGCTGTCACTGCTGCCTGGTGTGATTTGAAACCAAGGGTAGAATTAGATAAAAGACTTGCAGAGAGGAAGAGGAAAGGATGTGAGCTGGATGCGTAGAAAGAAATTGTTTTAAAGGGGTGATCCTAAAATAGCATGGAGGAAAGGCGGAGGGCCCTGGAAATAGGGTGGTGAGGTGTGAAACGCAGTGACAAGAGTTGACTACTCAGGGTGAAGTGGCAGCAGCATTACACACTGAATGTACTTTGTACATGTGTCACACATGGATGGCTTTTGACCTTCCTTCATGCAAGGCACATGTGCTTTCCAGCTGAGTGATTTATTTTGGACAATGCCCTCAGCACATGGTGGGATTCTTGGGGTTGTCTTGTGCAGGGCCAGGAGTTGTACTCCTTGTGGGTCCCTTGCAGCTCAGGATGTCCTATGGTTGTATTTCTAATTTTGCAAATGTGAACTTGTTTGAACTTGCAATTGTGGGCTGAGTCTTATGCCTTGGGAGGAACACTGTGGAGAAGTAAAGTTGCTGCCATGCAAATCTGGAGATTTTCAGAAAGATAGCACTCAGTGCAAATAAATTTATAATAAAACTAAAATGTTTATTTTTACTTATTTTATCAGTTTGAAAGTCAAAGCTCCAGCCCCTCTTCACTCACATTTGAGATTTGCTGCACAGTCCAGAGGTACCACTTTAAAAAAAAGCTAAATATCTGAACTAGTGATAACAATCTGCATCTCTGCAATTACCAGCAGCAGTGAAAACACTTTGAGCACTGCTTTCTAACTTACAGCAACTACTGCAGAAAAGTAATCAGGAATTTATTTGTATTCCCCTGTGTGTGCTGGGCATGCCCACAATCAGATCTTGTCTGGCTGGGTCCTTGTACTTCTTGTGAGGCAGAAAGTCACGTGTGGATGAAACAGGTGATATGACTGGTCTTTGCAAACTTTCTTCAGATGAATACACTGGCAAACACTCTCGTTAAGGGCACAGGGCAGTTACTCCTCCATGTCTGCATTAGGGTGACATGCAAAGGGGAGAATGAAACTGACACCTGACCTCCACATTGGTTATTTTGGGGGAGTTACTTTGAGTTATCTCTAACGCATTTCCGGGGACTGAATGTTGATGGACATTCAGCTGGAGCATATGGCACAGCAACCAAGGATGCGTTGAGTGTGCTCGTGGTACGCACCTGCTACTTGAACATCATTGAGAAGAACATCCAAATGGGAGCTTGGAGCCTGCTCAAGCCTGCAAGCCAAAACACCATAGCAGGGAAAATGAAATTAATTTCAGAGCTGTGCTTTTGATTTGTATTACAGTGGTAACCTAGACCCTGTTGATCATGGCGGTCTTCCTCTTCACGTGTTTGTTCTGAGAGGAGAGAGGGATCAGTGTGGCTATTTGTATCCTTCATCCATGCGCAGCATGTTTTGTGGTCCCTGCTCTGCTTGTTGCTCTCACAAAGCCCTGGACATACTTCTGAAGCATCTCAACACCATGCAAGGCAGAAGTGTGTGGGTTTCATGCTGTGCCAGCATAATTTAAATGATCCAGTCTGTTTTCTTTCCACACCTGTGATGAGGATGTGATTCAGCTGGGCTTCACTGTCTGTGGCAAGAGTGCCTATCCTTTGGGTTTTAGAAACAGGAGGTAGGAATGCCATTCAGACGAAGCCAGACAGTACTTTTGTCTGCACCAGGTGTGCAACTCCCATCCCTTGGGCTGCAGCCGCACACGTCTACAGCCCTACACAGGTGGGAACTGTTGGTGGGAGCAGAAATGTGGTCCCCTGCCACCACCAGTCTTCTCCTGTCCCTGCCTCTACATGGCTGTGACCAGATTCAGAGCACTGGGGTGTATTTAAAATCTCCATCTGGAGGTCTGAGTTGTTGAAAGTTTGCTGTGCTTGGGTTAGTTTAAAACTGGATTGGTTCCTTCATTGGGTTCATTTGTACTGTTGTCCTGATGACTGTGCCAGCACCTGAGCAGGCAGGATATGGAGTGTAGGAGGAAAGCTGTGGTGGTGTTTGATGTAGGCTGATCCCAGATGTAAGGTGATAGTGAAACTGCAATACTTAAAGCCAGTGGCTTCACCACCTCAGACCTTGCAGCAGCTCTGTGAGATGCCATGTTGTTGGCCCTGTTTTTTCATGGAAAGACTTGCCTGGGGTGCTGTCAGGGATTTGTAGTGCAGGAAGGGGAAAGGAATTCAGTCTTCCCAAATTCAAAACCACGTCATTGCACTGATACCAGATAGAGTGAGGTGTCTCACCAGGCTGTGTTGCAAGGCTAAGCTGAATGTTATCTTCCAGCAAAAGCTGCAGGCAAGCAGAGTCCATTAAAGCAGAGCAACAATCCTTCCTCCACTCCCTTTTCACTCCCCCTAAGAGTTTGGAATTTATCGATGGGCAAAGAAGTCTTGCCAAGACCTCCTGCCAGCCTTACTGAACATACCTTGAAATTTAACTTTCAAAGTTGGTTTTTCCTTCAAAATTTCAGTAAGTCTAATTGCATTCTTTGTTATAAATTTAAAAGAGAAAAACATGCTATAGACAAAAATTGGTTTTCTCGAAAGCCACCAATTTGTCTATCCCAAGAAAAATCGGATATGGTGCAGAGAACCACAGCCTCTGTCAAACTTGGGGAGTTGCTGCTTAACCTTAGTTACAAGCTGAAGGCTGAGCGTTGCTTGTCCTCGAAAGGCAGATGGGAGCACCTTTTTTGTATACTGAGCTCCTTGAATGCATTCCCTGGCTGTTATTACTCTCTCAGCTCTGTGACTGACTTTTCCTTTGCCCTTTCTGCCTTTCCTCTTGTTTATTGAGGGAGGCAGAGAACATTGTGTCCCTTGTGTGTGCCATTGCCTGCAGAGCCCGGGGCAGGAATGGGCTTGGTGATGAGCTGTTGGATCACGCTCATTCCTGGCATGCTGCAGCTCTATGTCCACAGAGTATGTTGAAGTAGCATCCAGGTTTACCAGCAACACTGCTTTCTGCTAAGATAAATTATGCCTGGAGAGCTTAGTTCTCTGAGGAGGTGGATGAGAGAGCTAGTCATGGGGTGTCCCTGCAGCGCTGAGGAGGTGGAACCTCTTGTAAGTTTGGATGCAGCAAGGTTTGCCCAGCTCAGTGTTTTCCTTTGCCTCCATTAAGGTAAACTTGAATCCTGCCTGAAGACTTTGTCAATCTGTGGGAAGTACCCATTGATGCTTGCCAAAATTTGTGCTCAGTGGTATGAGTGTTCTTGCACAGTAATGGCAAGTGAGGTGAGGGTTTCATGAGGATCCACATGCCCTTCCATCAGTCACTATCTGTTAGTCATTAGTTTTCCTTGCCGTACCTGAAAAGCAAGTGAGCTCATTTGCCAGTGTCGTGGAGAAATGGTTTGTTAAGTTTAGCTTTTAAAATCCCCCTTGAGGCTGGAGGTTTCAGCTCTGCAAGGATCAGCACTGCCCTTCATCTTTCCAGCCTAAAGAAGATTGAGTTTCAAGACATTTTACCATGCCAAAGTCTTTCAGAAAAGAGCATAAAAATAAGTGGTCTGTCTGTCCTGTGAAGGACATTACAGTTCTCGGGGGGATAGGTGGGTGCTCTGAAACCTCGTCTCGACTGAGGTTTCTGCTCCGTGCCTTGGTGAGCTGCACGATGGGCTGGCTGGCGAGATGTCAGTGATGCTCTCTGTGTAACGTTTCCAAAGCATTTTCTGATCTATCAGGATGAAGGGTTCTGGAGAAATGCTAAATAGTATTATTAGTGTAAAATAAACATACTTCAATATTTCTGACCCTAAAGTGGATCCAGATGCTTTCTTACCGCTGCTGGATCTGCTTTGGTTTTTCCATGGCTCAGTGTGGCTGTCTGCATTTGTTCAACTGAGATAGGATATGACAGAGAGCTTCTCCCAGCATGCTCTTGTCAAGTCTGTAAACCTTTATATTTATACATGCATACACTCATATATATATGTGTATATATAAGAATGAAAAAATTACTGTCTTAGTCTAAGACACCGTTTCCGAGTCTGACACTTCACACACTTGCCAAGGAACTTGGAATAAACTCAGTGAGTTCATCAGTTTTTATGATCACAGCAGTCGGTTCAGCTGTGTAGGGAAGAAATGAGATTTGGATGAATAACTCAAAATAGCCTCTGAAGGAAGTGAATGTGTCCCTCTCTTTATAGCTCTGATACAAAAAGGGTATTAAACACCCTTTGATATCAGCCACCAGTTGCATTTTCCAACCTGTGGTTGAGCTTTGCAAGAGGTAACTTTCTGGCACCGTTTCAAGTGTAAAACAATTTTCCCCTGGTTTTAAGGATTATTAACATTTTCATGGTTTCTCTCCTACAGAGAAGAACAAGTCTTTCCCACTGCTTAAGGGTTACGTTTTATATGGGTTGGGGTTTTACCAGCACTGGTGCCAGGATGAGATCAAAGGAGCAGCTGGGTGGTCCTTCCTTCTGAGCATGTCAGTGGGAAATGTTTCCAAGCCAGTATTTCAGTGGGTGTTTTTTAGGTCCTGGTTGGGGAGATGATGCCACAGCGTCTGAGGGACCTCCCAGCTGTGCCATGGAGACTTGACACTACCTTGCAAAGACTGGCAAATACAGAAAGTGGGGATGAGTGTTTTTCTGGTAAAATGTTTTGTTTTGGTAACTGATACTAATAGATGTTTGACCAGCTGGTAAAATCTCTTGTGTTTTTAAAATCAGTGATAATGGGATTTGTTATCTGTCATGATTCGGTGGCAGTTGGAGTCACTGCCCAAGGTTTCCTAGCTAGTGTATGAGATTCAAGGCTTTCATCAAATCCTACTTCATCCCCTGCAAATCAAAGTGAGAATTAGTATGTTTTAGAGTCTTAGTTTTCAATAAATTTGGATCAATCAAAGCTGAATTAGGGATGTATTTGCTCCATGCACATTCTCCATCCAAGCTGAAGTCTGTGTTCAAACTAAGCAGCAGCTGGGAGGTTGCAGCTGGTTCCCCACATCTGTGCTGAGAGCCGCTGCATGTGCTCATCAGCCCTCATCCTGCCCTGCCTGAGACACTATTGGTGTATTGATTGCTAAAATCTCTGTGAGCGCTCTGCAGGGACCAGATCTAAAAAAAATGGCTTGTCTGCATTATGCACATTAAGCCCCTTGAGAAGGGGGATTTGGGATCTTGTCTGTCTTTTTGCAGTTTCCTGCAGTCCAGAGACTGTATAATAATTCCATTTTATCGAATCCATCCCACTACTCCTTTCTGGCATGGGGTGCTCGTGAATTGATAGAAAGCAATTAAAAACCTGAAAGTTCTCACTCATTTAATACAACCTTACCTGTATTTTGTCTGGTGTTGAGAGCTTGCTGTGCTTCCCTGGGGTTTTATGGCTTCTTACTTAAACAGGAAGGAAATGGCAAGGAAAATGAAGCCAGCTAAGTAAGTGGTGTGTGCTTAGCAGAACTTACAGGTGGCTAAGGCTCCTTGGTTATCAGTCCTATCTTGGGAGGGCAATAGAATAAATGACCACAAATTCTTGGTCTATTACTTTCTTATCTTGTCTCCTGTCTCATCATATGAGTTCCATGTTGTATCAGTGCTGGTTTTCATGGTGTTTAGTTCAAAACAAACTCTTGACATAATAATGCCACTTACTGCATCGTTGGTCCCAGCAGGACTTAGCCAGTCTGGAAATACCTGACATGATCTGGTGTATGCAATGCCTTGCTGCCATGCAAAGGTAATTGCTCACTGACCCAGAGAAGACTTTTTTTTCTTTTCATTTTTTTCATGGAAACTGATTGTGTGCTTTGAACTGCTGAAAAGTACTCAAGAAGACATAAACCCATGAGTTACTACAGGCTGCATGCTTTGAACATGCAGGCCATCTCAACATATGGAGTAAATCAGCACAGCTCCGCTGACTTCAGCGCAGCTGCATGTATTTCTGCTTGCTGTAACCCTGCTCCAGACCAGAGAAATGGTTGTGTATGAAGAGTGGATAGAAAAAACCCTCCCTCTTTTTTTCCCTTCTCATAGCTTTAGACTTTATGAGCAGAATAAATGTACCACAAGTGGAAGTGATACAGTAAATTATTTTTGCCCCTATAGAATTACTTTATTTGGACATGTCCTAAGTTCCGTCTTGTTCCTCTAACCTCCTAAATCAAGTAGGTGATTAAGGCATGCACTTGCTTACTGGCAGTAAAAAATACATCAGTGATTAGTTCAGAGATCAGTGTTCCAAAACTTTACATGCACGCACCTGCACAGGAACAAGTCAGGCAGACGTGACTGCATGAAGGAAGACAGGGTGGGCAGCACCCATGTGAGCCACAGGACTCTGGGAAGAGGAGCTACTTTCCTGTTTCCATATGCCAGGAGAAGCAGTGCTATCAGCCTTATGTGTGATGGACCAGAGTGCAGTGGTATTGCTGCAAGCAAAAGACATGAATTTTAATCAACTTTACTGACTGCCTTGAAATTTGAGTTGAAAGATAAATGTGAAAAACAGGCAACCCATATTGTTTCTGGAACTGAATTGCCCCTTTTCTCTTGATTAAAAGAATTTTTCTTTTAACTTGATAATCAAAAATACTTCCATCTTAGTTCTGGATTTTTTTTGAGGCTAACCCTTTAGTTCCTGCTGGCCTAATGTGTCTCCTGGAGCCAAGTGTCATCTCATGGCCACCCAGACAGCTGACATTGGCTGCCGAGACTTCTCAACCAGAGGGGCTTTTTGGCTGTCTGCTTTCAGCTATTTTGAAAAGGATGGTTTGGGGGCTTTACTTAAATATTCTTAATGTCTGGGGGAAAAAAATAAAAGAAGAATTGCTTGGTGAAACCTGAATGGACTGTCCAGGGTGTTGCACTTCGGTTCATATTCATTGGGGAACTTCTGCAAAGCCAACATACTTGTCCTTCCCTTCTATTGCTCCAGGGCTGCTTTTAAGGTTATTTAGTTACACTATTCATTTGGTCATCAGTCTGTTTAATTAACTAAGTGGTTTGAATGCTGATGTTGTCTGTGGGGGGCATTGAAGCTTAGAGAAGAAGAGGAGTGAAAGTACCAACTCCTCTCTCTGGACAGAAAAACACACCCGTGGTGTTATTTTCAGCCACTGCCAGACTGGTCCGGATTACTGTAGTAGTTGAAAGAGCTTTCCTCACTGCTCCATGCAGGAGTTTGCTTCAGGGGTTATCATAGCTGCTTTTCCTGTTTTGCCATTAAGTCATCTCTGTGCAGGATTAAGTTTGAAGGGTTTTATTTCAGGCCAAACAACTTTTAAGAAAAGGAAGGGGAAAATCAGCCTGTAAGCAGGAGAGAGGGGAAAATATTGGTGGCAGACTCTTGGGTTGTTCCTCCTCTCTCAAGCACAAGTGCTGTGTTACTTTCTCTTAGAATCCTCTGTGGTGCAACTCCACACCTAGTTTCTCATCTCGTCTAAAATCTGTAGATTCAGCAACTGCTCTGTATTAGTGAAGAGTTCACTGCAGCTGCAACAGATGCTTATTTGATGCTCTGGGAAATTCCTGCTGCCTTCACTAGTGAGAAAGGCAATATAATTTTGGGCCCTAAATTGGTGTGAAAGGGCACATACAAACCTGCTAAGTACAAATTCCAGCTTGTTTGTACTCTCAGTTGGTTACACCCTTGGCTCAGAACCCAAATATTTCAAGAATTTGGGTCGAGGTATATCCTTTCCCAAAAGAGGCATGAAGTTAGATCCCTTTTGCATCACTGGGTGCAGTTTCTGTAAGGTCACGGAAGGTTTGCTTGAAGCAGAAATGTTAATTCCTTCAAGGCACATCCAGAGACTTCATGAGGGAAGACGATGCTTTCCCCTGGTAGGAGAAGCTGGAGGCTGCTCCTTGCATGGCTGAGATGACTTGGCCCTTCCTTTGACTGGAATATGCTTGCTTGAAGGAAACCCGCCTCATTTCCATGTCCATTTACAGCAGCTGGGATGCCTTGATACCATATTTTGGTGTACTGGGGCCATTGGTGCTGTGCCTGCTTACCCCAGTGGCTGATTTTTTATTTTCCCTGAGGCCCTCAAACCATGTATGTAAGCTGAAGCAGATTAGTTTCACTAAGAAGGCTTATTTCAGATGCAAATGCTCTATTGGCTGCTGCACAAATGAAGCCTGCCTGATTTTCAATTTTTTAAAAACTATTTATTTTATTACTTCACTGGAAACCCTCTCTGTTTTGCTTGCTTCACCTTTTCATGTTGCTGTGGTGGAGGTATGGAAGTCAGGGTGGTGGGAACACGTTTGGTGGCATTTACCAGCTGTCATGTTATGCTGTGGTGGGATCACCCTGGGTGGCTGGTAAGGCTATTATTCCTGATATGATTTATGGAATTTTCCTCCAATACTGAAGAAAGTGAGCATTTGCCAATTCCTCAAGGTATCATAACATGTCCACACATTAGGTAATCAGCTGCGAGAGGTGGTGCACCAACATCATGAGGTACAGAATGTTGAGGTGCCAGGACAGGATGTGGGCACTGTGGGGCGAGTAATTAGTGATCTTCACACATCCCTTTCCTTGCAGTTACCTGGCCGAGCAGTGCTGGAATGGCGGCTTCGTCTACCTGATCATGTTGCGCCGCATCAAGCGCAAAGCCCCTCTTCCTCCCTCCAATGGCAACAACAGCAACAGCTGTGACCCCAAGGCCAAGCCCAGCCCCGAGCCCAGCGACAGAGCTGCTCAGAATGGGAAAAGGACCAGGAAGTTTGGGGTCATCACCAGAACACCGGGCAGCAAGGACAGCAAGGAAAAGCTGGGCTCGGAACACGGGAACGGGCACTGCACCCCGATGGAGGTGGAGGTTGCTCAGCCAGAGACCTCTGAAGCAGAAAGCAATGGGGAAGAGCAGCACCAAGGCACCGGGGGATTGTACCGGTGCCGGCTGTCAGATGGTGGCATGCCAGACATTGGGGACCAGTCTGCCCAGGTATGTTGGCATTGGATTTTCTAGAGAGAGAAGAGCATCAGGCATGCAAGTGAATTAAGTGGATTTCTCAAGCAATTTCCCTAGTTTCAGTGTTCTGTCCTTGGGCTGAGCCTCCAGGGGACAAGACAAGCTGTCAGGGCACCAGGCTTTGGGATGTGGTCTGAAATAGAGGGGCAGCAGCAGGATTGGAGAGTTAAATAATAATTGTCAGAAACCTCTGTCATACTCCATCTGTGATGGAGAGGAAGGTCCTTTTGTCTCTGACCTGCCAGGGTTGGCCTCAGGATTTCTTTTGTTGAGACAACTGGTAACCCTATGACACTGGGGCAGGAGATGTCAGTGGAAGATGGTAATTTTGTCCATTGAGGCTTCGTGTTTAGCTCTGCCTGGACTTGATGTCACCTTATAGCTCCTGTTAGCATTGGAATTGAAGCTTCCCTTTTTGCTGCACCAGACCGTGCTGTATGTATTTGTGTTACGAAATTTGTTTGGCCAGTGTTTAGGAACCACATGGAAGTAATTGCAGATTTTTCTCAGAGTTAATGAGATATATGATTTGTTAATGTTTGGGACAACAGTGGGATTGGGGCCTTCACTGCTTCACTCTTTGTCCTAATGGAGATCTTGGGTTTGTTGCCTGCCTAAAATTGCAGTGTTGCTGGATGAAGAAAATTTAACTGAGTCCTGATCAAGTTTCAGTGTGTGTCTATCACCAGAAGTCCCGTCTGCCAATCTTTCCAGAGGCACTGATAGTATAAACAGATGAATCCTGCTTTGTTGGGCTTGGGGCTGGCTGCAGCAGCTGGTTTTGGTTTTAAGACTTCAAAGCTGGTAACAAAGCAGTATGAGCGGACATCTCATCACTAAATTCTGTTGAGAAAAGCCTGGGTTTAAACATGTCCTCTGAATTAATGCTCCTCAGCACTGCTGCAGGGTGGTGGTGACGGTGGTTGTGAACTCAGAGTAATTTAATTTAAAGTATGTTGTAGGAGCTAAAAGCAGTTTAAAAAACCTCTGGTTTTAAGGAAGCGTAATTGCAAAAGTTTGCTCTTCACATCAGTGAGACACTTCAGATTTTATGGTGAAACAGAAAAGGTAGGGTGTTCATGTACTCTGCTTGCGGATTAAAATTATAGTCTTTCTGAAAGAAAACATAAAAACTTAAATAAATGAATCATTTGGTATTTTGAAAGCTCTGGCCCATAGAAAAACTTCCTGAATCTGTTCTGAAGATGTCTAATTAAACACATATTATAAATGAAGATGATCAGGCTTTTTTTTTTTCAAGTGGAAAGCCAAAAATACATATATGTAAAAAGAAACTTCTTTCAGAGCCATCTCATGCTAATGCTACCTTGATGGTTTGAGTTTTTTTGGTCTGAGGAATAAATTGTTAAATTCAGAACATGTATGTATCAATGTGAGTAATAAAACATTTTTAATGCAAAGCACATACAAGATGGCTTTGTAAAACATAAAAACATAGTTGAGGGACTGGAAAAATTTAAAAGCTATAATCTGTTCAGCTGTGGCGTATTGGTTATGGAGCCTGTTGGGAGGCATAGTCATTTAGTAAAATTGCTTCTCTCTTTTTTAATTCCCTCCCCCCCTCTTTAATATTTTGCTTAGAAATATGACCTCCATCTGTGTCAGTACTAATTACATTTTCCTGACATCTAAGTGAAGAGAAATGTGAATAGTTGCAGCCCGAATAGCACGCCTTGATCATCCTTTGCTTTTTAAAGACTAGAGGGCCTTACAGAATTCTATCACTTTAGGATCTTTGGGGTTGCTGCCATCAGAGTAATAGTGGCTTAAATCAATTTCTTAATAAGTATTGAATAGGGACAGTGAATAAAATTTTCAAAATTATTTGCGTCCTGTTAAAAAAAAAAAATAATAAAAAAAAGAGGCAGGGAATAAAGACACTTGGAAGCCTCAAATCTCACTTCCAGCTCTATTTTCAAAGCATGACCTGACACTCAGGCATATGAGATCCAGTCGTGGCAGGAGCCTTTTGAAAACGGCATCCAGGATGTCGTGTCAGAAGTTGCAGCCTCCTTCCAGGCTTCAAAGCATGAGCCAAACTTCTCATAGCTGCAGGATGAGTTATCTCCTCCCGTGCAGGGGCAGGGTGCATTGGCAGGGCACTCTATCCGTGGGGAAAGCAGCTCCATCCCCACTGCCTGCCCCACGCTCACCATCTCCTCCACAGGTTGACTAATTGAATATCCAGGGCTGTCAGCCCTGTGTCTTTGGGGAGCACTATATTCATTTCAAGGGGAGGAGAGCCAGCCTGTGGTGGACTGGAAGGCGGCTGCAAGTGGGAGCAAAAGGTTCAAGAAGCCACTCAGAGACCAGCAGATGTGGGAGGATGTGTCTAGTCCTTACCACTGCTCCTTTTCCCTGTCCCACCCCAGGAGGCAGATCAGAGCATTACTGAAACTGAAATACAGAGTCCAGGAAAATACCTTTTTTCTCCCTGTGACAGTTAGTTTAAAATTGTAACCAAAACAGGAACAAAGAGAGATTGGGTTGAATCTGCATGCCTTCAGCCACTGCTGAGCTGATCCCAGTGGCTAGCTTATCGCTAGTACCTCGGGGATGTTTTGCTGGGAGTGATTTTGAGGCATCCACATGCCATCTCAGTGCCATTCGCTTTCAGGGTACCTCTCCCACAACCATGGGGTTGTTCTCTCGTTTTCTATGTGCTGCTCATAACAGCAATACTGGGTTGTGAAACGACAGGCAAGATGAATACTGTTTGTCAAGTGAACCTGCCAGAAGATTCCTGTGTTACTGGTTTGTGTGCATGTGCCAGTCCCCTTCTTCAGGCTTGCTTTCATCTTTCAGATCTTTCTCTGTCTCTCCTGTGCATTTGGCATTGCTATCGCTGTGTATAAACAAATCTGCCAGGCTGTTTGCTGGTATGTAACCTTCAGTAAATATTGTACCTGTCAATTAGCAGGCAACAGTTAATGTTTACAGGTGGTTAAGTTATGCTGAAATATTTTTAGGATGAACCTAAATGCCCTTTAAAAATGTGGAGATTCAAATAACCAAAGCTGCATCTGCCTGGCAGGAAGCTCTCTGAGGCCTGGAAACCAGAGCTGACCTTGGAAAGGACTTGGGCTGGCAGCACTGGTGGTCGGGGGCAGTGATTTAAGATCAGGCAGTCTCTGAGCTGGAGTAATGATCCGTCACATCCTGGGAAGATTGGGGAGCTTAAACACAGAAACCAAAGTTTACTTTCATTCTGTGGCCTGAGACAGTGTAGTTTTGCTGGCTGATAATTATACAGGGACAGATGGAAGAGTAATATGGGAAGGGACTGCTGGAGTTGGCTTAAAAATGGTAAATAAAAGGGAACAGTAAGGTTTCCTCACAACAGATGGGTCCTGTGGTTTCACTGTGTTTACTGGTAGGATAGAATACCTCAGTTTTGTTCTCAGTTTGTCTGTCATGGTGTTTTTGGAAGATCTGTGGACTGTTTCTGTAGCTGTTCAGCCCCTAAGAAATGCCCAAAGGTGGCCAGATACAGCTGGCATGGACAGGGATCAGAAGTAGGACTGAGGTTTTCAAGGACTAGAGTTAGGAGTGTAAAGGGTGGGACTCTGGTTGTCAAAGGAGATGTGAACTGACCCAGGTCTGACTGGCATGATGAGAGGCTCTCATTGTGAAACCAGAAGAAGATTGGCTGAAGATGAGAAGGACCAGAGCCGACAGGCCCTCTTTGCTTCCTCCAGCCACAGCAGGATGCTCTGAAAGCCCTTAAAACACCAACTGTTAAAAGCAAAATAGAAGACTCCCACAGAATGCCCTTGAATCCTCTTGCTTCTTTATAAGCATCCAGATTATGAAGGATTTGAAATCTAGATCCAAATTTATCAGTGAGTGGTGGAAACTGTAAAGGAGATTGGGCAGAGTAAAAGTGCTTTAATAGTGAAGGGAGGCAGATGAGAGGGGCTGAGGCTCTGCACTTGGGTATTTCTCCTTTGGCAGAAATACATGATATGTGTGAGGTTCAGGATATGCACCAGGTGTCCTGGCTGGTGGTAGCGCTGTGGTGGGATGCCTTTCCAAAATGGAAACAAGTCAGCATCTGGTGGCCCCACAAACTGAAGTCTGTGTACTATCTATTAACAAAAAGGGAGAGGGGGGAAGGCAAGGGAATATTAATGCCCTGCCTCCCAGAGGTTTTTGGGGATGTCTGGGTTAGAGCAGTGCTTCAAGGTCTTGGCCCCTGTTGTTAACCGCATCACTCTGCAGGGTGTCACAGCCACCAGAGCAGTGCTCATATAGCCGGCTTTGCTTATATAGCCCAACTGAGCCCAGTTTGCATAGACCACAACCCTCTCCAGACTCATGAGTGTGTACACAGGTGCACACAGATGTGTGTGTGTGTGTGTAGAAGTCCACCCAGGTCTTTGCCAGTCAGCACTTTTGCATTCCTCCAAATGCATGGCTCTTGCTCTCTTTTCATAAGCAGCTCTCTTCATTCCTGGAGCCCATTATTGCTTCCTTATTGAGATGGCTTGTCTCGTGATGGGATAAATGCTTTTGAATTGCGTTTACTTTGCAGTTAGGAAAGGCTGACAGCCTCTCTGTAGCAGTACTTCCCAATTAGTGTTGGTAAATGCCAGCCTTACCTTGCGTTTTGGTTAATGGAAAATGTTTCTTATCTTGCCAAGCAGAAGAGGAAGGCTAATAGCACATTAAAGGAATCAAAATATGAGGCTTGAATTAATATAATGGCTTTAAGCATTTTACCATTTTGTTAAACTTGATGGGGAAAAAGAAATTCTCATCCTTTTTGCTATACCAAAATGAAAAACTTGCTGTAAGCAAGGTACTCTCGTGAAGCTACTGAAGCTGAGTTGCTTTACATCAATGTTTTTTGGCAATCTAAGCAGTAATTACTGTTTCATCAGGGCTTTTATTGGACTGTTAGATGATGCATGTTTTAGACATAAATAACACTGGGTTTAGGTGTTAATATAGACACTTTTAGTCATGTAAAAGCCTTTCTCAGAATCTGATTCTGTTCTTAACATCTTTTTATCTGTTGTGTTTTTTTCCAGCTTTCATTAATATGAATCCTGGGGCTATCTACTGTCTTGAAGTTTTAATGTGCACTGTGATAAGGATGTCTTTCCTCTTTGTTGCCTGTTTTGGGTTATAAACTCTCTTAGGGACAAGAGCTGTCTTTTAATTGTAGCTGTACAGCACTGACAAAACCTGGCCTTGCTTTTGCTTGGGGTTTTAGGAAGTGCTTTGATGTAACTAGCAGTGAAATTACAGTTAATATTTTTTGCTGCCAGTTATGTTCCACCTTGCCATAAAACAACAATCGTCACAACTTTCTGGGGTTAAGTCACTTGCTGCCAAATTTTTTCAACTGAATTAAGGTTCTGCCTGCCTTTGCTGTGATTTAAGTGATAGCTATGCTGTGGTAGCTGTAGATTTTAATTTTGAGTAGTAATCTGTCCTTTTATCCTGTTTCCATACTGAATTTTCCAAGGGTGCAATGGAGGGTTGGATGTAGAGATAGCCTGGTAATGGATAAGTTGTAAGGTGTTAGTTTTAATGTGTCACCTTGAAGCATGGTTGTCACTCTTGGAAATGAGCTATCCCCAAAGGCAGCAAAGGTATATACGAGGTTATCTTGCAGGAGGTCTCAGCCCTACCCAGCTATCACAAACCATAGGTGAGAGCACCAGTAGAAAAGCATTTCCCACCTACACAGAAACTGGGTCAGGTTTTTTTATTTTGTGGGTCACATGAAAGATACAGCAAACCCACAACGGGGATGCAAATGACTAGCTTTAGCTGAAAAGTAAGTTCACACCATTTTATGTTTTAATCATTAAGTGCGAATGTTTGAAACCAAATGGACGCACCTAAAAATAGAGTATGCTGTTTGCTTAGGTGCTGTAGTGTTTCAGGCATTAGTTGGAATTGTAAAGCTACATACACTTTATTTTTGAGGCAGGGTGCTGGAAGCACTGAGCAAACCCAAAAGACTTCGGTTGCTGACAGATGTAATACCAGTCCCCACAAGTGACACCTCTTTAGCTGGCATTGGAGCATGGTGACCTACCCTAGGCTGGGCTTTAATCTACTGCAGACTTCAAGGGTGTTTCTGAGAAACTTCAAAGTAACCAACCAGCCACCAGCCATTCCCAATAGCCCAGCAAGAGAATGAGACTGGGTAAGGTACTCAAGGGAGTGCAAATATTCGTAACCCTTAAAAGCTTAAGCTTCCCAGGGTCAATTGCCAGACTGAAACCTTCCAGGGTCAGAGACAGCTGAGAAACCATTCAGCTGGTCTCGCAGTATTCAGTTGAAGACAGGAGTGGAGCAGCTCAGAGAGGTGCAATCCAGATGGTGATGGCTCAGGATGACAAATGACTCCAGCAGATTTTTGTAGGGGGTTATGATTCAGGTGCTTGGATTGGCTGATAAAATGTTTAAAGCCCTTGCCAAGGAAATGATTTCAACAAGCAGTCTGTCTCGGGAGATGGATCCCTGGGGGACAGTCTGCTTTAAGTCACGGAATTTTCATCCACTGTTGTGGTGGCTGTTTTGTGTATTTTAATTACGTGTTTGTGTTTGGGGGAGGGTAGGTGGTTGTTTTTGACTGTTCCCCAGGCTTCATTCACTCGGACACTTCTCTTTTCATGGGGAAAGCACTCACATTTCAGTGAAAGGATGCCAAGTATCTGGCGGCTGTTTGTCCAAACAAGGGGACTTGTGAGATCAGGAGTGGATACTTGAAAGCAGTCACAGTTGTGTTTGTGCTCCTGGCTCGTACTTAGTTAGAGGACATGGAAAGTTCATATTGTCAGTGATGTGTAATTTGTATTATGGGCTACTTGGTTTTGGGGGTTTTCCCCCTATTTTAAGTGGTGCAGGAGACACGCACTGTATGGCTTGCATCATTCTGAGGTAGAATCCAAAGGCTTCAGTGGTTCAGTGCTGAAAAACTTTTGTAAGCAGTAGGGATGGACAAAAAAACCCTGTCTTGGAATAATTTACTGATAAAGTAGTTTAGATTCCCTCTCTCCCCATCCCCCTTTTTATTTATCTTGGAGTTGTTTAGCTTGCTTGTGCAACAATGAAAACAAAACCCAGGGTAGTAGATGAAAGATGGAGTCCTGCTATCAGATCAGCCTTAAAAATAACCTGGCTAAGTTCAGACGAAAATATACTCATTATCCACTAATGAAATAATTGCTCTGTTAAGAATCTGCAAAAATCAGATTTTGGCATGATTTTCTGGAGCTGAGTCATTGACATTAATATCTGTGATGTGAAGAGTGATGGCTTCTGACTGTATCGTAAGGCTGACGCGCTCAAGCTGCTCACCTGGTATGTGAGTGCACTAGTTAATTCCCCAGCTACCAATCTGTCTCTCCCACCTGCCTGCTAGGGAGTAGGGATAGTGGGAGGAGGCATGGTGTGACCTGAGGTGGGGCAGGCATCTGGGAGTAGTGCCTTTAATGTATCCCACATCAGTGAAAGATGCTGCGCAGTGGTATGTGTTGGTATGGGCATCCCAGTGTCCTCCTTGTTAATGAGAGAAGGATGCTGGTTGGAATGTTGTGTGTTTCTGTTTGGGTGATTTTGTGCTGGTTTTCAGCTGTGTGTGATCAGCACATTGGCTGCCAGCGGCTATGAAGCCTATTGAAGTAATTTTTTAGAACTTAGAACTTTCTCTTAAGTGTCACGTTTCCAAAGCAGTTTTCTGGCTTGTGAGTAAGATCTCACTGTTTGCTTCTGCTGCTCCTAATGAGAAACCCTGTGAAGTTTGTAAGTGGGAACTGGTCCCTGCAGACAGACAGTAAAAATCCATGGTGAAATGTGGAGGGAGGGAGACATCCTGCGGGCTGCATTCGGGTCCATTCCAGTCAGTCACTGTGTGAGTACAGACCTTGCATGGTTATTGCTATTCTGATCAGGTCTTATCTCTGTTTTTATTTTAAAATTGTTACATGTTTACATCAGGTTTGTCTGAATTGCTGCTGTGACAGAAAGTGCTTTCTCATAGACAACTATTTTACATTTTCCATTTTACTTGTCTGGCTTTTTAACTACTTACTGCGTTTCTGTTTTCCATTTGTTTACACCTTGCTCCTGCCAAGCGTGTCTTTAATAAAAGATTTCAAAGCAATTTTTTTCTTCCGTATATATAGATTTGCAGCTTCTTGAACACAGCACAGTCAAAATCAGTCAAATGCCTTTAAACTCCCCTGCAATTAGCTAGTGAAGGAGAAGGGTGGGGGGAGAAGAGCTGCGGCGTCTTTTATTTATTTATTTATTTATTTTTCTCGACAATTTGGAGCAAAAACGTTCCTTTTTGTTTTATTAATGATGTGCTTATGAAATGGAGCGTTTGATGGTATGCACCCAGAGCAGGCAGAAGGCAAGCTTCCCCACGTCGCGCTGGCAGCGCGCTCGCTTTCTGATCTGTAACACGCTAGTTTGTTCCAGATGTAGACTCGCTCTGAGCAGAGGCTGCGTGATGTACAATGGCTTGACAGCAGAGAGAAACGGCCTGCAGGGACCCACTGGAAGCTGCCAGCTGTATTCTCTATTCTCACTTGCGGTCTGTTACATAAGATGACCCTTTGTTTTTGGTTTTTTGGTTCCCCCACCCCCTTGCAATTAGTCCAAGTAGAATGTTCATACTGTCTTTAAAAAAATGTTTTAATTGTTTGTAACTTAGGCACTTTGATCAGCTTCAAGTGGAAAAATCTCCTCCAAAGGGCTGCCTGCTTGGAAGAGCCAAGTTGCGGGGAAAGTTGAGTCACCTAAGAGTGATGTAACTGCAGAGAACAAAAATTAGCCATTAGCCCAGCTGCAGCCTGACTTGACCATTTGCGTTGCTGCTTGCTCTGTGAGGGAAGTCAAAAAATGCAAGTCTGGAAGGGATTTCAAGGGATGACCCAATCTGATCTCCTCCTCTGAGACCAACTTTGACAAATACTGCTTTGTCATGTCCTTGAAATCTTTTATCGGGAGGAATCCACAGTCCCTCCATGTGGGCAGGTCTGCTGCTGCTCTGGAATTACACAAACAAAGTTTGGTGGTGTGGATCTGAGCAGAATTAATGTTTGTTCCCACGAGGTGGGCAAGAAGTTTCTAGAGGGGAATTTTGGCTTCTTATTCCTTTGACACTGCAAACATGACTGTCTTTCTGAGTGTCCATCTTGGCCAAGTCTCAAGTGAATTGTGTGAAATTCTCTGGATTATCATATAGAAATATTCATTCCATGTGATGTAGTGAGCTCATTCTCAAGTGCTGCTGCTGCTGCTGTGTTTGTGACCTGCTTTAGGTTAGAGGAATATAGTTTAGTCTCCTTAAGAGTTGTCAGGGCTGGATATTGCCTGTTCCCTGGCTGCAGCAGTTGCTGGTAGTACCTCACTCTCTCGCCTTGGTATGTCTGGAGTTTGAGATACCTGGCTGGACTGGCATCAGCACATCTGTGCTTTGTGCATAGAGTGGTTTTGCACCGAGAGCTGTGGGTGCACATGTGCAGATTTATTGTGTCACTGGTGAACAAAGCTGGAGGGGGTGGGCTGTTACTCTGAGTCATTTATAAATGAAGCTGTAACAGTTATTCTGAGAGGATGGGAAAATTCAGATGTTAAGAGAAATATGGAACTGACAGCAGGCAAGCAGCAACCAGAATCATGCAGCTGATCAAAGGAGACTGGTCAGCAGTTAAACTTGTCCTCTGGGCAGGGATTATGCAGGCTCCAAGGGCAGTGACATCATACCTGCAAACTGCCAAATCTAACTGCACTTGGTGTTTCCTTCGGGTATTGTGAGTCTCTGGAGTGGAGTGAGCGCACCAGAATCCTAGCTTTCATTTAAAGACTAAGTGAGCTTGTAGTCTTTTCATTTATGAAGAAAAGTTTGAAAATATGATACTTAAAAAAGATTTCAAAATTTAACACTTGGATCACTACTTTTTTTTCCTTTTCTTCTACTTTAAAACATTTAAGCTTTGTGTTCTTGAACCTGGGAATCTAAAGTAACTTTACAAAGCTGGTTTTAAGCATAATTTAAAAATCCATAATTTACAAATCCTTGGAATTGGCACAGAGCTTTGCTATTAAGGCTTTCTTGTGATGGACTCACATAAGATGCACAGTTAAAGCAGCAGCATTTTTAGCCAGCTGTGAAGTATCCGATGCTGCTCTGTGCAGCTTCATGGGGAGTGGAAGGGAATTCTGCTGGACAACCCCTTTCTCCAGAGGCCTCAGGCAAAGGCTGGCAGTCTGCTCTTTAATAGTTAACTTTCAAAATCTTGGAGTGATGTCCCTCAGAGATACATGTATATTCGTGGGGGACGTTTGCTTTACAGCGCGTGGTTAAATGAAGAGCTGTGAATGTTTTATGAGGAAAAGGGAAAGAACTGTGAGGGTTTCTGATTTCCAGTCAACTCTTGAGTTGTTTATTCTCAGTGAAATGCCTACAGCTGACCGGCGAGGGCTCAAGGGACAGCCTTTCCTTTCACAGGAGCAGGTGACAGTGGCATTCGAAAATGAATGAAAGAAATATATGCTTGGGTATGTGCCACATATTTTCATTGTCTTTATTGTGGATGTGTTCTTCTGTCTGTGTTCAGGCTGAGTACTGCTATACTTTGCAAGTGGTTTTGATTTTAGTGAGCGGTCAAGGCGAGTAAGGTGGTGTTTGCATGAAGAACAGCAGTCTTGCCATTTGCTGTTATTAAGCACTATATAAATGAGTATTTGAGAGTGGATCAGTTAAGAGTAAATTTGGGATTTTTAAAAATTTGTGGGGGGGGGGCGTGGTGGGTCTTAGAATGTGTGATAGTGAAGAGTGCTGAGGAATGCAAGCCAGGCACTGCACATCGTGGGCCTTGGTGTAACTCACATTCCAGAAAGCTTTTGCAAATCATTAAAGGCAATTTTATGACTGCATTGTTAAACTTTATTGGAAGGTCTGCTTCCAAACTGTGTTTAACAGCGGGACATTCAAAGTGGCATCTTGTGAGGAGAATAGATGGTCATCATTTCAGCCTGGGCTTGCTTGGGGGAGGCAGAGAGATTGTGTTTCTCTGTTATACCATCTTAATTATGGGTGCAAGGTACTTCATAGCAATAAAATCTCTCTGCAGCATTTTCATGCTGTATCTCAGTTCTGTTTTTAAAGTAGATAAATATAGTTGACTCTTGCCCCTGCGTTTAACACAGTGTCTCATATATCAGTCTAATTTATTTTAAAGTATCCTCTGTCCTGACATGTCCTGTTATTCAGCAGGAGACTGGGCTTTTATCAAGGCATTGAAAATCACAATTAAACCTTGCTGGGAGCCCATGTCCAAGGCTTTCAAGTTAACAAATTACACACAGGTGTATATGTTTTCACGCTCAAACTTTTGGGTAACCTCTTAAGCAACCTGGTTTGTTTTTTCTGTTTCTCCTATGTGTGGTCTAATGGCTGTGATACAGGAATATAGTAGTAATTAATATTAGTATTTGTGTTAACATTCCCATTAATAATGTTAGTATTGCTAATTAGTAATTATTTTAGTTACTGTTAGCTTTATTCCTATTTCTGAAAAACTCATGTTGTGTTTAGAAGTTTCAGTGATTAGGGAAAAAAACCCAACCAAAACCCCACATTTTCTTCACTTAATAAAGGCTTTGATAAACAACATTGGCCTAAAATCTGCAGGTTGCTGCCACAGCCCTTGGGTTTGCTGATATATTTAGCAGATCTTCTTCTCAGAAACAAGCAGCAATTTGTCCATGCTCTTCACAGTTTGCCATGAAATTTTAATCATCTTTGCTACTTGGGCGTTTGCGTACTGCAAGAACGTTACTTGTGTGTATAACACACCCAGTCAGAAATAGCTGACCTGGTGCTTGGTGACTACAACACATGGCTTAAAAACTGCCTCCAATTTGTACATTTTGCTGTCTTGCAAGCTTGGAAACTTTCAAGGGTTTTTCATAATTCTGTAATCCTGGTTCTTCCCCTCTGAGAGAGTCTTCTCAATCACCTTATGTGTCTTGCTTGCTTGTTTTTCCCTTTGCTTTTTTGCTCTGCTGATATCTATAACACTTGTGTTTCCTTGTGTGCACTCCTGCCAGTAGGACTTGCAGGAACTAGTTTTTGGTTTGCATTTTGTATTGCTCTGGAGTTTGTAAACCGCCTTTTGGATACATATTTATAATAATTAAAAATAACCCAAACCAATAAAGGTGTCCTGAGCATTGTTTATTACTTTGGTTATACCGAAAATTATTCTCTGTAGTGGGTAAATTTATTATTTACAGTCTGTACAACAGCTGGCCACTAAGAAATACTTGCTTGGCAGCTGATAATTTGAAGCTGGTGTTTTCTTTCCTGTGTCTCAAATCCTGCAAACCCCTCTGGAGAGGGAAGCGCTGCTGTGTGATGCCAGTCGGGTCCCTGCTGCAACAGCAGCTGCATTACCTGATGTTCAAGGTCCCCCTTGAACCACGTCTTGCTTCTCTGCAGCCCTGCACAGCTCATCCTTGAGTTTTGGCGAAGGGG
This sequence comes from Myrmophylax atrothorax, assembly GCA_026770055.1. Taxonomy (NCBI): domain Eukaryota; kingdom Metazoa; phylum Chordata; class Aves; order Passeriformes; family Thamnophilidae; genus Myrmophylax; species Myrmophylax atrothorax. The sequence goes on along the minus strand of JAOXXN010000364.1, from coordinate 9,666,872 downwards.
TTTGAGGCTGCTGGTTGCTTCAGAAAGGATCAGGGCATTGAGAGCAGCACCTCTACATGGCTCAGAAAAGCTGCAAACGTCTCAGCAAGGAAACCTCTGTGAGTTGACCCTGCTCTGTGCTGCCTCCTCCTTTCTGCCTTCTTCGCTTGAACAACAGCTAACATCAAAAGCTCAGCAAAAACACCTGTATAGCTTGTCCTATACAGGTGTGTGGTGATGGGCAGCAAGGTGCTAAATAGCTCCCTCCTGTACCCTCCCAGCTCTCTCCTGGTTTCCAAATCCAAATTCAAGGACTCTCTACACATTTTCTCTCAGCGAGAAGGTTGCCGCATATGGAAGATGCACATCTTGAAGGGGATGGATGGACTGGGAATCCAGATAACGGGAGGCAGAGGGTCGAAGCGGTCCCCTCACAGCATCATCGTCACCCATGTGGAGGAAGGCGGCCCTGCACACAGGTGAGGTGACAGTGGTGCCTTCATGGGAGTAGGTGTGATGAAGTATGCATGGACTATCCATGTTAGCTGGGTTAATGAGACAGGTGTGGGGGTTTTGCTCTCCCATTGTGTGAGGGTGAGAATACGGTATTTTTAGCATAAAAAAATTATTATTGTGTTTAACTGAGCACTGAATCTTCTTCTACCATGTTTAGTCTAAACTGTAGACAGATCACACACTTCCTTGGTGATGGAGCAAAAACCAAGGAGCCTGATGGCTTGTAGGACTTTTTACCCGAGTCCATCTTTGGAAGATGAGCCTTTCATATGGGATTGGCAGTGTGTGAGCGTGGGTTGTGCATCCCAAGGTCAAAATAACCCCAAAATAATAAAAAGAAATCAGTGACCCCCAAAATCCCCTGATCATCCTGATGGGGCAATATCACCCCAAAGTAACCCCAGAAATCAAATCAGAGACACAGACACACCACCACCCCCCCCAAGCACCCTGGTTGTCCCTGATGGAGTGGAGATGGAATTGCTGCTCCCTGACCCAACTCCGAAGGTCCCTGAAAAGACTTGGGGGATCTCAGCCCTGCAGAGAGCGTGAGATGGCTCTGGTAATAACAATGATTTTCTGGGGGCACCCTTATGAGCCCCCATTTTTGGAAAATAACACTGCACTGATCAATGCAAGCTTAGCATCAGCAATATCACATGCCTCCACATCCCACCATGTGCCATTGGAGCTGGCATTGGAGGAGGACCACCCTGCAGCTTCACGTTCCCACTCTGTTTCTGCAGGGATGGCAGGATAATGGCTGGTGATGAGCTCCTCATGATCAACGGGCAGTCGCTGGTGGGGCTGTCCCACCAGGAGGCCGTGGCTCTCCTTCGCTCAGCCGCTGGCCTGGTGCAGCTGGTGGTCTCCAGCAAGGTACAGACCTCTCCTGGGTGGTCTCACAAATGTACATCCACAAATGTTTGCACAAGTGCTGTGTAAAAAGAGCGTATTTTTCATAGGGAATCACATGTGCACATTTGTTCCACTGAGTTTAATGTAAAGAAAGGAGAAACATATCAGTAGCTGCCGTAAATCTGTGGCAGATCAGCACGGTATAGACCAACTTAATGATTTGCTTGTATTGTCACTGTCATTCTGTGTGCAAATGAGTCTATGTTTATTCATGCAGACATTACCTAAGTTTTGGCCAAAACCATTTTCTTAAAATATATGCTAAATAAAGCAGGCTGTTCTCAGCCTCTTTTGCTTCCTGCCTGCATCATAGCCTCTCTGCCTCTCATCTCTGTCCTATCTGTGTGCCTGAGGTCTCTTGATGATGATCTTTTGACTTGGGTTCCTTATTTTGTCCTTGTTAATAGCGTGGAGTCAGCTCTTAATAGATAAAGAAGCATGAAATTTCAGGGAAGTGACAGTGGAACTCATTTATCAGGGAGCTCTTCATTCTGCTTTGATCGCAGAAGAGGTTGAGGGGATATTAAATGGTATTTTGTTCTTTGTTTAAGAAAATTCTGCCAACCCTTGTTTGCTCTTCTCCATGGATCACATCCCCCTGCCCCCAACTTGGGTTGCTGCAGGTGTTTTGGTGGGCGGCTGATCAGCCCCCAGAAGTGCCCAGGGGTCTCAAATTAAGAACCTGCCTGCAGAGTGGGTTCATCACGGCCTTTGAGGGGGTGGCAGCAACATCTCTATCCTAACAGAGCACTCCAGGATGTTAGCATTTCCAGGATGTCAGCAAGCCACTGTGTCAGTACTTTTAAATTTTTCCTTACCTTCACCTTTAGGTTTCCCAGTCATCCCAATGCAGGTTTCTTTGACTTCAATGTCTTAGGGCTTCGTGGGTTGCTTTATGCTCCTATTTTTCTAGAAGAATCTCTATTCCACCATATTCAAAGTGATGAGTCTCAGTTAGACAGTGAAGTTCATTGAAAACCTTCTGTAGGGTCACAGCCTGGTATTAACCCCATGCGTGTTTATTCTGGAAACAACACACTTTGATGTTAAGTAGCTACATTTTGTGTTTCCTTTAAGACAAGTGGACTCTGCCAAAACACAAGGCACCAGACAGCATATATTTTTCCTTAACATTAAGAGCTTGTTCATGTGGTGACCTCATCAGGAATAAGGTTATGGCATAAAACTTCATGTTTCTACTCAGGCTGTGAATGTGTTTGGCCTGTGCTCTGTGCACTTGAGCAGTTTTTGTGGCTCTGAAAGAAGGACTTGGAAAGGCAAGCAGTGGGGAATCCATCCTGTTGCCATATTTCAGATAGCCTTAGAAAAGGTGTAAATAGGTGAAGTGTTCCTAGCAGCTCCCTCATGGTATTATTTGTTGGTATAGGAATGCAGCCTTGCCTTTTGGCCTGTTAGGTGCTCAGGGAGCACAGAATTTGTTCTGAAAGCAATTAAGTGAGTCTGGCCACTGCTTTCAGCTGATGCAGATGTTTGCCTGCCAGAAAAGATGCCAAAGGTTGGAAACAGGTCCTGAAGCATCAGGACTGAGTTGGTAGAGGATTGGTGGGTCAGTTTTCAATTTGTTCTCCTAAGTAGGGTTGTCAGTGTATTATTTTTATGCATGCAGGTAAATAAACGTGTGAAGGGAACATCCACAGGGAGGGAGCAGGAGCACAGGGTGTGATTTGGAATGCAATGAAATGAGTAATGAGGTCTGTAGACTCTGAGTCTGCTCACAGTGATGTTTAATAAACCCAAAATGAGGAGGAGCAGGCTGCTGGAGAAGCATTTATTTTAAATTATCCCTTATGAAATCTAAGTGTTTTAAACATGTACTGGCCTATGTTTATATATGCACTTTAAAACCAGGCCTGTTTTTTATAGCAGGACTCTTAAAGTTGAGCACATAGAAGTGTGTAATGAGGGAAAGATTA
>JAOXXN010000364.1:9647457-9663425 GCA_026770055.1 Myrmophylax atrothorax | reverse complement strand
AAGTGTGTAATGAGGGAAAGATTACCAGGGAGCTCACACTGGGCAGGTGAAATGGGCCAGTTTTACTATGACACTGGTGTTTTTCTGCACACAATGTAACATGTTTTGTTGTCTCTTGGGTAGGAATCTTCTGAAGGGGATTTTCCGAAGTATCCATCTACCAGTTTGCCAGACTTGCTTAGCACTTGCTCAGTCCAAGACTCTGGCTCTTGCACTGACAATAAGGAAAATGAAGAGCCAGAAGAAGATGTGAAAGGAGTGAATGTGTCACCTGAAAAAACGGTCGCTGTAAGTGTGGTTTTGGTGTGACATTTTCACTCTCTCGTCTGATGCCTGTTTGCATCTGTCACATTCTTCTACAGCCTGACACGGAGCAGGTTCTCGGGATGGGGCAATCCCCACCCTACCCTTCTTTTCATGGGATGTGGGTGAGAAGCTGAAATGGGGATGGCATCTGCCACAGCACCTGCCATCTCTGCCACTGAGCTGCAGCAAGGCAGCAGCACAGGGAGCAGGAGCCCTTGTGTCCTCCACACTATGTCGCAATCATGGTTTTGTTTTTCTCTCTGCCGTTGGATTGTTTTCCACCCACTTCCACTGCTTTTGTTGGACCTGATGCAAAGTCTCTCACAGTGCTTACGCAGTTATGCGCTCTTCTTTCCCCTCCTTTTGTAACTAAACTTCTCTAACATTTTTTGGTCCAAGTCATGAAGTTTGTATTTGCTCTGCTGAAGCCAACAGACACTTTTTGGGGAGGGGTAGGAAGCCCTGGCTGTGAACCATAACTAAAGTTCTGCTGAGTAAATGCTGCTGCTTGATAATCTCACTAGCATTCCCTTCAGGGCTGCATTAAGAAGAGATTAAGTGGGTTATTGTTATTTATTTGTAATGTTACAGCTCTCTGAAACTTCATTGGTCTTCTGGGCCTCTCTTGTATTGTAAAGACAAAGAATAAAATGATGTTTCTAATCTAAAGAGCTTGCAGACTGGTTTTCCAGCAAGGGAAAGCAGATGGATTCACTTGAAGCTTTTATCTATTTATTATTTTCTCTCCTTGTCTTTTTTTCCCCACCTCTTTTCTATGGCAGTTGTAATAAATCTCCTAAACCTCTGGATGGTTCAGATATGATACTGATTTGGTGGTTTGTTTTGGTTTTATATTCTTACATTTACCCTTTTCTGAGCAAAAGGCCACTCCTCAGGACGAGTCTTGTGCTGCAGTCTAGCTGATGCTGGTGTTCAATTCCTGCCTGCCTGTCATCTCTGACATACTTTGAGTCAATGTTTATAACAGTTCTCACTCTCACACATCTCTTTACTCTGACAAGTTTTGTTATTTCCACACTGTCTTCTTTTATATATGCCAGGGTACCTCTCTGTGGGGAGGAAGGGAAAAACTAATAAATGGGCGATGCTTAGCAGTGGTGATGGTGTATTGTTTGTGTGCTAACTTGAATGGGCACCTAAGCATTCTTTTGACTATCAAAACACTTTAAATTCTTCTACAAGTCATGTTTCAAATTCTGGTAGTTTTTCATAAGGCTGTGGCTTAGCAACACTTAAATGTAAAAATCAATTTTGTCAAAACTTAATTATCTATGGCTTCAGAATGCAGCACTGGCATTCCAGTGACTCTTTCGTCACACTCTGGGAATTATTTGTCACTTGGTTTGCTCCTGTCTTTCCAGCAAGGCTCTGCCTGGTTGTCAATGATGGCTTTTTTATCAAGTGTTTCCTTTCCAGATTAACTTAATGCTCAGGGAAGCTCAAGGTATCTAAGGTGCATGTGACCAGGAGGACACAGCTGCATGAGCCTCCCAGAGCCCTTTGGCATGAACCCAAGTTTGGGGCCTTGTCTGATGTCCATCCCAGTGCCACTGCAGCTGGCAGTGGTGGTAGCCTAATTTAGAGCCAGTTGGATTTGCCTGCCTGTCTGGCACTCTCGCCCCTGATGGCAATGTCTCTGTGCTTTCATAATACGCTGCTGGGAGATGGAGGGGAAATCACAGAAATCTGGGTACAATGAACACATTAGAAGAGTATCAGCAAGATTTCCACCCACACCACACCACCCCCCCCCCCTTATTTTTTTATTTTTTACTTTAGGTGAAAGGATGTAATTTAGAGGGATGTAATAAATTCTTGGTGACTCTCAGGACCTCTTTTGTTTTGCTTAATCCGCAAATGAAATTGTTGCTTTTCTGATCTGAAGCACAGGGTGTCTTTGCATTCTCCTTGTAATTGGTGTCTCAGCCTCACAGTGCAGACTGGCCTCTCTGCAGCCTGGGGTGGGCATTGTAGACCTCTCAGTTCTACCCTCATCCTGATCCATTGTGTTCTGATCCGGGCATCCTGAGCTGAGCCGGGCTGGGCTCTAAAATTCCTGTGTGCCACCAGCCAGGACAGAGGAAGGTGAATGTATGGAAAAGATAAAATTCGTGGGTTTTTTTTCCACCTGGTTAGATGGGGAGGATTTTTCATAGTAAAGCTTAGAAGCTGATTTCAGGGCCAGTGTGAACTCAAAGCACCATATGATTTTATTTTTTAAAATATATGTATAATCACGTAGATTATTGCAAGATTGCTTTGGAAATCACTGTTCTTTGCTGCTCCCACGCTCTTGATGATATTCACGTCTTCAATTTCTCTCATATATATTCTATTATATCTATACTGTAGATAAGGGATGACAGCATGACTGATGATTAAAGCAGGAGCTAAGCTGGACTATTTTTAATCAGTGCAAATATAATTGTATTAGACTTCCAGGGTGGGTGGTACTCAAGGACTGGACCAGGTAAGTGAGACTGTAGTCTCAGTTTAAGAGTCAGCTGTCTTAGATTTGAGGCCGATTCTCAACCCAGCTCTGGCCAGGAGTTACCTTTCTCACCTCTGACAACAGATTAATGGATTTTCTTGTTTACTCTGTGGGGCTTTGTAGGAACTTAAAAAGGATGCTGTCAGGTGCTGAGTGGTTATGTAACAATGAGTAATTCAGAGTGATTTACTGTCAACTGAGGCTTCACTGTCCCTTTTCTGGCCAGAACACTATGTATCTAATTCTTAAGCAAGTAAAGAAGATACCTGAAAATTTGCAGGACATCTCAGGATTGTCCAAGGTATTCTTTTCATTAAATTCTCTGTCATTAAAATTCACTGGTGAGTATTCAGAACCATAATTTATAGACCTGATGGACTTGGTGTTAGTATTTTAGCACTTGATTACTTAAAGGCTGAACCAGGCAGAAAAAAACAATTACTTGGAATGAATTTATGTATTTAGGTCTTCATCCTTGTAGTTACTTACGACTCAGCTAGATCAGGATCCGAGGAACTTCATCTAAGTTGAGTCTGTTTTGAGATGGGGGCCGGACCAGAGGTCCCTGCAGAGGTCCCTTCCAACCTGGCTAACTCTACAATTCAATGAAAAAAACAACTAAAAAACCCTAAAATTATCTTTTCTAGGGGCTAGGGGTTAAGAATTTTCCCTGTGAGCAAGTTCTTTAAAACTCTTGAAGTTCTGCCCTAGCATTTTCAGAAGGGAAATAGAGTCTGAGCTGGTCAATTTTTCCAGGACACAGCAGAAGAGTCTAGTGACACTTGAAAACTAATTTAACAGAAATATCACTTTAAGTCTTACATGAAAGTCCACTTGTTAAGTTTCATAACACAATTTAATTGGAGCTCTGTTTTTACAGTCTGCTTGTGTAAAGCCCTGTTTAACATGAAACAACCCTTAAAGTTTTAACTTTACTAAAACTTGTGCTGCCCGGCAGAAAATTACATTAATATCCTGTAAGTGCATTTCTTTCAGAGCTTGTTCGGCCAAAATACTCCTTAACTTCAGACATGAAATACGGGGCCAGAAAGTCATGTTGTCCTAAATGGTCCTGAGGCAGTTTGGGGATTTTAAACTCCTCCACCCCAATCCATATTTTGCCATGTGCAGTTGACATTACTATTTTAAAATATCATTATTTATGTCCAAGTGAAATAGTATAATATGACAGTATTTGCCTTGGATGATTTATTTTTAATTCAAATTCACTTCTACTAGTATTTCTGTTCTTGAAATTGAATCTGTCACTGTATTGCTGGCTGGTGGAGCAACCTGGGAAAGAAACTCTAAAGAGAAGACTCATCTCCCAAAAATTTGCAAAAGTGTCTGGTGAATTTGGAGCATTTTTGGTCCCCAGACAGAAGCATGTGCCATTCTTAGTTGCTTCAGAAGTTATTTGTCTTTGTTTTGGGTTCTGGTGTGTTTTTCAATGTATAATGGTCTGAGCCTTTCTTTAAAATGTTGAGCTTCGGTGACCAGCCTCACATTAATGTCTTGAAATCCCACAAAGTTACTCAATACAAGAAGAGGATTCCTGCATCAGAAGGTTTGGATCTGTAGCTGCTGGAGGCAGGGATGGAAGGCTGGGGACTGTTCATCTGTGCTTAAATCATATGCTCTCCCCAGGGTGTCTGCCATTCGTGATGCTGGAGGCGGACGCTAAGCTGAGTCTATTCCATGCAGAATAGAATTGGACAAAGGGGAAATTTCCTGTTTGAGGAAGGACATCATTATTATCTCTACCTGTTGAGGGGGAGCTGTGAAGGGAGGCCATTTGCCTCCCCGTGCCCAAGCTCACCATGCAGGCAAACCCTGGGGACACAGCCTCTGGCAGCACCCCCAGCTGCATGATCCTCTGCTGTGGGGTGTCAGGCCCCTTTTACTGATGTTTAATCATTTTGTGTTGACCTGAAGTGTGTGATGTATACCTTCACATCAGCTGTGAGTGCATTGCATGCAGAAAGGGCTGTGACCCAGCAAGGTCATCATCCTCCTACCAGTTAACAGAAACAGGATGTCTCCTGTTAAGGTTCCTTGCATGATCCAGGTTACCTGATGCCTGCCAAAACCCTCTGGGTTTTTTTTTTTGCAAGATGTGTATCTGATAGCGTATAAATAAACCTGTTTGTTGGCTAGGAAGAAATGCATTTAACTCCCCTTCCTCCCCATTTATATTTTTTTTCTGAGCTATAGGGCTGACTAGTTATTTTCTGCCATGAGCCTTTCTGTCTTACTGGGGAATCCATACATAATTACCTGTAGCCATGCAAGCATAATAAAGACAAGGATAACAGTGCCATAAGTTTAAAAACAGTCTTGGGGTCAAAAGTTCTTCTGCAAACACTGGGAGAGAATTTCAGAGAAAGCATTAGCATTGAGAAGGAACAGGAAACATAACTCAACAATTAGATGTGTGCAGAGCACGGGGAGGGGCCGTTGTTACTTGGAGGACTGAAGTGTTTGTTCCCATTAGGGCACTGCAGTCTCAACAGAGGCTGCAGAAACACGACTCACTCCTCAATCAGCGCTGCATGGCTGGGGAAAAAAGCAAGAAAGAGCTTTTGCTGGCAGAAATTTGCTTTGCAATGAAATGCTTTATCTGGGGTAGGGTAGAGGGGGAGAAATTGAATAACCTGGTACAGGGCTTGGTTGTGGCCGGTCCTTGTCCTGGGAAAGGGTTCAGTAACTCCATTCCTTTTCAGTGCTGAGGGCTGGTGATGTTTCCAGATCCTGACATGTCCCACATCACCCTTGGAAGGAGCAGACAATGGCAGGGTCCAGCTGCACCTTGGCATGTCTCAGAGATGGTGCTTGGCTGTAAATGTTGCATTTGCTCAAAGTCTGTCAGTACTGTACCTTTCTAAGGTACAATCTTGTCCAGCATACCCAAGAGTCTGTGCCCATGCGGTGCCCTTCATTTGTGCTTTAGCTGCATAAACATGCTGGGTCCTATGGTGACTCTAGGTGTGAGTACTCAGAGTAGGTTTAGTTATGAATTTGGGCAAGAGAAAATGTCAAAATATATGGGAACCAAATCTTGTTCACATAGGGTGTATTGTTTCTAAAAGCCCTATCACAATTGCAATTTGTCTTTATGAGGGGGGATAGTTCAGTGATGGGCTGATGGTGATGGTGTGACACTGGTCAGGGCTCGGGGAAGGTGTTGGAGGCACACATTGCATGCGTTTGGGGAGGAGGAAGAGTGCGGAAAGACCCCCAAGGGCACAGTGTCACTGAATTACTGTTTTTCACACATTCTGAAATTCACCTGTCAAGGAGACATAAAGATGAATGTTTTCTTCATATCAGGAGGAAACTCCTCAGAGCACCCACATCCTTCCCTTTGCCTGGCTCCCAGCCCTTCTGGGCCACTTTCTACTGGCTTTATTTTAAAGGCAAGACCAGAGGAAACAGTTTCACCCAGGGGCCAGTACTCTGCAGGTTTCTGTGTAGACGTGATGTAGTCTACAAAATGTGAAATATCTCTTGTTGCTTGGGCTGGTGGAAAATAACCTTTTTGACTTGTCCATAAATATCAGTGTAGACAATGCCTAGAGTTATAATTTTTGCTCTTCCTGTGTGATAAGTTTGAAAACCAAGTCAGCAGAGCAATAGAAACACAAGTTTATCTGCAGTACAGGTTCTGCATGGTCTTTGTTTTTGTGAATGAGGTTTTTTCCCATAAAGCAACAGATACAGTACAGCCTGTCTCTCCTTTGGCTGTTTGGATAACTGCCCAGTTTTGAAGGAGATGAACTGCCTTTAACAAGCTAAAAATAACACCCTCATGGCACTGGAACAAGAGAGATGCTGTCACAGCCATGTGGTTCACATACATTAACAGAAGGATGATGAAGGCTCTAGGATTTGAGAGTTAGTGTGAATGTCGCATCATCACATCTGCAGATTCTTGAGCCTGTACACAGACCAGTCTTGGTTGGGCTTGGGTAAAACTCCTTGGAGATGTGCTGTGCTTGAGTAAATGCAGCCTGTATAATGCATGGGGCTTCATATCCTTGATAGAGGTATGAAAGACTCTTAATGCTTACATATTCTTTATCCTCTTGTATACTTAGGCTGGTATAAAATGTGGGTTTGGAGCTGAAATCCAAACTCCCAGCTGTATCATGGGAGTACTCTCTGCAGCTGCGGGTTGATGTCATTATTAGGAAGGTCTTTTTTCATTCTCAGGAGAGTTGTTTATTTTGAGGACTGATTATTGCTTCCTTTGTCCCTTACTGTGAGTAGAAAGGTTGTCATTTAATAAGAAAGAAAAAATAATTTATTGTTTGTCATGATGCAAAGGCTAAGCCACAAACTAAGTATTTATTGAAGAAAATAACAGAGAAGCTGAACCAGCTGTCACATGACTTGAAAGTTCCATGTTTGTCAAAGAATCTAGGAATCCTTTAGGTCTCCACTGTTTACCAGGATCGGTCTTCTGGGACCTCTTTGCAGCACATGGAGACATCTCGTGGGCAGTGACTAAATTGCATGGAAATGTGTCCTACTTTTTGATGTTTGGGGGGAAAAAAGGATAAAGCATGAAAAAGAGAACAGCAGGGATCTGTTTGTGTGCATTTGATTTCCTTTAACTTAGAAGCTGTTTCTAGTGAAAATCATAATATATCGCAGAAGAAGCGTAATCTGATCCAAAAAGGATTGGGTACTGTTTAGCTGGGAGCATCTTACTGTTTCCAAGGCATATGTTGTCTGTGATACGTGTTTCTTGGAGAACTTAGCTGTGTTAGCCATTTCCTGCATTTCTTCCTATTTAAAAGGATATTTTAAAAGCTTTTTCTCATCAAAACATTATTATTAATTTCAGCGACTGTTTTGAAATCTGAAAATGAAGTCTGCTTTGCTTAACTGCAGCCCTGACCAGGGAGTCTTTGGTGCCAGCACAGCTGGTATGCTGCTACATCAAGAACCTGCCAATATCCTCTGGACAATGGTCAACATGCTGAGGCTTTTGGTATCAAACACATGGAAGAAGGTTTTCGAGTGTCTTGTATGAAATAAATAGAGTGTTCTGGAAGTTGAGAGTAGCTCAGCTCTGCCACAGTGTGTTTCCAATCTGTTTGCTGAGGCTGCATGGGCAGATACTGCTGCTGGCTTTGTGCTGGTGAATGCCAGGTTATGTTCCATGTTCAGGTTTCTGTGTGACTACTCGGTAGATTTTGTAAAGAGCCATAAAATTAACTGTTGGGGGTTTGTGCTTCCTGAAGCACATAGTAATGCCCTTTCTAGCAACTACTGCTTTATACTGAAGGCTTGGGGTGGCTTTTCAATGCAGACATTTGATAAAGTGGCAGACCAGACATTCTCAGAGACCACTTTAAAGGCTTTTGTTTTGTTTATTTGGCATTTCCACCTATTCAAAAATTAGGGCAGCTCCAGTACTTGCCTGTTTATCAGATTTCCTGATCTCCTGCTGTGCATGAACCAAGAGTTTTCCAACGCTGTCTTTAAGTAATGTAGGCCTTGGGTTCCCATCCCCTTTGGCTGTGCAGGAAGTAGTACAGGCTACACCTGGTGGTGCTAGCATATGTAAATCCCAGGGGAGCTGCTGGGGAAGGGAGACGATACTTTGTTTCTCCAGCAGTGCAGCCAAAGTGTGAGCCCTCCTGGAGCCTCATGGGTGGAGCCTGCCCTGGCCAAAGTGCAGAGCTGCTCTCTGCCCTGTCAGCTTTGCACTAGGGGAGAAACCAGAGCATTGGGTTTTTCTTAAGTGCCAGTAAAGGCACTGAATCAGTGGTGACATGGAGGTGATGCTCCTTCTCTTATCCTCCATCCTTGGCTCCATGTGGTTCTCTGTGGTTTTGCCATGATGCAGGGGAGCAGCAGTGCACTGCTTTGAAAGAGTCCTCTAGTTTCCACCAAAAATTACTAAATCTAGGTTTAAGCTGAACTTCTTGTGAGCCCTGTGGTTCAGGTAATGGAGCTCCCTGGGTGTCGGGAAGTGCTGTGTTTTGGGAAAATGCTGCTGGGTGCTGCAGCCCCCAGTGCAGTGTGTCCCAGCTCATCAGTCTCCTTCCAGGGTCTGGACAGCTTTGTGCATGTCCTAACACAGAGTAGTAAGGCATGGAAAACTCAGTGCTGTCCAAGATTAGAAAATCCATGTCGTCTGCATCACTTGCAGTGTTAATTCCCGTAAATTATAGTGCTGCAGTTTGTAATTTATCTGGGAGATGGATTCAATTAAATTGAAAAAGAGCTAATTTAGAAGTGAAGGTATTTTACTTTCTGTGCAAGGCAAAGGGGCATGTGGAGTTCCCTGCCTAGCAGATGCATTTAAGGCTTAAAGCATGCTGTGCCCCATAAAGCAATAAATAATTGCACAAATAACTGGAACAGCTAGAATTATAGCAGGTTTTGGAAGAAAATCTCAATTTTGGAAAGGTTAAAGGCTTTAAGGCATCGGCAAGTCTCGAGGGACTAGGAAGGAAGTCTGTGCAGGGAGCAGGTGAAGCCAGGTTTGCACTGGGTGTTTTGTGTGTTTCTCTGAAGGGTCTGTGCTGGCACCTCATGGAGACCTGTTGGGTTCATCCTGATGGTTACCCCACATACAGCGTTGTTGGGACGTTTCATAATTGAATGTTTGGGGTAGTGCTGCTTAAGGAAAAACTGTCTGGCTGTGTTGGGACCAAAGAAGATGAGGAATCATCCCAGGGAGCTTGTGCAGGGGCACAGGCATTCCTCTTTCAAATTGCTGTTCTGAGGAAGGGCAGTGGTCTTGCTGATGGACTTGCAGTGCAGGTCAATCTGAATTTGGCACACTGCAGACTTCTCAGTATGATCCTTGCTGTTTCACCCCCAAACTGTCAGGTTAAACTGGTCTATATGGTGCTAGCACTCTGCAGAGCAAGCCAGGCTGTTCCGTGGGGAATTGGGTGGGCTTGCTGGTGGGAAAGGCAGCAGCTGAGGAGCTCTGCAAGGGCAGCAGTAAAGCAGTTTGCTTATTAAATTGTATCATCCCCTGTGTGCCATCTCATTTTTGTAGATCGGCAGCAATTGCCAAGCTGTTTGCGGTTAAACAATGCAGACTGTCGTAATCCTGCTCCTCATCTCGCCTCATTAAGAACCTGGTCACGCTGGAGCTTTGCCTGAGTGAGGACTCTGAGGGCAGTTGCTCGTTCTGGTGCAGTGCCAGGACCATGTGTCCCTGATAGCGCTGTTTCCTTTGAAATCAATTGAGATGTCACCGTCACTTGATCCCAGAGCTTCTTAATGAACTGGCAAAATGGGCTCTATTTTTAGATCTCCCTTCAAACTACTGTGCATGTTAAAGCTCCCCTTGTCCTTAATGCTGGGACGGCACTGGGCGGGATTTGTTGGTTTAGTTTAATAGGAGACCTACAGAACTGAAATAATAAGCTTCATTTCCTTGAAAGTGAGGAAAATTAAAATGACATGGTTAAACCTGGGCCTCTGCCTCAAGACAGTAAAGTGATACGTTCACAGCCTAAGATGGAGCTGGGTTTTTCTTCTTGTCTAAGTTATGGAAGAGCCAAATACTACAGACTCATGCCTTTGGGGGGTTCTTGCAAGCTTTGTAGATTGGATTTCTAAGTGTTTTCTGAATAGGATAAAACTCTGGTGGTTTACTAGGCAAGCTCAATAACTTAAAAAGAGTATCTACTTCATTGCAAATACTAGAGCGTCTTCCCCTACATGTTTATAATTAATGTAAGAAAAAGAATTTTGCTAAAATAAGGAAGAAACACAGACATAGGTAATTTAAATCTTTTTACTTCTTACTGTAGCCTGAAGTCAAGTTAGATAAAATAGTTTCAGGAAGCTGCTGAGAATGTCTTGAGGCTTTGCCTAGCACCCATGTTTACACACACATGCTCTTCTGGAGATCATACATGGAGTTTGGGGCTCCAGGATTGTGCAGCAATGAGGAAAAAGAGCCAGGGGTGCCCAGTTTTAATGGAAGTAGCAATTCTTTCCTGTTTTTCCTCCCATCCCACTATATGAAAATGTATGTGGGTGCAGAATGCATCTCTGCTTAGCTTCTGTGGCACAGTCAAAATAAATGTAAGCAAAAAACTCAATATAAGCAACAACCAAACTCAAACTTCATGTAGTAGAAACTCGAGATGTATCAAATGGGTCACCATTGAGCCTGGGCTCAGAGTGGAAACCAGCCCTGGCAGAAATTATTTCAGCATCTTTTTGTACAGTCTACAAACTAAGTCATTTTTTCTCCCATCCTCTGAGCTGGAGGAAATTGTCCAGCTTTGGGCTGGGAGTTGTGTGGTCTCACCAGGTGTGACTGCCTGTGTCCATGCACACAACAGAAGCCAAACAGCCCTATAGCTTCAGACTTGAGCTGGATTGTGCTCAGCTCCAGAAAAGTCAGGTTGGACCCATCCCTGTCTGTCAGGATAGTTAAACAGCGTGCTGGCAAAAGTGTCTGTGTTGATGAGGCATCCCTCTTGTTTTTCTTCATCCTTTTGCTTCACATATTTCTCCACGATAGAGCTGGCATTGCCCCTGTGCACTGATTGTTCTGTGCACATGTTAAACCTCCAGCTACATGATCTTTGTGTTTGTGCAAATGATTTCTACTTGTCTACAAGGGAGACATTGCTCACTTCATGAAGAGTGTTTTTACTTGTATGGTAAATTTCCTCTTAACTTTGTAAGATCCATGAGGTCCCATCTCGTTTTTAGACACTTCTGGCGTCTTCCGGGCATCCTAGAAGGCTCACGTAGGAACAGTTTGTAAAACTTTGGCTGTGACCAAATCTGATGTCTTACATCTTTTGTGGGATGAGCCCCTCATTAAGATGACCACATAATAAATGCTAGCTTTTTTCAGACTAATGAATAAGTCAAATAGGTCTGATTTTACATGGAGCTGTGAGCTGCAAAGCATTAGATACTGGAAATAGTATCTGAAGTAGTTACTGCAACGCCTTAAGAAACTAACAAAAACTAGCTAGGATGTGCAAACTATGTGTAAACTAAGTGTAGGTGTTCATGTTGAAGAGGGAGGACTCAAAAGCAGTTTCCATTCCAGCTTCCTGTTTTCTGCCAGTTTTATGCTTTCCTGGAGTTTGTACCCTTGGAACTGAAATCATGAAGTCTAGACTGTACAAAAAATAAACATCGACTTTCTTGGCTTGGGGTAGAAAGGACTGGGGGATGGGAGGCTGGTTCTGGGAAAGACTGATGTTTTTAAGCTTGAGTAGTAGAAAAGTATTTTTACAGTGAAGTGTTTGGTCACTGGGATGGGATTTTTTTAAAATTGACTTCTAGCAATTGAAATAGTACATTAAAGGTATAATGCAACTAGTAAAGGTTGTATTGGCAATTTTGTCATCCTTGCCATGAACTGTGTAAATAATCATGTAGAGGATACGTAGTGGGTACTGCGGTGAGAGTGTAGAAGAATTAGTGTGTGCATGGGGGAGTGTGTCAAGAATCATGATGAGGCGACATATCTAGGAAAACGTGACTGCTGTCGCTTGATAAAGGAAACAGGGAATGGAGAAGGAATTAACCAGCATCTTCCAAAACACGTGGGCCAGGGAGGATCTTTGCCCACGGGCAGCTCTGCTCATCCCTGACCACATAGGAGCAGAAGGCAGGGGACCTGTGGCAGGGAATGTGTGACCTTGTCAGCTGGATCTAGGCAAATACAGCGGGTAAAGAGTCAACTCCTGTCCTGGTGCTTTTACTCAGGGTGGCGAGGTTATGATTCCACTTGTAAATTTAAATTACACATTTCTAGGCATTTCAATACTTAGCTGTATAATCTTCTTAACTTACTGTTAAGTAAGGTTTTTATCCATTGAACTGGCATTCAGCTGCAGATGGTAACAATAAAATAGCACTTTTTAAAAGTGATTTTTCTCTGTAAAGGTGTGATGTCTCTGGAAGCTTGTATTAAAAAGCTGCATTAGAATTTTGGTAAAAGACATGCAGAAGCACCTGAGTGAGCTGCCATGGGTGCTGAAAGCATTCTGGAGGCATTAGTGTGGTGCCCTGCAGAGGCTGCCTGGCCTTGTGGAGCTGTGCCTTTGCCTGTACCCACTGGTAAGATTTGCAACAGTGTCCAAAGGTGTTGCTGAAAATTACTTACAGAAATGTATGCTGGCTTAATATAATTATATGTTTTGGAAACAAAGATGATATGCCATGGAATTTTCTGTCTTTTAGTAAAAATGAGAGGAATGCCATCAACTTTTTTCTCATTTACAAGAATTGTTTGGGGTTTTTTTTCAGGTGATGGAAACTGAGAAGTCTCAAGATCCAGCTTGTGCAGAAGTGTCCAAAGGAAACAACCAGAGTCCAACTCTGGGAAGTGGCATACTGAAATACAGAAGTCGATCCCAAGGTAAAAAGCTGGGTTGATAAAAGATAGCGGTAGAAGAATTTTTCTATTGTGTATTTATTTCAGCTCTCTAAAAGTGAGATAGCATTTCTTTTCTTTGAAGATCATATTAGTTTATTTTGGAAGGAAAATCCCATCTGTAAGATGTTTGCCTTCAGCCTCCTGAGTTGAACTATTGTACGGACAGAAACATTATGCAAAACTTTGGAAGCTTCTTTCCTCTTTTTCTTTTTCTTCTTTTTTTCTTTTTTCTTTTTTTTTTCTTTTTTAATGACTTTGTTTTGTTCTTTCTCTTCTCTATGTTTTTTTTTTAACATTTTCATTCCCTGTATATTTCAGCGTGCTCTGTTACTGAATTGCAGAGTCATGTTTCAACATGCCATCTCCAAAATGCCCATTATTGTGAATAGTACCCAAATTTTCTATTGCTTTCTCCAGAAGTCTCAAGAGTAACCTGTGTGCAGAGCTTGATCATGTTCTCATCCTTAATGCTTTTTGAGCCTCCCTCCTTCCCGTGTTCACCTTGATTTCCAGTTACTCAGATATTTTTAGCATCCTTCACGAAGCTCCGGTAGCCCCTGTGTGTCTGTGTTGGTGGCTCACTGGGAATCCATCCCCAGTTCCCTTGAGTGCTGATGCCCTTGGGCTGTGGGTGAACCTGGAGCATCTGCCAGCCTGGACTGCAGTGTGGGAAGGGAAGCTGTATTCAGAGATGGGCAGTAAACACAGAAATATAACTGTCCTCCTAGAAGAAGAGAGGGAGAGGCAATGGGAAAGGGTTAGTTGCAGGTGCCAGGAGGGTTTGGGAGCAAAAGAAGTGTCAGGATCCCTAGTTGTGCCAAGGTATCTGTCCTCCTGTTTGTGCAGCAACACCAGCCTGTGTACCAGGGGGAAGAGGTGTTTGAAAACAGAGGTAATTTCTCACCCCAAGGCAGGGATTGGGTTTAAATTGCACTCTGGGCAGTGGGTACAAATTCTGCCTGTGGATGCGTCAGCAGAATTGATTTCATGCTGAGTGAAAACAAGCTGCTGTCCCAGCTCTGTGCTCCATCTCTCTCCGGCACTGGCAGTGATGCTTGTGCAGCCTCCAGCCAAGGAGGAGGAGGCAAAAAACCTGTTTGGGGCTCTCATCCACAAATTCACAGTGTGCCTGCCTCAGCCCATGACTTGTGAGCCCTTTTCCCAGAGCACAGACAGGGCACTGAGAATGAAAGGAAATCAGAGCTGCTGCTTTCCGTGTCAGCTCCAACTTCACCTTGGTTTAAGGTAATCTTAAAATCTCATCGTGCAATCCAACTTTTGCAAATTTGGCTGGTGTCTTGGGTTTTCATCTGTAAAATAGGGGTTAATGGCCCTTCCCTGTGTGGTGGGGAAATGACAAGGATAAATGTGTGGGAACTGCTGTGACTGGGGACCCTGCAGGGACCTTGGAGAAAATGAGAACTGGAGGAGCCCTGGTGTGAGGAGTGGGATAATCTGGCTAATTACAGGATGTCCTTCAAGATAAATAATTCTGTTTCTTATGTGAACTCTGTACTCTTCTCTTTAAGACAACTAGGATTGTTGCCAGAAGGAAAGAAAATAGCATTTATTTGGCACATTTTTCCGTTCCAGGAAAAATCCCTTTAAAGTGACATGACACCTTCAGAAATGAATACTGCTATAGTGTCAGGTGTTTTAATTTTAAATAAATGAAGATTGAAAGCTTAGTGCACTGACAAATGCCATTGGGTATGAATAGCTGAATTTCTTTTCAGTCCCTGAGCTACTTGCTCAATTATCTTCTGCTTTTTCTTACTACCACGAGTGACAGTGCTGAGGAGCTCAGCATCACTGAAAGATTGTAGAAAACCTGTGATAGCAGGAAAAGTTCATGGGTGAGTGTGGTTTCTAACTGCCCAGCTGGGAACTGCATAGCATTGTTTTAAGGCACTGTTTTAAGTTGGAATTTGCAGGAGGTGATTATTGCCTGCTGGTGAGAGGTTAAACAAGCTCTGAGATGTTTGCAGGATGTATTTCTGTGTTTTTCCCTAGGTGCTGGATCCCGCTTGGAGTCTGTGGGAGAAGACGATGAGCTGACAGTGGAAAATGGTGAATCGAATTATGAAATAGCAGTGAAATATTCCAGGGGTGGAAGAAAGCACTCTCTGCCCCAGCAGTTGGAATCAGCAGGAGCCAGACAGGTGGGTGGAAAGGAAAGATTGGCTGTGAGCCCCTCACTTTGCTCAGTCCTTCCATATCTGTTTGGAGCTCATAGAAGTGAGCAAGGGTCATGAAACAAGACCACGCAGGTATGTCACAGGCACTGAAACGGGGCCTGGACACCTATGGAGAACTTTGTTGTGGATCATGAAGATGAGTGCTGCTTACTGTGGCCACAAGGTCCTAAGGCTGCTGACTTAAAAAAAATCCTGTTTCTCTTTGTTTTAATTATTTGATAATGCAAGCTTTTTCTCCTTTTTTCACTTCCCTCTTCTCCCCTCCCCTTTCCTCCCTCCCTTCTCCTTCCCCTAATAAGAACTTGATAATATCATGACGTTGCCGTTAATCTTCTTAATTGTAATCATGACTAGTATATCACAAAATGTTTCTACTGTGCAAAATGCGGGAAAATTGCTGTGGCACGATCCACATTGCCTGTAGTCAGCTGGAGTTTCATCCCATGAACATTTCTTTTTCTGAATATATTTGTAAGATAGTCCATCCCTCTTCTCCAACACATGCAATTTTCCTGGTATGATGTCCCCAGTATCTGTGCCAAGCAATCAGAGCAACTTCCCT
>JAOXXN010000364.1:9604584-9647357 GCA_026770055.1 Myrmophylax atrothorax | reverse complement strand
TCCCCAGTATCTGTGCTAAGCAATCAGAGCAACTTCCCTTGTTTGCTGATGTTTGTTAGGACTATCATATTGTGAAGAAATCTACCCGTTCCTTCAGTGCTGCCCAAGTGGAATCTCCATGGAGACTGACCCAGCCGTCCATCATTTCCAACATCGTCTTGATGAAAGGGCAAGGCAAGGTGAGGATTTCTGTGTGTGGCTGGTTTCTCACATGTAGCAAGAGGTGTCTCCCATACCTGGGACTTCCAGCTACTCTCAAGGTAGCCAGTAATAATACTTATGGTACACAAATCCCATTTTCATGCATAAATGCCGAAGTTACACCTACAAAATACAGGGGAGGTGATGTTCATGTCATGCACTTGACACAAGGTGGTTTTTGTTCTCAGTTGATATATCTTGTCATTACCGAGGTATAAAACATTAATAATAGTTCTTGAAACGTGTATGTTTCTACAAATTTGATGCAGCTACAGAAGAGTACCTGTTTGCATGCATATTTATGGACAAGCATATTTTCTTTCTGTGGAATCTGGGTACATTTTTTAAAAAAAATTACTTTAAATTAAGCATTAAACCCTAAGACAAATTCTTGATTTATTGCTAGCACTGAATTACTTGGGTCAAAAAGTCCTTTTCTCTGCTCCCAGGAATGTGTTTAGACACTTGTTAGATACCAGCTGGCTGAATGCTAAGGAAAAAATAGACAAGCATTAACCTAGGTGTGTATTGTTTTCCCTAATCCAATCCACACTAGTATTGGAGCTGTCATTTAAATATGCTAAAAATATGCATGTCTTTTCATTAAACACTCTTTAAAGTCATCAGATGGATGTGTTTTGGACTAAGAATGCTTGTTTTGACTTTCAAGCTGAAATGCGAAACAAATTTCTTGTTGTGCTCTACATTTAGTTAAGAGTTAGAAATAGTGACTTACCTAGGTAGACTGACTCACAGTTGTTTAAACTTTCCTTGTTTTAGGAGCTTCACCTCTTTTATAGCATTTCCAAGCAAATACTTCTTCATTCTTCATGTACCTGTTTTTTGATCCTGTTTTTCTTACAAAATTAGATTATTTCTTCCTGTGGCGTAAGCCACACTATCCTGTCTTTCTGTAGTAAGCTCCAAGGTTTTAGGAAGCAGTTGGGAGCATGCAGACTCAAGTAAGTCATGAACCACATAAAACTGCTGCTGTTGTGGGTGCCTTCCACCCACCTTTTAGGTGATCACCTCTGTTTGTTTGTGCAGTAGCGTTTGCTTTATTATATCTGTGCAGGTTTGGGACTTGAGAAGTTTTTCCACAGAGTTGCAGTGTTGGTGGCTGATGTTCAAATGTTTGCCTTTAGCTTTTCATCTGTAGGTAGATCTGAGAGGGGCTTCTTGCTGTGGAGTGGCTGTGTGTCTCTGGGAAGGTGCACTAATGTGTGAATGGCTGTACTTTGCAGACGTATTTCTCCCACCCTGTCCCATGTGGCTGTGGGGAGAACTGCTGTGTCTGTGCCAGTAGCCTTCTGCTTTCTGTAGGTTGCTTTGCAGCAGATAATTGCACAGGAAACAGTTGAGTTATTTTTGCTGCACAGCTGAGATGCTTCCTTTCTAGAAATCAGTAATGTCTTACCAAATTGCTAGAAGCTTACAACTGTGGTGGTCTGCTTTATATTCATGGAGTAAAGCAAGAGTTGGTTGTTGTACTGGGCTGGGAATACAGTGCTTGCCCTTCCTCAGCTGGAGAACACTGCCCAAGGCACTAATAACATCTCTGTCTTCAGATTACTAAAGCACAATAGTTTTCCACTTCCCTTGTCCACTTGGTCAGTGACTTTTCTCTTTATTCTGTAAAATGCATGTACAGCAGTGACAGGAGGGGAAATACAGGAAGGGGGAGTAGATCAAGGAAATGTTTTGTCTGGGAAATAACTCAGCAGAAGGGGGAGAGGTATGTTCTGCTGTGCTCATCCATTCCCTGATCAGCTTTGAAAATGGTCCCACAGCCAATTGGGGCAGTGCAGGGGTAAGTTCTAATGGATGGAGCCCTAGGGAATCAATTGATCTAGATTTATTTAAATACAATGTGTTACATGTTTCCAGAATAAATACAGAGGTAGATGTGAATGGCAGCCCCCCCTTGCCATTCCCCTTTCAGCTGCATTCCTGACATTGCTGCACTGACCTATGTCATGTTCCTAAGCTTTTCTTCTTCCTGAGGAAATGTAGGATCTGTGACATAAGAGAAACCTAAAGTTAATCCTGAATATAGATCTCAGGGATGCAAATCTACCGTCTGCCACTTTAAAAGCAATGTGTTACTGTTTTTAAAATGAGAATGGAATAACATAAAGCCATTGGCCCAATGTTTTGAAAAAACGCACAGTAATCTCAAAGTAGGATTTTTGCTATTTTGGCTTAAGGTACCTGATGCTACTCTTTGGGCTGGTAACTGTGTTGATATTAGAATGAAAGAAATGAGGAAATGCAAGGAGAGAGTAAGATGGCAGCAAGTTCATCAGAAGTTTTTGGATTTTCGTCTTTTGTTTGTCTTGTTTGTTACCAGCAGGCTTTCTTACACAGGTGATAATAGAATAAGGTGCTAGCTGTGTGTCCTCTCCGTTTTCTGCAGGGTCTTGGATTCAGCATTGTGGGAGGTCAGGATTCTGCTCGCGGACGCATGGGGATTTTTGTGAAGACAATATTTCCAAATGGGGCAGCAGCAGCTGATGGAAGGCTTAAAGAAGGTATGGTACAGTGAATCCAACCTCACATAAAGGACCACAATGGGATATTATTTCCGTCCAGCAGGCAAATTCAAGTACAACTTTATTTAGGCACCTGGCCATCAGCAAGAAGCTGTGGAGGATGTAGCCCACCCTGCTTGTTCATCCTGTGGAAGATCATTCATAGCAATTAACTTGATTATATTGCATATTGAGAAGGGGAAACTACAACATAGTGGTGGTTGGTTTTTTTCCCTTCCTCTTCAGTGAGCTTCATTTGCCCTAACCATAAGCTGCAATTCTTCAGTTGGAGACAGTGATTGACAGCAGTTAACCAACATCTGGCTTAAAGATGCTGGTCTGAGAAGGGGTTATATAGACAGACAAGTTTGGGAGAGACTCTCCTAGGCCCTTATGCTTTCTGAGCCTCTTAGTAGGATTTTGACAAGAATCAACAAGTAAGAGTCGTAACCAAAGAGACAGAACAGGAAAGATGGGATTGGCAGTAAGATCACCCAGCTGGTTAGAGAAGCAGATATATCCTGATTTATTACTGCTTTTCGAATTGTAGTCTCTGAGCTGGATGTGTAGCCTGCTATGTGTGTGTTGCACCCTCGTGGGAGTGCTCTGGCATACAGACTCTTGTGCACTGCTGAAAATACAAAGTGACCATGAGTTCAGAGCAGTGATTTACAGCTCTTCTGCAGGGGTTGCGTTACTTTGCTTCCACAGAAAGCTGCTTGTGTGTTACTTCTTTCCTCTATCATCATTCCCCTCTTTACCTCATATCACACTTGCTGTATTTGAGACTGCTTTTGGTGCCAACTCTCACAATTGCTGCCAGAGGGAAGCTCGCATCCCTGCATCATAGGCTGTGCACTTGCCATGAGAAGCCAATAAGTAACAGCTGTCCTATAAACCCAGCAAGCCTTTGCAGGCTATTCATAGCTTGCATACTCTCCATTTGTTGGGGTTTTTTTTGTTTTTCACTGAGGCTAGGAAAGGAGAGGAGGGATAGACTTATGATATTGCCCAATCTAATTTTGCACAGATGCAAGTAAAATTGCAGGAAGTGGATCTGGATCATGCTGACCCTTCTTTTACTAAAATGAAGGTGAATCAACACAGCTGGGTGTAAGTAGTAACACCCAGAGCCTGGAAGCTGGTAGAAATCTGGCAGGACATGTTCTTTGGGATGAGAAGGACATTTGCTGTTGCAGTGTGTGTTCTACATGCTTCTCTGTCCATAGGCATTTAGTAAGAGAACACATTTGCTTTCTGCATGGGGATGCAAGATTGGTTTTCTCTGAATAGGCTTTGAAGTGATGTGCTGTAGTGTTTCACTTAGTTTCTCATTTCTCCTGTTGTTGAAAGAGAGACAGTTTTATAGTCCCTTCGAACTTTTTGTCATCATCATCTATTTTCACACTAGTTAAAATCCATAGTGTTTCAGCTTGTTTGTTAGTATGAGAATGCCAGTTTAAGATTCTCTGCTAAAGAACAGTCTTTACTAATTTGTCACTATTAACTTGTAGAGGCATTAGTAAAAGTGAAAATAAACTGAGAACAGTAAAAGGCTTTTTATTGAGTAGTTAATTGAAATCCTCATAGCAGTGCATCTCCTCATGTACAGGAAAGATGTTTTAAATCTTTATAGTCTTATGTTGCTGACTTAATTTTTTGTATCTAATTCCCAGGGGATGAAATCCTAGAAGTTAATGGAGAGTCTCTACAAGGACTGACCCATCAGGAGGCCATTCAGAGGTTTAAGGTAACCTGGATGCAGTGTGGGAGAGATTCATGCTCCTCTTCATTGTGTCATTTTGTACCCTCAGCTTTATATTCTTTTGCTGCCACGAATTACTGTAGGCAGGTTCACACAAACACTGGTGTATCGTGTCACTTCATTGATATTCTCTGATGTCTGTGCAGCAACTGAAGAAAGGCGTGGTGACCCTGACGGTGCGCACGCGGCTGCGCAGCCCAAGCCTCACACCTTGTGTGACTCCCACCTTGCTGAGCCGCTCCAGCTCTCCCAGCTCCAGTGCCAGTGGTGGCATCCCAGTCTCTGGCCTCGATGAGGCGGATGGTTCTTCCTCCAGCCGCAAAGGACCTGGCCCGAAGGACAGGATAGTCATGGATGTGACACTCAATAAAGGTCAGGGTCCATTGAAACAGTCTTTGAGAACAAATCCCTGCTTCTTGGAGAGTTTTTGGGAATAGGGTAGAGATTCCTACATCCAGGGCACCTGCTTATGTTCATCTGATCTTGAACCACAGGATGGGGGAGAAAAATATGCTATAATGCAAAAAGAGTTCCCCTTTCCACATTTTGTTGCTTCATAGCCAGCAGGCCCTTAGAGGTAGCAATTAGTTTCCATGCTGCTGAAAGAGGGAGGATGTGAGGTCCTGGGAAAAATGTGAATCAGCCTCTTAATAGCCCAAGTGGCCGTGCCCTTCTGGTAAAGGGCAGCTCCAGGGAAAGCAAAGGTGCACAGTGTGTTGAAAAGTTTCCAGATGACCTGTTTGAACTCCTTCCTAAGGGTGGCTCTCATTGTCAGTAGTTGCTCATAATAAACTTAAAGCATATGCTATATGTGCTGAAACAAACACACCTATTTTGAAGACTTAAAATATGGTGATTTTAAGGGTTGCATTCAGAATTTGGAAAGAGAATGTAAGATGGCCATCCTTAGGGATGCTGTTATCTGAAGGAAAGCAAAGGTGAAAGTGGACAGAGGTGATCACTGAACCAGAGATAATGCCTCACTTTCCTTTGTGCCTCTTTGCTGAGGAATGCCATGCAGATACTTAAAGAAAGAGAGCAGTACAAATGGCAGCATCTCCTGTGCCCATGTTCTCTGCAATAATTTCAAGTGACATCTTTATTGGATTACTGCTCCTACTCCTTTGTGCCTTGGACCAGATCAGACCTCGTGCGACATTTCCAGGAGGTTCCCACGGCAGACAGAGTCTTTTCTGAGAGTGATGGATCTTAGAAAACAGTCAGGATCAGCTATTTTCAATCCTGATTTCCACTTGTTGGTCTTGGCTTCCTGACTGACTGCACCTAAGGCCAGCACTGAAACAATACATGAGTCCTGATCTCAAATGGGATGTGGGAACACAAACACTTGTGTGTCCTGTGTGATTACAATCTGCTACATTTCTTTGTACTTCTTTTTCACAGAACCAGGGGTTGGGCTTGGCATTGGTGCCTGTTGTCTCACGCTGGAAAACAGTTCTCCTGGAATATATATTCAC
Source organism: Myrmophylax atrothorax (assembly GCA_026770055.1). NCBI lineage: Eukaryota > Metazoa > Chordata > Aves > Passeriformes > Thamnophilidae > Myrmophylax > Myrmophylax atrothorax. The sequence goes on along the minus strand of JAOXXN010000364.1, from coordinate 9,641,382 downwards.
AGCCTGGCCCCAGGATCAGTGGCTAAAATGGATGGCAGATTAAGGTTAGTTTAAGCAGAAACATGCAAGAGTGATTTTACAATAGAATCATTGAGACTTTGTTTTCACCAATTGGTTGATGTAGCAGGGAGGAAATGTATACTTAAAAGTTCACCAAAAAGAAAAAATTAAAATAAAGATATTCTAAAGTGGTGGTAGTGGATACCCGGGAAACATTCTATGTACTGAAGCAGCTTGATCTTTAAGGTCTGGGTTTGGTTTTGGTTTAAGTTTTTTTTGTTTTTTTTTAATTCTCTATGCAGAAAGCTGAGCCTAATAGCACACTTTGAGAAAGAGGAGCAGCAAGAACTGCAGCCTCATGTCTTTTCATAATAGTTGCAGCCAGAGACTCCAGACTGGGAGGAAATTTGCAGACCTTTGCTAAAAGCTCGATCATCTGAAACTCTCCTGAAAAGAGCTGGGGGAGATGTTCTCACAGCTGCCTGTGCCTGTGGCTGCAGCAGCACTTTTCTGCCCTTACTGTCAGTCTGGCAGGATAGCTGCACGCTGACCTGCCCCACTCATTTACTCTGTTGTGGAGTTTGAATGTCTTTAAGAAATCGAACTATAAGAGAGAAACGATCATTCCTAGGGTTCCCTTGTGCTTTACATTGGATTAAGTGATGGAACCTTATCTGCTCTTCCTCTCCTGAAGGCTTAAATTTTGAAAACCATTGGAAGACATCTTCTGCCTTTCTGTGTTTCTGTATAAATGCTAGTGGGTGCTGGAGCATCACTCCAGATGGGAGGTTGTGCAGAAGACACAGACTGGGACTGTGTGATCCACGCTGGACATGTGATGTGAGCACTGGTGCAGAGAGGCTGAGCAAATGCCTTGTTTTTACGTGGCTAGAGAGTGTTTTCTGTTTCCTTGCTCACCAGGAAAACTGTGATAGAGCAATTTGATTTCTTGGAATAAGGGAAAAAGATAATTTTATGGTGGCATTACTGCCAAAACCCTTGGAAGTTTCTACTGTATAAAAATGTCTATAGGAGATAGTATTAAATGGTAACTTTCTTAGTTGTGAAGGCCCTTTGGAAAAGATTGCAGTGCTGGTAACGTCTGTATGTAACAGCTGTACTGTTTATTAGGCTTATGTGATTGATTATATCCAGGCATTCTTCCCAGATTTCTAGCTTGCCTCTTTGAGACATTGCTTCTGTTGTCCCATCAGCAATTTATGGCTCCATAGGCCAAAACTTACAGGATGGTTTTGATTTTTGGAAAACTTTGTTAATCAGATAGTAGCTTTGCAATGGCAGGAGTGGTTTGAATCCAATTCCTCTGTATCTGATCTCTCCCTCTCAGTCATGTGGCTGTGTAAGTTACTCCATTTGTATACTTTCTAATAGCTGTGTAAGTCTGAAGGATGGGCAGAGCAGCATCATGATTGCACAGCTGATAGGTCACCCTTTGCTTTCCTGAGCCTGTACCAGAAGTACAGGTTACCAAAGGCTGCCATGTGCAGTTGCCATTTTGCTTTTAGTATATGTATTCATACTGTAAACACAATTTCACTGTCACAAGCAGCCCATCATAAATCAGCAGTAGTAGATTCTTTGAGAGTGTCTGTTCAAAGCAAATGCTTTAGTAATTGTGGAGATTGCTTTAATGATATCCCTAGTTGATGGTATTTTCTTTTGAATACTTCCAGATGTCTGAGAAGCATAAGCAAGAAACCGGGGAAACAAAACTAAACAGTCATAGAATCATGAAGTGATTTGGATTAGAAGGGTTCTTAAAGATCTTGTTTCAAACCCTCTGCCACAGGCAGGGAACCTTCCACTAGACCAGGTTATTCAAAGCTCCATCCAACCTGGCCTTCAACACTTTCAGAGATGGGGCATCCATACCTTCTCTGGGCAACTTGTTCCAATGTCTCACCACCCTTACAGTAAAGAATTTCTTCATATTGTATCTTCTAACCCTGCCTTCTTTCACTTTAAAGCCATTTCCCCTTGTCCTATCACTACTTGCCCTTGTAAAATCACACAGTGTGTTTTCCTTCAGGAGATTTTTGTGCCTTTTTTTAAAAGTGGGTTCTATATCTTAATTTTTAGCAAATGCAGGCTTATCAAGCTCAAATTTTTCCTGGAGTCATTTAATAAACTCATATCTAAATCATTAATTCCTTATCAGTGTTTGTGTTAAGTCAATATGAATACGATGTGAAGGAACAGCCCATCTGAATCTCATTTTTCTCTTCTGTGGTCAACAAGTATCTGAAAACAGAGGTGGAATTCAAATTGCACCCTGGTCAAAATGCAGCCAGTTTTCTTGGTTGATTTAATGGAGTTTTTAGCACTGACAGTAAGTGCAGAAGGTATCCCTGAACCTCCCTCACAAAGTCAACAGGACTTGAAGCATTCACATCACTGGAAGCAAGAGCAAGGCCAGGTTCTTTGCAACTCATGTCTTTTCCAGACACTTGTAGCTTTGAAAAAGCTTGGCCATCGGTCAAGAGTACAAATTTTTGTGTAAAAGGCGGCAATGATTAACTGGCTCTGGTGTCTCTCTGCAGTCGTGGTGACCAGATCCTGGAAGCAGATTCTGTGAGTCTGCGTCATGCAGCGCTAAGTGAAGCCTACGCAATCCTGAGTGAATGTGGACCAGGTCCAGTCAGCCTAATCATTAGTCGTCATCCTAACCCAAAGGTGAGGAGAAAAGGAGTTAGTGTATCTGTGTTGCTTTCTTCTGGGGCTGTAGTTTTGAGTCTTGCTGTTCGAAAATCACCAAATGAAGATTACTGAATTTTTCTCTCTAAGGCATGTGTTGTGCAAGATGTCAGGATTTTAATGATGCTTTCCCAGTTTTGTAAGTTGTAGCAATGCTGGACTGTCCCTGCTGCTTTTCACTTAGTCACCCACTGATCAGATGCAATTTTCCTGGAACGGTTTAAGTGAAGTGTTCCAATCTTTCTCGGTACTTGGACCAAGTAGCAATGCAAATGTGGAACAAGACCTCTTCCTCATGAAAGTTATTTTGCATTAGTTTGTCTTTGAGTAGAATATCATTTAGGGCCAGGAATATAAATATCAACAGATTGAATTGATCAACTATAGGAAAGTAAAATCTGTCCAAAGATCAAAGCTTTCCTTTAGGAATTAAAACATGAGAATTTGGAGTGTATTGCTACTGTGAAATCCGTGCAAGGTCAATTTGGAAATAAAGCTGTGTTTACAAAGTAAGTGTTTTCAAGCATTTTTTAAAAATTGATGATAGAACATGAAAGCCTTTTAGCCAAGCTTTAGGGAATAACAGCTTCTTTTATTTCAATATTTCAAAGAATTTCATGAGTGTATGAAACCTTCCTGTTAAAACAGGAATGAAGCTGTAAAAATATTTGCATTAGTGGGTCTAGAGAGCTCTGACTTTTGAACTCATAACTACAAATAGAGGCCTTAATAAAGCTATATCCAGCAGAATTCAAGTTTCTTATTTTATAATTAATTGTGTGTTTTCTGCTAAATCATATTCACAAACAGTCAACAAACAGGGTTCTATTGCCCAGAGTTTATTATCATTGCTGCAAGGCCTTCTGCTGCTAAAAAGAAAGAGGCTGTGGTTCTGGTTAGTTAAAGGTGAGCACAGAGAGGGTAAGAATTGGGCTTACAGCCCAGAATAACAGTATTTCTAGGGAGTCTGTGCTATGCTGAACCAACACGATGGTTCAATATGATTGCATTATTAAGGCTTACAGACTTTTTGGAGAGTCTGTAAGTACCATGAAATAAAAAATCCCTGGAGCCTGCCCTTTCTCCTCCATCCTTCATCATGCTGTGGTGGGGTCTTGAAAGCAACAAGGGACTTAACCTGCTATCTGCTGAAAGGATGAAATGAGTTAAGCTAATTGCTTGCTGTTACTCAGTAACAGAGGGAAACTATTAAGTGGCTCCTATTACAGTTTTCCATAAGGGATATTTAAGATGACAACAAATCCTTTGCCAAAAAATGCTATGAAAAGCTTAAAGTTGAGCTGGAGAGACCCTAAAGCATTTTTATCTCCAGGCAGTATTGAATCCATAATCCATCGTAGCTGGATCTCTAGAGGGGTGTCCATATTTATTGTTGTGTTACTGTCACACATTTTCTGAAAGCACTGGGGCATCTATAGATACGTCTGTAGTATTTTATTAAATTTTACTTTATTTTAATAGTTCTAAGTAATAACCCAGCCTGAAGATCAGAGCTAGGCATTAGCTTGTTCTTTCCAGTTTGAACTGCCTGAGACATAAAGGATGCTAAAAATCAAAACTGGTAGATTTTTGGTTAACTTTAAACAAATACTGCAGTGTGCCCAGGACCTGGTTTTACTCTTGGGACGAGTTGTACAAAAAGGTCTGTGTCAGGACCCTGGATCATAGTCTCAGGACTTGGTCCGTGTCCTGTAGGAACTCCCTGTGCCCCAGGAACCCAGGGGCTTTTGGTTTGCTATAAGATCATGCCACAAGCTGGAAACAGAGATGTGTTTTTACAAAGGTTCATGTTGTTTTGGACATTTTTATACTTAATGTATTATTTTATAACACAAAAGGTCTGCAGTACATTTTGTTGCTGAATATGTTCACTGCAATGTTTTCATGTACTTCCAAGATAAATACCACAGAATTTTCTTTCTTCTTGTTCTTCTGAGTGAGTATGGCATTTACACTATGTTTAAACCGCTGAGCTTGCTTCAGAATCTTTCAAATCTTCATGGTTCAGGAAGATTCAAGTTTCTAGTCTCTATTTATTCTGAATTTTAATTCATGTAAAGCAATGTGCATATAAATTATTTTTGACAGAATTAATGTGCTTTCTGTTCTTAAATTTATATTCCTGCAGACTAGTTGTTTCTGTTACAAAATTGTATGTTTTCCAGTAATAAGAATTAAATGTATGCCAGTAATTAAGGACTAAATTAGTAAATATGGTAAAACAGTATTTATTCTTAAGCCAGAGAAACCTTAATTAGTAATTACTGATTTAGGTTTTCTTTTTAAAAGCAAAGAGAAATTAAAATTAAAAAGACAGCTAATATTATGGGAAGTCTGGTATTCTTCCGGTAGATTAAAAGTAGAATAGCTTTAGTTTCTGATGTATGCTTTTCTTTATCTATTTTAAAGTAATATTTTCTCAATAAATCAGTGTACAGCACTTAATTGAGTTAAAATTGTGCTGTAACGACTTTGTTTGATTTCTTTAAGTCTGGTGCTGTTTAATTTGTTTGTGTAGTGTGGCCCTTGGATGCAGTCTTCGTGTAGCTGGCAGGCTTCTGCCTTCTGGTTTCTGGGGGAAAGTGGCATGGAGGGAAGTCTGAGTCAAGAGACAAAGACTTAGGAGCTCTCAACTCTGACTTCTTTATTGCATCTTTTAAAATGGTAGCATGTAAGTTAAGACTTTCATCATTTCATGTACCCAATTTGAGCTTTGTCTTCCACTTCAGGTTTCAGAACAGGAGATGGATGAAGCAATCGCACGTACTACCCACCGAGAGAGTAAGGATGCCAGCTCCTCTCATGTCACAGGTAGTGGCAAGCTCTCTTCTCATGTGTGTCCTTTTCTAGATACAGGAATATTGAAGGGCTTGCTCTGAAGTTCCCCAACATCGAGAGCCCTTGAAAGAGCAGAGCACCGTAGGGAGTGTCATCACTGTCCATTGCAGAAATTTTGGCACAGACATGCAGTTCAGATCAATCTGTAGCGCATGTTACTTGCTTTGTTTCACTAGGCTGCCAGGATCTGAAAGTAGGGTTGCCAAGAGGTAGTTGCTCTGTCTTTTTTTGAAATTAATGTGAAGCACAATGTCCCAGTAGGGAAAAGATGGGAAGAATCTGCTCCATCTGGGTACACTTGCCCATGTCACTGGTGAACCACCCCCCCTCCGCCTCCCTGGCAAAGTATTGTTGTGACCATTTGAAAAAGTCCAGATGTTACATACTGGACTAGATGTTTTAACTCCATTTTAATATTTAAAGTCATGTCAAAATGTGTGCTCTGGCATCTCTATGATATGTGTGAACTCCCAGCTCAGCACTTGCTAAAATCTGACAGATGAAAGCATACTCTTGGCAAAGGCAGAGTGGCCAGTAAGGTGATGTTCAGACAGAAATGTTAGATTTATAATTATCCCCGTTGTATATGTGTCAGCTAAGACCTATTTTGAAGTTGACCTTGGCAGTGGCTGCTAATTTCTTTTGAGGTTGCCCCTAGTCAGCGGCATGCTCCAGTGGGTAAGGAAGACCATCCCCATGTCATCTGTTTCTCATAGTGCTGTCCTGGGCCTGGCTGGTATAATGTGTCTCTGTGATAACATTCCACGTGATCTGAGGGAGAGCTTGTGAAAGGTTAAATAAATCTTGCTTTAGGAAAGCAATTCAGATAATAAATAAGTGGGATTAAATGTAGCTGCTGGCTCAGAAGGTGAATGAGAAGCTTTTTTTGGATATATGGACCAGAACTTTAATTTTTGACATCTAACTAATCTGTGTTTAACAGGAGCTGTACAGAAAAGTCCATCTCCTAGTGTGAAGGCCAAACAAGGAGAGACCTCATCCCCTCTCAGCTGGACTATGAAACGCTTCCTGGAGCCAGCAAGCCGGGTAAAAGGATTAGATGCCATAAAAACAGCATCTGCCTCAAATTTAGCTTTTACTGAAGCTCTTGATCAAGGAGTTTGAAACCAGACCTGTATGTTCCTTTCATGTCACATGGACTCCATAAGCATGGTTGTTTCTCGCATCACAAGTTGCAAGTTGTGGTAGCAGCAAGCTCCTGTTTGTCTGTGTGAGTGTAACCTTTGGGAGTGATGTGAGGAGCATGGCAGAGAAGGCTGTGGTCTCCCACCTGCTGCCATCTCAAAGGCACCCCTGCTCTGTGGGACACAGAGATTAAGGTAGCAGAAGAGACCTGAGCCTTTGGGCAGAAGGCTGAGCACTTAGTCTCTCTATAGCCATTGCACTGCAGAAGTCTGGTTTTTTGTGGGAAAGCCAGGGGAGCCATAGACACTGTCCAAAGGTACAAACCCTTCCCTTCTCTCAGTGTAGAAGGTGTATAAGGGAAACTTCATCCCTTGTTTCTGCACTGAACCACACCTGCAAAGTAGTGGGATTTGGAATCCTTTTTTATTTATTATACTGGCTAAGAAATGATGTGCAGCATTTCTGCCGTCCCACTTTGACAGTTTGGCTCTCAGTATACTGACAAGTGCTCTATTTTAAGAATTTGCTTTAACTTCATTTATTGAGTGCAGTCTGTAGTGCTTGTATGCAGGGAGAGGCTTTAGACATCGATGATGTCTGGTCACCAGGCTCCCTTCTTTCCAGCAGGGATCTGTCAGCTCCGAGGCAGAGCTTTCCCAGTACTTCTCCCATGATGGTACGAGCCATCTCCCTTTTTCTGATGCAGTAACTGGCTCCTGTGATGAAGAGCAGCTCCGTCAGAAGAACAGAAACAGTTTGTTGGATGATGGCAATCTAAGTAAGTGATGGAAATGTGCATGGCCATTTGGCTAACGTGGGGAGAGTCACTGAGCACTCAGTTGCTTTACAGGAGAGCTACGGTGATGGCTGTGCTGATGCAAAATGCTGGGCAGTGTAATGCAAGCCAGTGCTGATCATATGAAATTCTGGAAAATGGGGTTTACAACAATGCACATAAATTCCCGTTTCCATGGTACTTTGTTCAAATTGCTGCTCTGATTATGTGAAAATTACTTTATTTGATTGGTTTGGCTGAAACTAGATTGACAGCACTGCAGGTTGGTTTGGGTTTTTTCCAAATGACTGGTGATCATCTGATTTATTACATTTAAATGAAAGTGTTCATAGCTTTCTCAAAAACACAATTTTGAAGTGTCACATTGTAAAAGCAAATGTGAAATTTGACATCAAATATTTTGCATGTGTCTTTCTCCCCATAGTAATTGACTGAAAGAACCTTATGTGTCCTTATTGACATGTACCTAATCTCAGATTCAAAGGATATTACATTTCTTCTCTCATTCACATGAGGCTCGAGTAATTTCTTTGTCTAGAGCTTACTTTTCTCTGTAAAGTACTTATTATTTAAAAGCTCTTTTACGTTTTTAAATAGCCACAAACCAAAGCAAGACAAAATAACTTTCTACAAAATAAGATGTGGTTCTTTCTACAAAGTATGTGGAAAGGGTTCTTGGATTTGTTAGTCGTTAGTTCGAAACTGATTGTTACATGCTTCAGTATTTGTTCAGGAAAGCAATTTTCACTCTCTGTAAGTTAACACAGGCAGCCCTGAGCTTAGATTTAAGCAAAATATGAAAGAAAATCTGTTGTTCAAACTGAAATATACGTTTGAATTTGCATCCCTTTCTTGTTTGAGTCATAGTCATAATTTAGAAAGAAACTGAAAATAGAACCAGATGTGCCATGAACTGATTTCAGGAATTACCCATAAATTGTAGTACTCTTTACAACCTCTCCGGTAGTTAGCAGGATGACATGAAAAACCTGCTTATTGTTTTGTGAAGAGAAGTTAATCTTCCCATGAAAACAGAGCTACATGTATTCTGCTGTGGTCTGATGCATGGTATTAAAAATCATCCCTAAGTACAATTAAAGTATAACTTCTCTTTTTCCTAGCTGCTAGAGATGGGGGAGTGGCAAAAGCAAATGGTCTGGCTCCTCCAGCTAGTGGAAGACTGTCTGGCCATCACAACAAGCACATGGAGTCTGTCCGACCTGGCATCCTCAGTGACAGCCCTAAATCTGCCCGCAGCCCCTTTCACCGACAGAGGAGGGTTGTTTTCTATGATGGTGATGCCAGTGATGACGATGAAGGTTCCCACTTGCACAGGAGCCAGAGGGCCAAGAGCCAGGAGGATGCTGGCATTGTCATTACAACCTCATCCGTAGAAATTGATGATGAAAGCCAGGACAGTGAGTCATCTAGATACAGTGGCACAGAGACATCTTCCCCCATCTTCAGCAACCCTGTAGAGTCTGCAGACAGCACGCTGGAGCAAATCGAATCCTCTTTTTTCCCCATCATAGCATTTGATTACTCAAGTGTGCCTGAAGTTTCTCTTGGCAGTCTGAGTTTGAGGGAGCTCCGGGAAGCACAACTTGAATCAAAGAGATCACCAAAACTTGAGCACAGAGCAGTCACAAGAGTGAAAAGCATGATGAGCACAGAGTGCCGAAGCCTTCAGAGACACAGGACTGAGGAGCATGGCTCTTATAACAAGCCTGTTGCGAGGATGCTCCCTCACAGCAAGAAGTGTGAAGCACCTGATGGGTCTGGGCAGGGCCAGGTTGAAGTTGTCACTCTGGTTCGAAATGAGCACGAGTCATTCGGCCTGGATTTGGAAATCCAAGCCATGCCTTTAAAGGTTGTTGTCACAGGGATGCGGCCAGGTGGAGCAGCAGAAATGGTAATTTTTGAATTTGAGATGCTTTGTTATGCTTTGCTTTCCCATTGCAGGTATTATTATTGTTGTTATTATTGGTTTTGATGTTATTATTCAGCAAGTGATCTGTGGAGAGTAAGAGTAAGTGAAGTTTTTGTCTTTGGTGCATAAAACATCTCATCCCATATTGTTCTGAAGCTGCTGTTAAATGAGATGTTTCTGATTCAGAAGTGCACCCAGGCTGATTCAAAACCAAGAAAGGCAGGACACTAATTTATTGAGATGGACCCATCCCCACTTGCAGTTGTGGTTTTAAGGAAATGCAGTTTTTGTATTTGTTTTACCAGGGGCAAAGACAAAATAAGTTTATCCTGGTGGTAAAATTTTTAATTATGGTCTATTATTTTATATGAACGTGTCCCTGTATTACACAGATCTGGAACTAATAGGCCTTACCTACTGCCCAGGTTCACGAAGAGCCATGGCAGTACTAGTAAACCATTCCTCTTCTGCATCTCATACATGCCTATGGATACTTTCTTCATGCTAGATGTGGAATTACTGACATAGGTACAGAAGTGCAGAAAGAAGGAGAAAACTCTGGTGAACAAACCTGGATGTAGCATTTTTAATATTATTAGTGGCCACTAGATTAAGAGGGGATATGGCATAGTTTGAATGGGGCCGGGAGATCTGATTTGAGGTTTGTTCCTGCCCTTTTCTCTGACTTACTGTGTAGTGTTTAGAAACATAGTCAGACTTTTACCTTAGGAGTTCAGTCCCTGCCCAGTTCAGTTGTTTAGGAGAGTTTCACCAGAAATATAATTCATACATGAATTTCAAAAATGATACACAGTCCTGAAGAAGCCAGAGCTGGTTCATCCCAATTCATTTAAGTGAAGAGGGTTATGTCCTCCATCCTGATACTGGTCTCTCAGAGAAACCAGCAGATCTTCTGACCTTCCTGTTTTAGATTGATCTTTAATTCTCCTTCTGGCAAAAGCAGTCTGCTTTTTATTTACATGTTGGCAAACTGACAGCAGTGATACCTGTGCTCTGCAGTGATGTGAAATAGGGGTTGTTGCTCATGAGCTATTAATTGTTTCACTGAAATCTTTGCCCCTGTGGCGAGGCTTCTGATGTGTATTTGTAATTTCCTCGGATCTTTCATTGCATCAGGGATCAAAGGGCAAGATGGCTGTAGGAGATGAGATTACCACAATCAACAGTATCCCTGTCAGTAAGATGACGTACGAGGAAATCTGCTTGCTTATGCAGTGTCTTCCCACATCTGTAACCCTGGAGATCCAGAAAGCGGCACCAGGTGAGAAAGTAGTTTTGCTTTCATACCATTTTTTCTGGGTACCAGTGAAGAAAATGCCCTTGGATCAACTGGGTCTGACCTTCTGCTGCAACAGCTTCCCACATGGGTCCAGACAAAAAGATAAAGGATGTTGTGTCTGCATTGATGAGCCAAGCAAAGCACTTCATCACCAAACCAGGCTTCAGGAGCCTCCCTAGTACCATGATGAGGGGAGCAAATCTACTCCTTTGTGAAGCTTTCAAAGTCCCCACATAGACTATGTCCCTCCTGCCAGCATGTGCAGAGGTCTGAGTCATTTCATGCAGACGGGGAGCTAAAAGAGCAGTGCCCCTTGTCCTGGCAACCTGTTTTATTGCTGTACTTTTTCATTAAATGTATTGACCCCTTATAATCAAATCTCTCTCTCTCTGCCTTAAATCTAAAGTTTTTTATGAACGGCTAAAAGCCTCTGTTGTTTCTTTTCTTCCTTTCTCTTTCGTGTTTTAGAATTCTCTGAAGTGTAGGTAGATGAAACAGAAAACCCAAGAAAATTAAAACCTTATAAAAGTTTATTTGTATATTTCTTTATAAAAAAGATTCTAGTGTGAACTGAAATATTTGATACCTCCTTACTTTCTGCTCAGGCCTTATTTATGCTGCTACAGCAATATATGGATCCCCACAGACTGTACAAATTATGTGGTGTGGAAATGAGTGTTTGAAAAAGAAAAGCACACTTTTCAAATTCAGGAAGAACATAATATTTTGCTTTGTTCTAGCTTATGATCTTTGTGTACCTATTAATACCTGGTAACCTAAAGTGCTTCCAGATGCTTGACTTCCAGTCGTTCTTTAAAGGAATTCCAGGCTTGGCAGTCTTGTTCTTGTTTTCTTAGATTGCTGTGGCTTTTGCATACCAATAGCACTGGGGTAAGGGCATGTTGGCACTCCTTTATTAGGCATCTCTTCTGCTTTACCCTTCCCCTCTCCCTATCCCATTGGCAGAGAAGAGAGTCTCTCCAGTGTGTGATCCCACATGCAGAAGCAGGGCAGCACTTGAAATCCTAACCTGGCTGCTTCAAATTGCTCTGTGGAGACATCTTTCCCTTTGTTGACTCCAGGAAGAATCAAAACTAATTACCTAACTACAGTGATGTGGATAATCCTGTGCAAGAAGTACAGAGATGTGCAGGGATATTTGAATGAGCAGGAAAGGATACTGACATTGTGAATTACCTGTCCTTCTCCATGCATTTTCTGGCCCTCCTGTCATAGTAACTGGCCTTTGGAAGGCAGCTTGAATGGGGATGCATGTTTCAGAAGCAGTGTAGAGAGGAGGAATTTGGTGCTTAGCTTGAAGTGCTGAAAATGGAAGTTATGGAGAAAGGGGTGAACAGAAACATGTTTCTGAAGTGCAGCAGTGGCAGGGAGCTTGGTGTGTTGCCCGGAAATGGGTTAAACATGTACTGGAAGCAAAGAAAGGTCTGTGCCAGAAATGCTGTAAAGCCCATGTGTCTAATGGGTGTATAACGTCACCCATGCATGCCACATTAAACACCTGCAGAAGTGCCAAGAGTCAAGTTCTTTATGCACAGATCATCACTGTGTTGTCTGCTCACCTTTGCTATGTCAGGGCTTTCTGTGCTCTCTGAAGAGTCTATTGGAGACTTCTTTGATCAAACAAGTGATGAAAAGTGGTGCTGCTCAGCGTGACTTACTGCATGCTGATACTTTGCTAGTTGGCTGCTTGACTGTTGCAGTTTCAAAGATGAGAATTAAACAGATCATGACGACTCACCTTGGACAAGTAGATTGCTCCCTTCTGCGTGCTTCTCAATTACACAGGGCTATGATTAATCTGAGTTGTTGTAAACATCATTACAGAAGAGGAGGAGTGCAAAGCAAAAGGAAAACATGTAGTCTGACTACGTGGGTGTCTGCTTTTGTAATAAAACCTGGTGTTTTGTGTATCACTTTGTATATCTGACAGGATTTTGGTCTTTTTTTTTTTTAATCTTGATACAGCTGTCAGCAGATTTACAAACCTCATCCTGTCTCCAGGGGTAGACAGTCAAAATCAGGCCAATGTCAACAGCGTCCTCGCAAGTGAGGAAGAGCCGACTGCTGGGAAGAGAGAAAGAGCAGGTTTGCAAAATACTGTGGGTGGCTGCGCAGCGGAGAGAGCAGCACTGCCACCTGATGCCGCGAGCAAAGACGTGCACAGAGGTGCCGCAAAAAGCAGTCGCGAGGACTGTGCTGCCATCCCTGTCACCAACATCGATGACTTGCTCAGCCAGATGGGCACTCCGGAGAGCAGGGCCCCGCGCACCCCATCGCGCGCAGAAAGTCCCCTCCGAGATGAGTACACCACAATGTGCTGCTGTGGCACCGATGAGGGCTGTCCCGGGTCTGAGCCACGAGCAGCCAAGGAGGAGCTGCTGGACAAAACTGTGAATTGTGGAGCTAATGCACAAGGGGTTTTGGGGCTTTCTGTGTTGGACTCCATTAACACAGGCAAACTTTTTACTGTGAATAAAAACTCTTTAAATAACTATTCTAGGAATTTTAGCAGTTTAAGTGAGGACGAGTTGCCTGCAGCAAACTCTGTGGACAGGAAAAGAAGTGACCCGTTTCCAAAGTCTATGTATGGGGCTGCAGAGGATTCTCACTCAGATGCAGAGTCTGTCACAGAAACGTTTGATGGTGCTAGTGAGATGTTGCCTGGGCAGTGTGCTGCTGCCAGTGCCCCTGCAGTCTGTACTGTAACAGAGTCAGATGAGGAGCAAATTGAGATTTGTTGCACAAACAATGAGCCGCAAACGCCTGCACAGGAGCAGCATCCCATGCCTAGAACAAGCTCATCCTCACTGTCCCCACTGCACCCTTACGGCAGCAAAGTTTTGCAAACTGAGGGCTGTGCAATGTGTGGGTCACTGGAGACAAGCATCAACAAACTAGGTTTGGAAGATCGTAGTGGTCCCAGTCCATGTCCCTCACAGTGTTCAGGTGTGTCTTCTCCATCCTTGTGTTCTTCCTCAGTTTTTCTGCCAGAAAAAGATGTTGTGAAGAATTCAGTCAGTATCCCTGAAGTTTACTCTTTCTGTAACAATGGTGCCTTACGTACAGAAGAACAGATGGATTTGGGGAACTGTAAAGGACATATGAAATGCCATGAATCCATTGAAGAGGAAGGGTCTCTGCACTGCAAAAAGACAGGCTTCTGCTCTGCTAGAAATGGTGGTGTCTTGGAGAACAGCTTGCTTGAGAAAGAAGGATATGATGATGAGCAGAGATCCAAATCTGAAAGCAAAACAGTGGTTGATGGCTGTAATCATGCTATTAGTTCTTGCTTGGTGAAGAAAGAAACCAACAGTTTGCCCAACTTGACTAAACCAGACAGCAATCATATGAATGCATCATCAACAAGAGGAATATCACTCAGGTCACCCTTTCCCACTAGATCTAAAGATCCAAAGGCTAATACAACTCATGACTTGCCAGGGAAAAGTGAGAAAATAAACTCTGTGACTTCAGGAAGGACTTCAAATGGAAAAGTCCAAAGCTCAGGCACAAATCACTGCAAAGGAGCTGCAGTACCGCACAGCCCATCCTCACAGAAAAAATCCTGTCAGGAGTCTAAAGGAATGGCACAAAAAAGTATAATGGACACCCTTTTAAATAATCAGAAGGCCAAAGCAGGACCAAAGCTAAAAGGGTTCACCATCAAAAGCAAAGCAAAGACAAATTCAGATTCTTCTGGCAGTAGTTCTACCAAAGTGAATGGAGCTGAACAGAAAAGGGCTTCTGTTTCTCCACAGCTGTCCCCAAAACTCCTGGGAAAGAAAACACCATTGACCCATAATTCACCTACATACCCAGATACCGGCAAGAGCATTTCAGCAGCTTCAAGGACTCTGAAGTCAGAGCTAGAAAGTAAACCGTCTCTCACAATTTCTGAAGATTCCCTGCTGCCTCTCCTGAATGGCACTGGCAGCCCAGCAGCAAGTGGTGAAATGAAATGTGGCTGTGGAGAGCTAACATGGGGAAAGCCAAAAGAGAAGCAGATTTCCATGCAGGCTGTGGCGTGTCAGGGTAAGGGTGCTAAGGTGGATGATTTCAAAGCCAGAGACAGTCAGTCCAAAGTCACTTCACCTCCTCAGGGGATACCAAAAGTGGAGTATGTTAAAGGGAGGACTGATAACACTGAAACAGCCCTGAACACAATCAAGAGCATTTACAGTGCAGATGACCTTAGGCAATTAGATCTGCAAAACGTAGGACCATCTGCTGGAGGCTGTTCTTCTTCATTGAGGTCTCCCGCAATTCAGCAGGAGCAGCTGGAAGGGCAGGAGATCCAGCGCACTTTCATTGAGGTGAAGCTTTCCTCGTCATCATCCCCTTCCTCCTCCTCCTCTGCCTCTTCCTCACCAGCATCATTTTTGCAGCTACCTTTGCTGGAGAAAACAGAAGAGGTGAATGCAGAAGTGCCTCGGCTGACTGAGGAGATGGGGACCATGCAGTATTTCTCGAAAGCAGGTGCTGCTGGAGACAGACATCTCTGTGGCTTGTCAAAACCTGTGACGAGGACCTATTCAATGCCAGCCCAATTATCGGGTCACTTGAGGGAAGACTGCCACATTACAGAGGTTCATCCTGTGCAAGGCCCCCAGGGCCATGCTGCAGAGGAGAAATACACCCAGAGGATGTTAAAAGTAGTTCACCTGCAGAGTGGAAAGGAGCAGGTGCACACTTCCAAAAGTGCCCAGAAGGTACATGACACGTCCCCCTCAGCCAGTGACGTCAGCTACCCCACCGCTGATAAGCTGAGGAGCTTCAGGAGGAATTACTACTACTATGAGCTGAACTGGCCTCATGACCCTATTTCATCCTTCTCTGTCAAACAGAGGATCAAATCCTTTGAAAACCTGGCAAATTTTGACCGGCCTATTGTGAAGGCCATTGACATATGCTCATCTGCAAGATTGCCCCTCACCAGGAGGTCATGTGGTGGGTTGGCCACCCCATCCAACTCTGTTGAGACGCCGTGGGCGCTGAGGCGCAGCTTGAGTTCCTATGGCGGCAGCCCCAGCCCAGCCAATGCCATGGCCAAATCTCCCTCCAGTGCAGAGCCTGTGCATGTGGTAGAGGGTGACAAAGGGGACAGAAAGCCCCAGAAGAGCGAAGAGAGCAGCTCTGGGCCAGATGTGGCCACCTTCCCCACCTCGACCTCTCAGGTGCGCCGCAGTCGAGGACTGGGGCGACCACCACTGTCCCGCTCCAGGCTGCGGGAGCTGAGAGCCCTCAGTATGCCTGACCTGGACAAGCTGTGTGGAGAGGGCTTCTCGGGCCCACCGCAGCCTGCCTGCTTCAGGACAGAGCTGGAAATCACGCCCCGCAGAGCCCTTGGCACACCAGGCCAGAACGGAGCAGCTCTGCCAGCCCACTGCGGCCCCGCAGAGGCAGGTGGGATGGCAATGGGTGCTTGCAGCCCCCGGGACAGTGGCTCAGGAACACCAGGTTCTGCCTCGGATGATGATGTGCCCCATGGCAGCTCTCTGGATGGAGAAAACAGCTGGTCCATCAGGTTGGTGTCAGCTTTCGCTGTTTCATTTTCATCCCTACAAGCCCTACCCAAGGCAGAGCTTCTGCTTTGTGCCAGGTATGGCCCAAAGCATGTTTCAGCTGTGGCTCCAACCTGCTGTCCCCTCACATTTCAGGGTGTCATTCATGCTCTTGATGCCTTGGAGCTCCCATGCTGCTGTCTGTTGGCACCCGTGCTCCAGTACAGGATGAAACATTTTATCCTGACATGGCTGGGTTCCTTTTCCACATCCCCTCTAACTGGTTTTGGTCAGTTTTTGGCCACATTACAGCACAGCAGCGGTGGTGGAGTGGAGGCTGTGCAGCACTGGCTGCCAGCACAGCGTGCGGTGACAAACAAGCTGTTTGTCCTGCCAGAAGCAGTCTTCAGATGTAGCTGTCTCTTTGTTAATGTCTCTTGCTAAAACCTTTGGGAAGGATGAGGGGAACAGAACAGAGACTGATTTTCAGAGTAAACAGTCTTCTCTCCCCCTTCCTGTTCTCCCAGTTTTCTCATTTCTTACCAGTTTTCAAGATTTCTGCTTTAGCATTTATCCTAATGCAACTTACACTGTATACCTGAAATGCATCTCTACAGAGTCAAGAAGTATAAAGTTCTTCTATCTTTTCATTTTAGTTTGGATCAGCTCATTGTCTCAAGCCTGGACCAGCAAAAAATGCAATCTGTTTTGTCAGCAGTAGTACCAAAATGTGATGTTGCTGCTGTGCTGCAGGAAGTCAAAGCACAAGTAAAGGTAAAAACCAGAAGATAAAACTAGGTTATTGGTGGATTTTTAAGGGTTTTCTTAATCACAGACAGAATCTTTTCCACTTTCAGAGCTCCTCCAGTAGTTCTGTGGTAGGTTACTGTATCAACTGCAGCTGGTGTTAGCTTTACTAATGCTGGGTTTTGAATGCCTGCTATAAACCCAGAATAATTTTAAATGGCTTTTTGTATAAGAAAGTTGAAAGGCAGTTTTGAGTCACAATAAATAGACTTAGTTTAAGGGGAGAAGTATGCCTCCACCTGTGTTTGCCAGTAATGGCATATCAGAATTTAAGTTTCCACCAGCCATCTCGATCAAACTCAATTTCCCCATTGTACAAGGAAAGCTCTGTTCCTCTCTGTGCCTGGAGGCACCTGCCTTTTGCTGGAAGCTGCAATCACAGAAATTGAATTAATTTTGTTTAATGCTGAATTGGTGACTTGCAACACCAGAAGGCGGCTACTAGTGGGTTTCTAAAAGACTCCTATGACCTTTTTGTTCTCTTCTGTGGAAACTGGTTGTTGCATCAAGATCGCCTGCTTCATTGTCTGGATGACTGAAGGCAGCCTCCAATCTAAATGACTACGAGAACATTACTTCCCAGTTTTCAGTGTTTCTGTTTGTAGGATACATCCACATCCTTTTTAAATCAGAACAGAAATTGATAAAATGACAGCACTGAAAGGGAAGCTGCCATCTGGTCTTCATAACTGTTGGCTGAGCTGCATCTGGAGTGTTCCTTGAGTCTTATTCTCAAAACCTTCTATTTCAAATGTAGAACAGGCTTGGGGGAAAAGGACCTCCTCAAAATATCCAGCTTTATCTCCTTGCAGAGGACAGCATAGCTAAAGCATGCAAGTCTCAAAGCTTGGTGAGCCAAGGGGGTTTGCTTGGTTTACTGATAAAATTAGGTTTGGATTGTACAGCTGGCCAAAGGTAATTAAGTGTTCTTTAAAGTATTTTGCGTGGGGTCTTGGAGAGATTATATATTTATGCCACTTTTCAAGGCCTGAAAACTCAAGTATTTATAAAGCTGAATGCTCTTTGGAATGCACTCCTTGTCTGCATAGTTTCTTATCCATATTTAAGCCTAGTATGGCGCATACACTGGAAAATTTCATGCTGTTCAAATGGTGGATTTTGAATCTGCAATAGAACAGTTCTTCATAGTTATGCAGTTGCTCAAAAATGAGATAGAGTGCTTGATTTGGACTGAGAACTTCCCTGGGAAGAGTTTGCCATCATCTTTTGGTCTGAACAGTTCCGAATTTATTGTTAACATTTAATAAAGGCTACTAAAAAACAACAAAACAATTATAAAAAGCATCTTATTTAGGTCTCTCTGACTGGTATCTTTGGCTAACAGTCTAAAGAGAGGTGATCACTGGAGGCCTGGTTTGTCCGTTGTGTATCCAAGTAAAGCAGTAAGCATCCTTTGCCAGGTCTGTGTCCCCAGTGGTATGTGTGCTGGTGAGGGGCTGCTTTGAGTGCTGAGAAGGGAGGGAATGCATGACCTTGGCAATGAGAAGCCATCGTCCACACTGTCTTGTTGACTGGCCCAGGATATATGGTCCATGGATAACTGTTGCAATTTGAACCTCTGACTTTTTCGTTTTTTGCTTCTCCACGTGTAAGCAAATTAAGTTGAGGTATCAAGGGCTGGAAAGAACCTGACCTCTTGAATAAAAAGGGTTGCTGTAATACTTAACAGTCAAAAGATATTTGTGTGTTTCCATTGCCCTGTCTGCACTTGGAAAGAGGCTAGCCTAGATACTTGATTGATTTTAGTATTTCTAGCCTAATGTAAAGCTGTTCTCACTTGAGCATAGGTGGCAAGGGTCTTAGCATCTGCAAAACATTGGGGACAAAGATGTTCATCCTTGACTGCTCCTCTCTCCCTGATGCTCATGAATCAATGATGTGGAGCAGGGTGGCATCAGTTTCTGACATTTGCTCCGAGTATTGCAGGGGTGCCTCTGATGCAGGAAGTCTTCCACAGACACTATTGGGCAAAAAAACATGCAGTGAGACCAAGCATTTGACTTCTGTTTCAGTAAATAACTAGTATTCTGTGGTTCCCTGTGCCATTTGAAGCAAAATTAAAAGGCAAATGCCGAGTTAATCTGTTGAGTTTAGTGGACTAAGTATGTCATATAATGCTAAATATATGACATATATAAGAGGTTGGTTTCTAATGATTTGCTATTAGTTTTAGTGTTGGCAGTTTCTGGAAATTACTGATATTGAATGGGATCCTGGGGAAAAGCTGAGAAACCTGCTCCCTACTTGCTGTGTCTGATGCTCTGTGCCACAGGTGGTTACTATCCTCTTGCTCCCAAATTCCTTCTTGCAGTTCCCCTTACACCATAAAATGTGGTCTCTGTGACACAATGCCAGACCTGCTGGATAGGAATGCTTCTCCCTCAGTTCAGGAGCTATTGACTGTAAAAGGCAGAGAGACCCTGCAGAGAGACCTTGACAAATACAAGGGCTGGGCAATCACCAACTGCATGAATTTTAATAGACAAGTGCTGGGTTCTGCACCTGGGACAGGGCAACCCTGGAGGTATGGACAGACTAGGGAACGAAATACTGGAAAGCAGCGCCAGGAAGGGGACCTGGGGGTCCTGATGGATGGCAAGTTGAATATGAGTCAGCAGTGCCCTGGCAGCCAGGAGGGCCAACCGTGTCCTGGGGGTATCAGGCAAATCATCTCCAGCTGGTTGAGGGAGGGGATTGTCTCACTCTGCTGTGCGCTGGGATGGCCTCACCTCGAGTCCTGGGTGCAGTTTTATGCACCACAATACAAGAAGGATATAAAGCTCTTAGAGAGCATTCACAGTAGGGCTACGAAGATGGTGAAGGGGCTTGAGGGAAAGCCATGTGCAGAGTGTCTGAGGGCACTTGGTGTTTTCAACCTGAAGGAGACTGAGGGGAGAACTCACTGCAGTTACAACTTCTTGTGAGTAGAGGAGGAGGGGCAGGCACTGATCTCTGCTCGGGGGAGGACCTAAGGGAATTGCATGAGGCTGAGTTAGGGGAGGTTTAGGTTGGGTATCAGGAGAAGGTTCTTCCCCCAGAGGGTGGTTGGGCGCTGGAACAGGCTCTCCAGGGAAGTGGTCACAGCACCAAGCCTGACAGAGTTCAAGAAGCGTTTTGACAACACTCTCTGGCACGTGATGCAATTCTTGGGGTGGTCCTGTGCAGGGCCAGGAGTTGGATTTTGATCATCTTTGTGGGTCCCTTCCAGCTCAGGATATTCAATGATTCTACAGTTCTCTATTTTGGCAGCAAGCCATCATTTTGAAGAAAGCAACTTTACACCTTTGTTCTGGTCTGGAACCAAGTTCAGCCCTGGTGCAAACCTGCACTGATCCCTTTCCTGTGCTGGATGCTCCCATTTCTACAGCAGCACAGCTTAGTTCTGTCTAGATCATTGATAGAATCCTTACTTTCATCTCCCAAGTGTAACCATTTTTTCTGCTGTCCTACCTGACCTTACCAAGCTTTCAGTATGTAGTCACTGCTCCTTGCAGAACTGTGCAGTACTGCTGAGAAGAGGTTGATGCAACTGCCCTACATAACTGCCTTTCAAGAGGAAGGAGAAATGGGATAGCAAAAGCATTAGTAATTCCCTGAAGAGAAATGTCCAGAAAGGTTTATAGAAATTATTGTGTTTTGAATGGAAAATACTGAGCCATGCAAAATTGATTACCACCTGTGAAAATTAGGCTGCCCAAGGATTAATGCCATTTCACTACCCTAATTTTGACTTTACTTTCTATTCTTGCACTGGCTGAAGAAACCTTTGCTGTCACCTGAGTTCTCCTAGATGCCTGCTACTCATCTGTAGCACGAAGAGAAATCCATTTCATATCTCAGTTTCAGTTCCTTGAGTTGCTTTTTTTTTCACCTGCCATAATCTGTGGGTACTGGGAATTCATCATTTGTGTGAAAACTTGGTCTTGATCTTTGGTTTGGTGTTTCTTCTTCTCTTTCTCATGAACCTCCATATTTCTACTAGAGCAAAGAAGACACATACTTTGTAGTCTTGCACAAAGAAGAAGGAGCTGGCCTGGGATTTAGTGTTGCTGGAGGAATAGATTTGGAACAGAAATCAGTCACGGTAAGTGATGGCTACAAGTCATTTTTTTACAAAGCTCACTTTTTAAAGCAGGCTGGTGATTAGATCAATGGTCGTTCATCAAGACTCACTACAAGTCATTTGCAGTCATAAAACATTGTCTCTCAGAGGTGGCAGCATACCATCTGCCACTGAAATCACAGAGTGTCTGGGGAGCGTAATTTTTACTATTGGAGATGGATACCAATTATGTTTACAGTCTTTAAAAATCTGTTGCCCGATGGGGTTGACTAAATCTAAATCCTGTGCATAAAATTCTGCATTTCATGCAGTTGCAGCACATGCAGTCTTTTCGGACAGAATTTTACTCCCAGCCTTTGAGAGTAAACACTGTGCAGCAAAGTTTTTGAGGATTTTTCAAATCCTGAGGCTGATTGTTTCAGAACTCAGCAAACATTTTGTATTTCACATCACAAATTTGGTTTGTGTTATTAAGGCCCAAGGGTGGGCAGTAGATGAAGGTTGTTGTTTTGTTTGGTTTTTTCCTAAATCTTGTCCAGCATTCTGAACCAGACATACTGTGTCCCATTAAGTGATGTTGGTATGTAAAAAGTGACACAGACACTGTTCAAAAACAGATCAGTGAGACAGAAAACTGCTGTCCCATGTGACAGTTTCTTTACTCAAGATACACATTTAAATTCTGAGTGATCCATTAAGTGCTGAGATTAGAAGAAGGGTTTGTCCTCAGTTTTGGGGCCTGCCCTTGTAGGATTCTTCTACTTTTTGCTTTTAGACAAGACCAATACAAATAAGTGTATTTTATATTAAGCTGTCATTAAATTACAACATGGTCACAGTCTAGAGAATGGAATCTACTTCTCATTACCGAAGTTGTTCCCTGTCTCTGGCCCAAACAGTCACAGTGAGCAAGAGGAAGGCTCAACAGTGTACCACCCCATGGAGTTCCTCACCTAGAGACTGGAACTCTACCTAAAAAATGAAATCTTGAGGTCTCTCAGGCTGAGTAACTGATGAAGTCTTTCTCCTGAATTCTGTTGGCCATGAGACCAAGGGAGCATCAGCTCCTACTCTTCCCAGATGCTCTTTGTTCAGTGTGTAAAGCATGCTCCTCACATGGGAAACATTTTAATGTTCTTGGCCTACTGGGATTATGGGTCCCAGTTGGATTTAGGGCTGCCAGTGGGTGCTGAGGTGCTGTTATGTCCACACTTTGGTGCAGAGATAGAAATGCCTGGTGAGAGAAAGCAGCAGATGTTTTGCACGTAACTCCTGTGTTCCACTTCCTATTTGTATTTGCATGTCTACATCTATTACTGAAGCCGTTATGCCAGCTTTGAATGCCTGCTTAGATTGGCTGGAAATGCATCTCCTTGAATCTGTAGGATTGTGGCAGGTGTCTGTCTCAGCATGGACCTGCAGTGAGAGGGAGCAGGAGCCAAAAGGCTTCTGATGCCTTGCTGTGGTCTGGGTAGTAGGATAAATTCCTAGAGAAAAATGCAAAATTGTGACCACAGACTTGCTACCTTGAACCTTTGACAGGAAGACCTAGAACTGTCTCCATGGGAAACCATATTCTGGCTGCTGAAATTACTGTGCCTAGTAGGCAAGTCCTTAAATACTGGGTCTTGAGTCTTTTAGTCAGTTCTTTTTGGTAAATGGCACATATCAAAAGTTGCTGGAGTTTATTCAAAGTTTAATTCATTCTGAATAGAGTATTTTTTCCCTAGAAGAATGCATTTCAAGGCACTAAATCAGCCCTCTGCATCTATTTGCATGGTATTTAATCAGCCAGATTGAGACGAACAATTAAATATTTGTACAGCTGCAGTAAGTCAGAGCCTCTCTTTGCACAGATGTTTAGAAGTGTGTGTTTGAAAACAGCACAGGATGCATGTCCTAGTCAGTGTATATGGGGGAGTGCATGTCACACACCACAGTGTTCTAGGTGGTTGCTGTAGCAAGGATGTGGATTTAACCTGTGTGTCATTTGATACATGTTAATTGAAGACCTTTGAGGAGTTTAGTGAAAGCATAGGTGATTTGTGATATTGCATTCCCTAACTGGTTTGGGTTATTTTTGGCTTAGAAATTACTGTGCAATAATACCATCTTTTCCTGTGAATTCCCCCATCCTTAACTGCAGTTCTGTCCAGTCACTTAGTCCTTGATATTTAAGGATATTCACTGGAGCAAATGTTACTTGATATCCAGGCAGTGGGCCATGACTGCAAACTTTGGTAGGGTGTCTGTGCTCACCTTGGCCTTTAGAACACTGTGTGTGGTCATGAGGTTAAAACATACTTGTTAAAATCTTTCTTGTAGGTCCACAGAGTGTTTTCAAAGGGAGTGGCGTCTCAAGAAGGGACTATCCATCGAGGAGATCTTGTTCTGTCAATCAATGGCAAGTCTCTTGCAAGCTCAGTCCATGGGGATGTCCTGAATACTCTTCATCACGCAAGACTGTACAAATATGCAGTCATTGTCATCCAGAAGGAAAAAGACAAAGCAAACAATTTCTCCAGACTTGAGACATCAGCTACTGGCAGAAAATGTGTGGGGTCTGGAAAGGATGTTTCCATGGAAATAGGAACAGGTATGATCTTTGTCCAAGAACAGTTGGAAGGATTCCCTTGCAGAGCAGACTGAAGGGAAAAATGTCCATGTGTTTTAGATTAAAAGCGTCTGTGCCTTATATGATCGAAGGGAGCAAATGAAATTACCTTTAAATTTTATTTATTCTCTTTGGAGCCTAAATGAAGTTTGGGTTTGGGTTTTTTTTTTAATTGTCATAACCAGGCACAAACTTAGAAGACATAA
This sequence comes from Myrmophylax atrothorax, assembly GCA_026770055.1. Classification (NCBI taxonomy): domain Eukaryota; kingdom Metazoa; phylum Chordata; class Aves; order Passeriformes; family Thamnophilidae; genus Myrmophylax; species Myrmophylax atrothorax. The sequence continues at coordinate 9,617,403 of JAOXXN010000364.1, read as the reverse complement.
TTTAGGGTGTAATCCAATTTCTGCTTAAGTAAGTGATTCCACATATTCTTCCAATCCAGGATAAACTTCTTTTAAATAATAACAGTAGTCAAAGCAAGAGTCACACACCAAAAAATAATTTTAAAAAAAAAAATCTCAAAGAAAACCCCATGCTCTGCAGTTTGTTATTCAGAGGGACTTAACTTCTTCTTTGTAATAGCAGGTTTCATACTGTTTCTACTAAAAAGATAGAAAAATTATTTTGATATTACAGTAAATGGAAGTAAGCCATATTGAAGTCAGCCATCTCATAGGAAACTAGGAATAAGCGATTTAAGCAGAAATGTATCAGTGAAATAGTCAGTTCATGTTCAGGAACAAGACATCATTTTTGTGTGAAGGCTGCACCTGAGGTGGTACAAAGAGATCTCTGAATTTTTTTGTGGATTTAAGACCCAAAGCCATTCAGTACCTGGCAATATTACACTGCTTGGAAGCAGGAGATGACCTGCTTCAGTCCTGCACTGCTGCAGTTTCCCTGGGAGGGAGTGAGCCATGGTTACATCTTTGTGCTGAGAGAATTGGCAAGGTCTTTCCCTGCCTTCCAGGGTGACACCAGGCATTGAGCTCAGATCATCTCAAAACCAGGACATGGTGCTGCCACTCACCCATTTTTCAGTCTGTTGGCTGTAATCGTTACTGTTTGGAGGGTTCTTTTTTCTGTAGCAGTTTCTGTTGTTTTATGCTTACAAGGAGTTTTATGATACAACTTTGTAACACAGCTTAAAAAATAGAGAGAACTCTGTAAATAAATCGATCAGCCTTTCTGGAATTGCTCCCGTGGATATAATACATGTAATTACTTCGGAATAATTTTCTACTAAACTCCCTGTGTCCTGCACCCTGAATAAATGCAGAATGTCTGCTGGCTCCAGGCACTAGGGGGCAACAATACCTCATGAACAAGATAGTGTTGGGTTATTCAGAACATGTTTTCATCCTTGAAGGCAAAGCACATTTCTAGATGTTTTAGATAAGATTTAAATTCATCGGAGATAACTGTAGCAGTAATTTGTGATAATGCAGACTGCATAATTTTTGCATTCACACAGAGCAAATAGGGTCATGCTTTCCAAAATTGCAGATTTATTTCATCCTAAGTGAAATCATACTTTATGTCAGCTACAGCAATACTGTGTTTCAAAAATATCTGCTATGTAGGAGGCAGGGTGCAAGTACAGCAAATGATGATAATACCCATAGATACGAGACCAGAAACAATTCTTCACTCTAGTGAGTGATTACACATTTTTCCATAAGAGGATGGAATGTGTTTGCTTAATGTAACATTTCATTCATTACTGTTATTTAAAAAGATGTGACTCATTTAATAAGAAAATAGGAACAACTGAAAGAAAAAAGATGCTCTCTACTCAATACTTCAGTAATTTTTCAGTGATTTTGTTGATGTTTAGAGTATTTGCTAAATTTGGTAGCTATAATTTTTGCCAAAATAAATTGCCTTGGCAGGTGTTTGTTGAACATGTAAAATGAAAATGTCATTATGCATAAATGCACTTTGTACTGTCTCCCATTCACAGCTACAGTGACACACATTCACTTCTGAGAAACCAGGTGACATGTCCTAGTCCAAATACAAGTTGTATGCTGAATTGACTTGTCACTGCAGCAAAACTAAAACCAACAAAACACAACTTGCAGTTTACTGTTATCTGCATAACAAGATGCTCTGTATATTCTATTGCAGATCCAAACGTGGATATGAATGATGTCATCTGCGTTGAATTACTGAAAACTTCTGCTGGCTTGGGATTCAGTCTTGATGGTGGAAAAGCTTCCATTGCTGGAGATAGGCCCTTGCTTGTTAAAAGGATATTTAAAGGTACTTACAAGCATGCAGTGGATGTTGTCCAGTTTTCCTTTTGTGCATTGTACAGACATTTTAATTACTTTATTCAATGGTCTTTAAAGCAAGGGTGTTTCTTGTGGACCTCATTGATTACCACTTGCTAGCCAAAGTGGTCATTAGGGAAAAAAACACTCCTGGGAATGGCTAGGGATTGCATCTGCTAGTAATGTTTGTGGAGCAATCTGCTTTAGTAAATATGATGGATTTCCTTCCTGGGCTTGTCCACTGTTCTAGACATTAGATTACAGCAGCAATAATGGCCTGAGACATTCATGCCTCAAACAGTTCTCTTTTCTAAGAAATGCGCAGTGCAGATAATCCGTGTGGTTCTGAAGCACCACCCTGCATTATGCCCAATTATTAATTTTACTATATTTTTGTTCTTTTTTTAATAATGTATTAGTACTAGCTTTTGCTAAGAATATATGATGTTTGTATTCAAAAACTGCCAATCTTGGGAGCTTTCTTTGTTAGCATGTGGTTAAACTTATATGAACCATACATGGAAAGGAAACCAACCCCAGAACTACGCTATGACTTTGGTATGTCATATGTCAGTTTAGTCAGTTAGGATTACTTTTGAGTGATTTATTCTCTCATCAATACAAAAATCAAATAAGTATTTCCTGCATGACTTATCAGTTTTTTTTGTGTGTGTGTTTGTTTCCCCCTCTTTAGAGAGGGATTCTTGGGGTAAAGAGCATGTTTAATTTTTGAGCTCATTAATTTACATTCTTATATACAGTCCTTTTCCCCTCCCTGTGTCATGGATGATGTGAGTTTAATTATCATTATAGAAAACATACTTTCATCAACAGTGTATCTCTGTCTAGTTTTCTGTGTCTGGTGTGTTTTTCCTAAATTAGCTACTTCTATTTGGTTTATTCATACCAGAATTTGCAATATGTTGTATTATCTGCTTGTTTCCCTGTTAAAATTCCTTTTGAGAATATACATTTGTGCCACATACAACCTTCGTGATTATTTTATCAACCAGGTTTTCTTACAGCTACAGAGGTGACATAAAACATATTTCATGTACTTAGATTGTTTCCTTCAAAACCAGACACCTTTTCTAAGAACAAGGATTTATCATGGTTAAAAGAACCTTTTCTGTGAGATGCAGCGTGGGATAGGTTGCTAGAGCTGAGCTGGTCATAAGTGTTTTGTATTGAAATTGTTACAGTTGGAAAAATGGTTTATTTGCTGTTCATCACAGTGGAAGGCAAATTTTTGTGGCGTCACTGTTTTTTTTATTCTAACACTGACTTTTCCCCTCTTTGGCTTCTAGGTGGTGCTGCAGAGCAATCTGGAATCATAGAAACTGGAGATGAAATTCTTGCTGTTAGTGGAAAGTCATTGCTTGGCCTCATGCATTACGATGCCTGGAACATTATTAAATCTGTGCCTGAGGGGCCTGTTACGTTACTAATCAGAAAACATAGAACTGGAGTATGATGGAAGCACTGCATCTAATCACACTTGCTAAGATAAACCATTTAAAACTGTCAAAAAGCTGTCTGTTTCTAAAGTCACACAGAAGTGTCTTAATGCTCTACAGAGAGGTGCTAAGAGCCTTGGAGAACCACTGAGCAAGCATGTGATGAGCTTCGTAAAATCTCACCTAATTATTGGGGATGAAGGAAGCCAAATGTTAGAGACAATTTTATATTATGTGGCAGTTTTACTGGAACTTCCAAGACCTCTCCTGGGTTTGATTTAAAGTATTTTGACTGAGATAAATAACACTGTGCCTGTCCCTGATATTTTTAGTATCTGCAGAGTGTTGGTAGTAGAACTTGCTGGTTGCCATCCTGTTGACAAGGATGGGTTTTAGACTGTACTATATCACTTAGCTGTAATAAGACTTCAGGACACTTACTTAGGGTCTGGTCCTTTTTTGTTGTTGTAATAAGAGAATGTCTGGAACAATCTCACTTTATTCTTCTAAGTGCGGTTTTGCTAAAAATGCATGACGAAAGACTATAATTTTGCACAACTTTTATGCCTAAAACATGAGCATTTTATTGCAAAGCTGAAAAATCCTCTTAAAACTGATTAACTAACTCAGCATCCACCACAACTGAATCTGCTTTTAGATGCAACTTGTATCTGAAAGCAGTTGGCATTATAGCAGCAGAAATCTGTAAGAAAAAAATCAGGTCCAAATAATAGGTGATTGTCCACCAAGGTGTATACTGAGTTGTTAGATGTGATTAAAGTGGGGACAATAAAAATTGGGGTCTGAATTTTCAAATTTATGCTTCTAATATTAGGCACCTTTAAAATATATATATATTTTTAAAAGGGGGATAATTTCAAGTGCTGAGCACTTACAGATCCCACAGACTTCAGGAATCACTAAGTACATCTAACAGCCGGGCTGCTTCTATTTGTCTGCAAGAGGTTTAAGGTTGCCCGACTTGAAAGATTCAAGCTGAAAAGTGGTGATCTAAAAATGGGGATTATAACAGATTAAATCTGAGCTGGCCATATTTGTGGTGGCTTTTAACTGGTCTTCTTTGTTTTCTCCTGTCCAGTACTTATTTTTGTTTGTGTGAGAGTGGGTGAGGATGTGTGTGGATGACACAAGTGCGCCCAACTGTGTCAGAACTGGGCTGATATTGAGGATTCGAGATGGTGAAACTGAACACTATTTATGTAGGTGGGAGAAACCGTTGTGTTGGATATAGCAAAAAAGAAAGGGTTGCAGTGCCCTGGGCTCTTAGTTTGGGTGTTCTCACCTCTACTCACAGTAGAGGTATCAGTAGCAGCCCATGCTGCTGAGTGTTACTTAAAGTCTGCTGTGCTGGGAGGAGAGTGTATGGGTGCAAGAGATTAGACTCTGTTATTTCTCTTCCTACATCTGGGATAGCTAAACAACATAAAATACGTACAGGAGGAAATGGGCCAGTGTCCTTATCAGCTGAGAACAAGTTGTTTGTTCCATAGTGCTCAGGTTGTTCATCACATTAGGCTGGAGACTCCCTGCAGCCAACGTGCCCAGGGTGAAGAGCTCTCAGCCTGGAACCAGTCCAAGTCTGAAGTGCTGCCTACATCTGTAGTGAGCCAAGACACTGAGTAGCTGTTACGAAAAGGTCTGGGCTTGTCACTTGGCCCTACCCCAAGATCGTACTATAGTTCAGTTTGTTTACTTTTATTCAACAGTGCTTGCAGCAATTGCTTCCAGGTTAGTGTAGCACTCACTTGGGTTCATTTCTGTGACAGCTTCATTAGACTGGCACTTGTGATGTGCAGAGGAGAATTCAGTTCTGCGAGGCAACCTGAGACCAGATAACAGAAAAGCTGTGCAATGTTTGCCTAAAAATGAATAGATTTAACTCTTTTTCAGTGACATATTAGCATGTGAATCCAGGGAGAGATGCAGCTTTTGGTTACAGGAAAGGCAATACTGTATGTAGTCCTACAGCTCCTTTGCCTGCAGGTTCAGTGCTGTGAGATGACTGGGGAGTTGGGTCTCCTGTGAACCCAAAGCTCAGCTGCTCAGTCAGGACTGATCCTTGCCTCCAGTCACCTCCATGGTGGGAGAGGCTTCAGGAGGATGCAGACATAGGGCTGGAGGACCACACTGAAGTTCTAGGCCTGTGATGGTAGAGGTTACCCCTGCAGTATTTCCTATTTGCTGACAAACAGGGAGAAGACTTTTGGCAATGACAATTGAATGGTGAGGCCTTGTTTAAGAATGACCAAAATCTGACTGTAATAGCGTGTATAATAGATAAATAAAATGCATGTGGAATTTAATGCAGCGTAGTGAATGCATACCTGTATAAGTATAATACGTGCAAGTGCAGTACTGACTTTTTGCTACTTTAATGTGGTAAATCACAGTTGTGTTTTAGGAAATGGCTTTTTTTTTCAGTCCACAGTCTAAAATTTTGGCGGTTCCATGGCAGGGGGGCATATGTCTCCCTCACTCCTAAACCAGTGTGAGCTCAAAGGTAGTCTTCATTTTGTAAATTAAAGTTAATTTGAGGTGTCTTAAGATGATACGTGGTGGATATTTTCAGATGCTTATTTGCAGGTACTGTTCATTGTGAGTGATTTAGAAGGCTTTCATTTTTCAGTAATCAGATACTGTTTGGTATTTTATTTTACATGCACGTAGATAAGTGTTGGCTGAGTAACAGCAAACAGAAATGGGGATTTTAGTGTGTGATTCAGTAGTGGCTATAATTTAAAAGATAGGTTTAATGTTTTAAATCTGATAATAGTTACCATGGGTAGGATGATAACACTTCTCTACTAACATTAGAGCAAGAAAAAGAATAGTATTTAACCCTGATTGTTTCTGTTCCTGAAAATACCTTTGTTTGTTTGTTTGTTTGTTTGTGAAAAAACAAGAAACATCTTTACTGATGCTACCAGTGTTGATATGATTACAGTAACATTTCCTGACATCTCAGTTGGGGTGACATTCCCCAAAAAGGCCCTAGGATTTATGCATTGTGGGTGTCTGCTTTATTACAATCAAGATGGGTAGACCAAGCAGATGTAGTAAACCTTTGGTTACGCACCCGGCAAAGTAAATGTTATTTTTTTGAGAGCCTGGTTGCACTTAAATGAGAAAGGACGTTGCATTAGTTCATCAGTGTTCAGTAGGTTCACAACGATTTTTGGCCTTGCTGTTTGCATATAGGTCCCCATGGTGATTCTTTGCCCTACAAAAGTGTTGGCCAAACTTCAAGAGAGCAGTGACTCCCCAGCTGCGTCTTGGAAGATCAAAAAAATCATGGTGCAATTATGCACTTCTTCACCAGGAAGCCAAAGGCATTCCAGACAAGACAAATTTGCTCCTAGATGGAGAAGGTCTGGTAGAGGGGTTTGTTGCATCCAGGCCTGGGGCAGCTGAGGGTGCACATCCTGGATATGAGAGCGGTGCGTTGCTGCCATTGCATATTCTGCAGCCTTTTGTACCTGGAAGCTCTTTCCAGTTTCTGTAGGGACTGCATCTGCATTAAAACCTCTGAGATTAGGCCTAAATTAAGGAGGGGAAAACATTTGATTGTTTTCTTGCTAAAAAAAAAATCTGAGGACAAGCAAGTATTAAGAAACTGTTGAGTGATTCATATTTCCTAATGACCCTCGCTTAAAATTAACCCTGGTTAATGTTCTGCAGTGGTTCTTGTCAAATTTTGAAGGAAGTGTTCCCAGATGGGAATGTTTACCTGCTTCTACTTTTCGCGTATGTAAATGTACAAGTGGAAATATTGATGAATAGTAGACTAGATCATGTGAGAAATGGGGATCCCACTTTAAGTAGATTTTATGTGTTAGGCTGATACACTTATTGTATGATACTGTATATTTACACTTTTATTTATATAAATAAAACTTCTTTTAATGAAAACTGTTTAATATGCCTTGTATATTATAAAAAAGTCAGTGCAATAACATGAAACAGATTGTACATTTTTCAATTTGCTGTCTCTTTTATGTAAATCTGTATCGCCATAAACTCTTTTGCTTGGGTTTTTTAGTGATTTTGAAAATAAATGGTATCCTTAGTACTCCTCTAGGTACTTAATTCTGTTATGCCAAAGTCTGTCTGGTCCACAGTTGGAACTGGCATTGCAGGGACAAGGATGTCAGGGAGAGAATAGTCAAAGGCCTAAGTGTTAACACTGCCCATATGTGCATCTAAGCTGGAAGTAAAATACTGCCCTCTTAAGAACCACCATTCAGTGTGAAGAGGACTAAAGCATTTAAGAAGTGATGGAAGATGTTTTAATGAACCTGCTTCCATGTCTTGGAAGTCACACATTGTTTTTTCCTGCCCCTGTTCAAGGAAGATGTGGAGGTCAAAGGTGAAATGTGGAGTTTTTATCAAGAGCAGCAGTCCCTGGAGCACATCACCTTATGAAGTGTAGCTCCTGCCCGGACTCTGGGCTGTATATTTTTGTGTAGAGAATATTTTTGTACAACTAGACGTAGCCTGGTATTTTTGTTCTTGTCTTCCATCTACCCTGGGGATAAACTCCCCTTCAAAGCCACAGTGAGCTGGTGGAATGGGTTGGGCCAGAGGCACTCTGTGGGTGGACTGGAGATGAAGTGGAGTTTATAGTGGAGGGTGGACACCACAACTTCCAGACTGGGAAGGTTTGCATCAAGTGGGCCACTCTTTTACAGGCAACTTCACGGTCACTGCACAGCAGCTCGAAGCAAGTCTTCAACACGGAAACATGAGTCAGCCCAGAAAGCTCTCCTCTCAGCTGTACTGACATGGAAAATGCCAGAAGCGCCCAAAATCCAATGCTGCCTGGCAGCACACAGACACGTCAGCTAGTCGCTGTGGGGAAGGCTGAACTGGAGGAAGGAACTTGCGAGTTTTTATATCTGCATTGCAGGCCTGTGTGCATTGCTCTGTGTTTGAGTGCTGGGTTGGGCACTTGAGGCAGCAGCACACTTTGGAATTTCCGTCTGGCACGTGGCACAGCACAGTCCTGACCTTTCCTTGGCACACCCATGGCACTTGCCTGCATCTCATGCTGTGCATGGCAAACCTCCCTATTTCCTCCTGTGCACAGGGTTGGCCTGGAGGACCAAGTGGGTTTTTGTGTGAGGGGATGGAAGGCAAATGCCTTTCCTATGCCAGTGATGTGGAGGACATTTTCCTTATCTCTTACTCTCTTATCCCCAGATTTGTGCCCCAAAAGCTGTGTTTGCTTTCAGTTTCCTTCTCTGGGTGCTTCACTACGAGGGTGCAAGCAAGCAAGTGCCACATGAGGAAGGATAAGCCCAGTGCTTCTGCTGACTCATCCTGTGGGAAAGGCCAGTGCGCCCAGCTCCCAGCGTGGCCTGTGGGCACAGAAGTGCTTTCCTGGGCTGGAGGGGAAAAGGAGGATTTCTGTGGTATTTGTCTCCCATCTGCATGGGGACCCCTTTTTCTCCCATCCCTCTCCCTTGCAAACAGCTGTGATGAGGGATGCTGTGCTGCAGAGCCTGTGCTGTTGTGTAGGTGAGATTGTGCAAGGCATAAAATCATTCATGTGGGAAGGGGATGGGTGGGGTGGTATGGGATGGTGCATGCAGCCCCCTTGAGCTCGGTTTGACATGTCTGTCCCCAGCTGGAGCCCGGCTTGTCCTCCGGGGCTTCTTGGGAAAAGGGAAGAAGGTATTTTGAGTCATGAAGATTTCCGCTACCTTTCCCCTCCCCCTGCTGTCACCAGCACAGCAGCTCTCCCTTCTTTGACTGATTGCCCTAAACTCATCTCCCTGTCTGTCCTTCTGATTTCTCCTAATACATGATGTGAGGGCTCAAGCCTCAGAGCAGACTGGCTCTTGTAAGATCAGTCTTGAATGTCTTTAATTGAAATCTTAATTGCCCCAGTCAGTGGCTAATTAAAGAGGAATACAAAAGCAAGAGGACACAATGGACTTAATCTGTAAATGGATTAGTATATGTGATTTCATTTATCCACTGAGACATGTGAAACAGTAGAAAATTTTTACCTCTTGCAGTTGTGAAGACCTTGGGGCATGGGCAGATGAGGAACTTGAAATGTGATTCTATGATTATTCTGCCTGAAAAGTTCCCGCTTATTTCTCCTTTTTTTTTTCAACTTTGCTTTTCTCTTCCCTGTAAGCATCACTCAATGCTACTTATATCTGAATAGCATCCATATGTCTGGAGTGGCTGTTCCTTCATCTCTACTTCCAGGATTCCATCACAACTGCCACTTTACCACATTTGACAGAATGCTAATGGTCACTGTCCCCATGCAGGGATGGTGTGAAGGAGAGACCCTGGGAAGGAGGTTCCCACAGTCCACCCTGTAGTTGGTGGCTGGGCAGGAGCAGGGCAGGTGGTGACTGGGCATGATGCCCATGAATGCAGGGAAGTGACACCACAGGGCAGCATGTGACTGCAATGACAAGGAGAAGCAAAACCTTCCCAGGCCACAGCCCTGAGCTGCATTTCCGGGTGCCCATGGCCATGGAGGGTGAGCCCCAGAGCCCGCCATCATTGTGGGGGTGCATGTCCAGCCTGCTGCCTCTGCACTGCCAAACCTGTGCGCTCACCTTGCCCTGCACTAGGAGATTTTTGGTTCAGCAGTTCGGTTCTTCTTTCCTGTGCAATACTGGCTTGCCTAAGCACTTTTGCAGCACCTCCTCCCTGTGACCAGAAGCCTCATATCACTATATGCCTGGGGAGCCAGTGATCTACTTACAGGCTATCTAGGGCTGGTCCCCACTGCTTCTGGTAAAGGATGCTGAGATGCTTCTTCTCATCAAGAGCACAACTGAAACCACACTGTCTCCAGCAGCCCTTCTTAAAAGCCTATTTTGGATCTCTGTTGATACAAAAAGCTAGCTGTGATTTGGTCTTTCCATGTAATTGTGTTCATAAAGCACTTGACTCAGCTAGAAGACAACAAATCAATGATGATTGCAATAATTAATAAAGTTTTTTCCTTCAAAGAAGTCCCTCTCTTTAAATGATCATTAAAAAAAGAAAAAAAAGAACATTTGATGCAAGTAAACATCCTCCCCTAAAACAAGGAGTTGTCCTTTCATCCCATGGTGTGTACAGCTGTGACTGGAAGGATATTTTTGGCAGTCAGTGTATTTTCTGAAGTTAGTCAATACTAAAACCAGAACTTTTCTGCCTTTCCCCTAACAGTCCCATATGTGCTGGCCTCACCCCACTGTGCTGCTGAATCAGTCTGATACCGTTGCATTGAGCAAACAAGTTACCTGATGCTGTATTTCCTTGGATTTTTCCCTACCTATCAAAGCCATTTGCAATCAACGGTATGGTGGTGCTGGGGGAAGTCCAGCAGCTTTTGTCAAAGTTGCCTCCCTAATTCCTGATCCTGGGCAGGGTGGACATGGATGTGACCTCTTGCCTTTGTTGTGGCTTCATCACATCCCTTTCAGGAGCATGAAGGGGAAGGTGCAAGCAGAATTCTGCTCTTAATTGCTGCCATGTAGTAGGGGACTGTGATCCCAGCTAGGACCCAGTAGCTTAGGGAGGACGTGTTGGCATCTGTTGTTGGCCATACACAATGCTGCTTGAAGTAACTGGTTTTCTTGAGATTTGAAAGTTGGCCTGTCCACTCCAGAAAGGTGACTTGTCCCTTCAAGCAGTAACAGTGGCACAGAGGAGTTGATTGAGCCTAGTGGTGCTCCTACCATCCTTTCACAGGGATGAGGGAATGATGCCAAAGACCCTGTAAGATTAAATGGCTGAAGCACTTTTATTTGGGGTTGCTGTCATTTCATGGGATATATCTGGTTGCTAAGGAATGACACTAGTCTCCACACTTTGAGAGGGTTTGCAGACTGGTGATAATTGCATTGCAAAGAGACCATGTGTGAGAAGGCAGGGCAGCCTTGGTGTGGCCCATTTCTTACACAGGCCAGACAATGTCTTGACGCACTTGGGTGAGGACCCTTGTTTACAGCTGTAACAGCTTTTGAGACAATATATTGCTCACTGACAGTCCCAGCACCAGACAGTCACCTGCTTCATGGAAAACCCTGCCAAACTGAAAGACAACACATCACATCCCCAGCCCTTCCTGTCCAGCCTCCTTACACCTCTGTGGATACACATCATGCCCTCACACCCTCTCGTGTCAATGGGATGAAAGTGATAAAATATAGTCCCATCCAGCAGCATGTGCTAAAAATAATGAACAGCATATGAGACATTGTTTTTTAGTTGATTTAAAAAAACAACCTATGAAGGGAAGAGGGAGGAGGTATCTCCTTGTCTAGCTATTTGTTTAGGAAATACCACTTGTGCATTCAATGTCAGATGTGAAGACATGAGCTGGCCGAGGGCACTGGGCTGGTTTTCACATAGGGGAGCACAGTGCAAACACGTCCCAGGGCTGCACCTGTTGCCTAGGCAGGTGCTGTGCCCAGTTAATGGAGTGCACTATAGGGTGTGAACTCTGTCGATTTGCTTCAACAGGTGGGTTTGGTTTATTTTTTTGATATCAGGTGCTCATGAGTGAGTCAAATACATTTAGAAGGCAATGTCATGCCCCAGTGATAGGATTTTTTTTTCCCTTGCTCTTTAGAGGCGAGCAGGTCACAAGCATTGTGCTCTGTAGGTGACTTGCCTGGAGAGGGGCCAGGCTTCAGCCGGCAGCAGGTGAGGATGTCTGGATGTTTTCAAGTCTGATGAGTCATACGAGTCTAAATTGTTGGTGCAGCTTTGCATAACCAGACCTCTGAGCAGCACCTACGGTGGTACTTGTCACCAGGTGGTCCTTCTCAGGATCATTTCACTGATGCCCCCTGAAATAAAGCATTTCCAGGCCTCTGCTGGTGACTAACTGGGAAAGGACAGGGAATTGCTTCTGGTTTTTTTTTTTTTCTAGTTATTAGAAAACAGAGCCTTTGGACTGGAAGCCCTTAGTCCTCTTTGCTCTGGGAATACATGACACAGGCTGGGGGAAGCAGCACAGTGAGTCAGTGGAAAGCCTGCCGATGTGCCTGGCATAGCAGGTGAGGATCTCAGGCTTCCCTCTCCACATACATGTCTTTTGAGTCCTAGCTTGAGCAAAGAATATGCTTGGCACTATCCCTTTGCTATTCCCTTGTGGTAAGCAGTGTCACTTCCCCCTCTTCCAAACCTCCAGCTTCAAACTTTGAAGGAAGTAAAAATCTGATTTTGACAAAATGCTGTGTATCCCTTTCTGCCTGGATCTGAGACAAAGGCCTTACCTTGAATGTCTATCCTTCACTGATCCCCAGGGACACTTTTTTCAAAGCTGCACCTCTGGTAGAAGTAATGCCACCACCCAACTATTCTGCAGGCAATAGTAACTAGAAAATATTAGAGTAGATGTCTAATTTTGATGTTCAAGGTTATGGTTACATCCTGTTCCATGACATGGAACAGCAGAAGGAATCAGGGTAATACAATCATGCAT
>JAOXXN010000364.1:9554897-9587284 GCA_026770055.1 Myrmophylax atrothorax | reverse complement strand
ATGTTTTCTTCTGAATCCATTTGCATTTATGATGTGGACACTATTGTTTGGCAGTGTGGCTACATTCTGCACAGGAGTTACCAGCCTGCAGACTGGTTATCATACCTCTAAATCATCACCCTAATTGTTTTTCTGTTAACTCTGCCAGTATGACTCATTCATAATTTGCATCATTTGCAAAACACTTGAGCTGCATAACTGTAGTAAACTTCAGAAATCCAGGAATGATGAGACATATTCACAAAAATAAACCCAGGCCAACCCTATTCTGTCTCTGAGGATGTCTGGTTAGTCTGTTTAATGTATGTCCACTGGCAAAGAACATCAGCTGATGTGAGAGTCTCTAAAAACAAAACTGAGACAAACTTTTTTGCAAAGGAGGAAGCAGTCATCAAAACTTGTCTATGTAATTATGGGCTACACAGATTCTTGTGTTTACTGAAACAGAGGAAATGGAACAACTTTAAACTACATGTTTAAAATATGGTTCAGCCAATACCCATCACCATTAAAATCTATCTTCATGTCTCTGGTTTGGCCTTAATTGATGTTTCCACAGTACAGTAATCTCTGGTAAAAAGCAAAAAGGATAAGAGGCCTCTCTGCAGTCCCTTTTTGCAGTGTTTCTCTGGTTCTTTAGCACTGAATGATGAGGAATTCTTGCCTCTACATATGGACTAGCCCAGGATAATGTTGTTGATGGGGAACAGCGGTCCTTTAAAAGGATAAAATTTAGCAGTTTTACAGTGGTGACAATCTCTATGTACTTTCAGCTAATGAAGCATATGTATGAACAGGATGATAGGGAGACCTGTGCTCAATTAAGACCATTAAACTGTATTCTCAAAGAGTCTGAAAATGTAAAACCTAGGAAAATAAAGGGGAAAAAAAAGCCTCTAAGGACTCCTTATGGGAATCAATATATTTGTCTCTCTCCCTCCTACAGAGATTAGAGAAGTAGCCACTCCTTTTTATGTGGGGTCAGAAACTCTGCTTATTATGAAATTGCTAAACATTATGTTGGAAGCTCAGTTTTTATTTAATGCTTATCTTTTCTAGTTTCCATTGTGTCATGGACTTTTAGCCTAACCACAGCCTCTCAATGGAAATCCCCAATAGGTAATATTTTCTCTTTCCTTTATTCCTTTGATATTTATTTTAAAAAGCTACGTGAAAGTTGCAGCTTTTTTTTTTCAAGCTATTGGTGCAGAGAACAAAGATTGAAGGAGAGGCCACCCAGGAAAGGACATAATCGTGAGATAAATAATTGTACCCCTTCCCTAAGTTCTTATCTCTGGCCCACAGAGCTGGGAACTGAGCCAGGCTCATGGCATTGCAACAAACACACATGAGCAGGGGATGGGTTGCGCCATCTTCTGATCTGTTGTCTCAATATAAAAAAAACAATTACCCAATTTAACACTTTCATCAGTTCAACACTACCCTTTTCCCCATGACTCAAAATATTATTGTGTATCCTCAAACATCTCCAGTGAGTCACCTGCATGATCACAGCAGCATGATGAGAAAAGTGCCCCTCTGGCAACATCTCCTCCTCTGCTGTTGACTTGGCTAGCAGAGCTCTCAAATCCCCATCCTGGTTTCTGGGATAATGGGCATTGGATTGAAGATGCATTAGAAGGTGCTACCCCTCTTTTGTGTTTGTGTCTGTGAGTGTGGGTGGGTGCCTGGGGGGTGGGGTGCCTACCACTGCCACTTGTTCAGAGAAGCAGATTCCTGTCTGCTATGCCTTCTGCCACCCACTGCAGGTCGGTCACAGTTTCTGTCCTACAGACATATAATCACAGGAACTCTCAGTGGTGTCTGGCTCTCTGCACTGCAGTTTCATAAGCTCCCAGTCAAGTCTTCACTAGAGACACTGTTTGATTGCTTCTCCCTCTCTCCACCCCTTCTTCCTTCCTTCCTTCCTTTTCTCATTCTCTTTTTTCTTTTCTTTATTTTCTTTCTCCTTTTTTGGAAGACAACATATTTGTGTACTACCTTCTGCCTTCTTAAAACTCAGCATTTTGCATTGCGTGACTGCTCAGATACCTGCACAAAGTATCTATATTGTGCCTCAGGATGGGGGAACTACAGAGAATAGCTTTTGGCAGAACTTCATTTATTTGCTCACTGTAGTGGCCTGAAAAGCCTGATATTCAGGTTTCCTCAAAGAGGACCTGAAGTGACACACGGTCCATATTTGACCCCGTATTTGAAGAAGATGACCTCATAACTGTGAGCACCCTGTTCAATGGTTTGATCCATGGCAAAGCAAAGGCACTGTCAGAGTAAAGAGTACTTTGAAAACTGCTTTAAAAACTCTGGGTTTAACTCTGCATGGTAAAATTAATTTAACCAATTTCCTTCCCTGTATTACCCAGGTTATAATTATGATCAGTCATGCTTACTTAAAAGGGTTTATTTAAAAAAAAGGGGAATGAACAAGAGACAGAAAACAGCTTGATTTTCAGGGTAAGATGCCCAGACTTTGCACAGACAGATTTAACGGTGGTGCAACAAGTTTCCAAACACAGCCTTTGTTTAGGCACCTTCATATAGTCTTCAAACAGAAGAAGGAAGAAAAAAAGTCTCTTTTTTTGGAGCATAATCCTCCAAAATGCCTTTCCAGCTTTCAAAAGAGGTAAGAATGGGTTCTCACTGAGGATATTCTTCAGTTCCATCCTGAGAAACCGGTGGTTGTGCCATGCAGCATCTCCAGTGCTATGCTGCCCATCTAGATGTCCTGGGATCTTAGGTGTGAAAGATGCCATGGAAGAAGGGAGAGGGGAGGGTGGGGTGGTGGTAGTAGAAGTTCTGGATTTTCCAGAGCCTTTTAGCTGTTTTGGATGAAGGAGGAAAGGACAAAGAGTGAAAGAAAAAATACAGGAGATGGTAAAGTATAGAAGTGTGATATTTACATGTGCAGGGGTCAAGTGGCCATGGAAGCAGTAACAAAAACCTGAAACCTGAAGAGTCTCTTACTGTCTTACAGCTGATAAAGCAAAACCTCTAAGAGATGCATGGAGCTCAGTGCAGGAAGCTGTTACCAACTATTTTCCCAAACTAATTCCTAGGAAAAGGCTGTTCCATGATTTTGGGGTGGAAACCCAGAGCTGTTCCGCACAGAGGAAAAATAATGGAAACAAAAGCCTGAGCATTCAGAAAATCCTTTGAAAATTAATGAGTTGCAGGAGATAATTCAGAGGAGACTGTGAAGCCTTCTAGAAACAGGTATTGTGTAATTTTAACAGAGGGTTCGTTTATTATTCTGCGTGAGTGGGCACATCATCACCAGCTAGAAGTCACCCAGCAGAGCTGTGAGTTGTCCCCTGAGGCAACCCTCAGCCCAGTAAAATTCCCATCCATTTTCCAGCTTTGCTCAAGTTGTGTATTCAGGCAAACCTTAAGTTATTGACTCAAAACCGCAAAAATATAACACTCTTTCAAGTTTGGGAGAAAATAAATATCAAAATTCTTGGAGTCTGTGACAAGTCTTTCAGACCTTACTTGCAGGTTGAAAGGCTTAATCCTGAAAAAGCCCCTGCTTTAAAGTACAGTGAAATCGGTCACGCTGGTTTTGTCACACTTCTGTAAATATATATATTGAAAGGTCCCCAGAGCCCAGTACATTAATCTTTCCTATTTATAACTTTGTGGAAAAACCTCAGACCTCACCTTGAAGTCTTCTCAGAGTGTGTTTTTGATGTAAATGTGATTGCTGATGCCTGAGTTTTTCTTCACCTTGTAGTTCAGCCCTGGCTGACTGGTGATAAAGCTGTTTCCTCTGACCAGCTACAGTAATGCATCCCTTTGGGCACAGTGGGCTGAGGAGTTCCTTTCCACTGTTCCTGTGTGCTGTAATCAAAGATCAGTGTTGTCTGATTAAGAAGACCTTCTTCTCTGCAGCTGTCAGGAGTTTATCTGACTGAATGAGGTGCTGAAAAGAAGCACTGTCATTTACCTGGACTTCTCTAAGTGCCTCTTACCTTGCTTTATTGTTGCTGGCGGGTGCAAAAAGCAATGATCATCTGAAGGTGAGAAGAGCCCGTTTCCCTGCCTCAGGGCCCACAGCTTCACTTAATGGTAGTTACTGAGAGAAATAGTGCTCTGAAGAAAAGGGCTATAAGCCACTTATGAGAAAGCACCAGGTTGCTTCAGAAACTTAGCACGTTTCTGGGAGTCTGGGCAACACGACTTGAGGGGCTGCATCCCACTTTGGAAAACTGAGTTCCAGTGTGACTTTATGAGGCCTTCAGACACAGCTCCCCCTTCTCAGAAGTATTTCCTGACAGATAATTTGATATTACATTTTTGAAATTCACACTGTAGCGTAAATTCTTTCAGTTTGGAGGCAGGCACAATACCGTGCTAGTAGACAGGCGACCAGAAATTCCTGTCAGCTGTTTGCAAACAGCTGCAAGTTATCTCTGCAAGAGAAGAAAGGAGCAACAACAGGCTCCAATTATTGAAGTCGAAAAATTGATTTGAGAGTAGAATGTTGTTCTTAGGGGTAGTTCTTGATTAGAGAAACTACTTAGGTCTAGCAAAATTACATTTTCTGACTGCTCCCTAGGTGTTTAGCCTGCACTGATGGCTCCTGACTAATGTGGGTTCACGAAAGAGGGGGTTAATTTTAGTTAGGTAGTATTTAATAACAAAAGTCATTTCAGGTTTTGGGGAATACCAAATGAAATTTTTGCTTCTGATGCCATTATCTTTGTAGAGAAGCTGGGGACAGCTGTGGGGAGCTGGAGACAGCTGGTTTTATTTTATGTGGGAAATGCTCACATTTTACCAATAAAATTTAGAGGGGACAAAGTTGTCAAAGTAAAACTAAACTTTTGTTTAACAAATTCAGCTGAATTGTGTGTGTTCCCCTGGCCTAGGAGACAGACCCAGAACAAAAAGAAACAGAATTTTTATACCCTTTCCCTGCCAAAAGGTCCCTGCCCTCTCTTCCTATTGGCTGGGAATTGGGGTTCACAGTCTGGCCTGGCTCGTCTGCCTACCCAAGATCCCCCACCCCCCTCCAATGGCAGGAAAAACCATCAGAAACTAATTACCCCTTAACTATTCTTTTACAGTCCCTTTAGCTTCAGCAAAACCCTAATTCTGTTTCTAACATTTTGCATGAAAGCAACGCTGCTGATGTCATGAAGGTGTGTGAGCGGAAATTTTAGATGTGTGGTTGTAGTTTGCAGCTCACTTGGTCAGGGAAGGATTTTCTGACTTCAACAGTAAGGATGATCGATGCAAAATGCCCCTTTTGGGGGTTATTTGGCCTCATTTCAACCATTCATAGCATCAAGATGAGGTTTCTATAGCTGTGCTGTTCAAAGCAGGCCAGGAACTGAGAGAAGGAACATCCATGGCACCTGTGCATGGGCACAATGCACGTGGCAGCCAAGCCCCCAGCTCTGGCCTCAGCCATCCACAAGAAGCAGATGGGTTCCGCTCCCCTGGCATCACACGGACAGCTGCAGCTCTGTGACTGCTACCAATTTAATTTTGTATCTGGGCTTCATACCACGTGCAAGCCTTGTGAAAAACCTGTGAGTAGTTCCTCTGCATGTGGGTGTTCATTAGCATGTCCATGTGTGCTCCCCCTTGGGTTTAGGGAGCAGCAAGGTTACAATCACATCTGCCAAACTACCAAAAGTAGGCTCATGTCTGGCTGGAGCTCCAGCACCTCCAACCAATGTGCAGTCTCTCTCAGTCTAGAATGATTTGATGGCAGCTGATGACAGAATTGACTCTGAACTGTCCCTGAGAAAATATGTGTTGCCTTCAACTTACTTTCCTGTGGGGTGGAAGTTCCCTGTACAGGGACAAAGGGGACAATTTTTATTCATTTTATTAATATTAAAAAAAAAAAAATTAATAAAATGTCTTACACTTTCCAATAGTGAGCCATGCCATATTTTACTTTCAGGACTGTTGACCTAATGTAGGCTGACAGTGAAGGTAGATATTTGAAGTCCTGCTCCAGAGGTTTGTGCAATGCAGAAATGGCATATTTGCCAGACAGGAAGCTGTCTTTGGCTTCTTACTGGGACCAGAACTATTCATTACTGACACAGACAGTGGGAATGAGTGCACCCTCAGCACATTAGCAAATGACATCAAAGTGAGTGCTGTTATTGACACACCTGAAGGACAGGATGCCAGCCAGAGGGACCTAGTCAAGTTCAAGGATTGGACCCATGGAAATTCATGAGGTCTTTAAGGCCAAGTGCAAGGTCTTGTACATGGGTCAGGGCAATTCCTAGTATCAACACAGGTTGGGTGATGAAAAGATCAAGACCAGTCCTACTGAGGACTTGGAGGTGCTGGTGGGTGAGAGGCGGGACATGACCTGGCCATGTGCACTCACAGGCCAGAAACCAGATGTGTCCTGGGCTGCACCCAAAGCAGTGTGGGCAGCAGATCAAGGGAGGGGGTTATGCCCCACTACTCTTCTCTGGTCAGACTCACCTTCAGTGCTGCATCCAGCTTTGGGGTCCTCAGCACAAGAACATCCTTACCTGTTGGAGCAAGTCCAGGTGAGGGCCACAGAGAGGATTAGGGGGTTGGAGCACCTCTCCTCTGTGAAAAGGCCAAGAGAGCTGGGATTGTTCAGCCTGGAGAAGGCTCCAGGGACAATTTATTGTGGCCTTTCAATTATTAACAATTAGTAAGAAAGACAGGAACAGAGTTTTTTTTAATAGGGCCTGTTGCAATAGGACAAGAAATAATGATTTTAAGCTAAAAGAGTAGATTCATATTGTTATAAGGAAAAAAAATTATGATGAGGGTGGTGAAACACTAAATGGAACAGATTGCTCAGAGAGATGGTAGATGCCCCATCCTTAGAAACACTCAAGGTCAGGCTGGGTAGGGCTCTGTCCAATGTGGTGGAGTTGAAGATGGAACTGCTTGTGACATTTTAAGGTTTCTTTCAACCCAAATTTTCTATGATTCTGTGATTCTATGATGCTTTGAGGATTAAAATCTGAGAGATGGAGATGGAAAAGACAGGGTGTCTATTCTCATACTAGCAAAGAAAAGTTCATCCCAAACTATTTTAATTCAAAAACCATTTGATTTGACATACGGTAACTAAATAGTTTTTCTTTATGGTGACAAATGCTGATTCTGGGGGCCCAACTAGCAAGCCACAAAGATGATATCCTGCTGGAGATCCTTATACATGATCTGTGGAAAAGGCCTGGCCATCTCAGAAGATGCTGAAATTTTTTAATGGGATTTTTTTTTCCTCCATGTCTACTACTTCATAGTTACCTGTCTTTAATTTAATGCCAATTCATTGTACAGGTTTTCACTGCTGCAAGATTATACTGCAGCAGTAATAAGGCTATTCTACAAATCGTCCTGCCCCATGAGTACTAGTGCCCTACAGATGGAAGCAATGCAGCTACTGTGAGAAGTAATTGTGGGTTTATGATGTTCAGTTCTCTTCTTTGAGAATTCTGGCCAAAGCTAGGGTAGGGTTGATGTCAGCACCTAGTGAGGACAGGTTCACAGCTGGGTTCCATGGCTTGCTGGCAGGTAATGGGAATTTGGAGTTGGATTAGAGTGAACACAGAAAGGAAAAGTTTTGGATGTTTCTGTGGGATTTATATCCAACACATAGAACAACAAGGGAAGATATAGGAAAACAAATCCTTACAAAAAAAATCCCTGAAAAATGAGAGAATCAGAGAGACTCAGTCAAAACCACTGCGTATGCACTCCTGATCATCAGCTGTATATTCAGGAGTTGTTTGGCCTGGAAAAGAGGACCTCACCTACCGAGTTGAACTTCAGTAGTGAGTAATCAGAGATTTAGGACTGTGAATTGACTGTGTTAGACCCCATTTCTCAGTATTCTGATGTCTTGGCTCCCTCTGCTGTGTGTGTGAGCTCTCTGAGGCAGGAGGATTTGGATGGGCTTTCGAGAGAAATCAAAGGTGGGATTCTCAGGAATGAAAAATGTTAGAGGAAATCCTATGTCAAAAAGTGTCAAGCTGCTACTCACTTGCTGTATTTCTGCTGATGGTGCTCAACACCCCAACAGCTCCACCAGAGCTGGCAATGCTGACACAGAGGCCAGGCAAACCACTGCCGACATCCATAACCCAATTTGTTTATTAGGAGACTTACACTTTGACTTTCATATGGGAAGATCTTACTTTTTGTCCCATTGCTAAAACAACAGCTTAATATAAAATTAAAGAAGCATGTAAATCTACACTACTTATTGCTAGGGGAGTTGTCTGCTCCTAGTGGATCATTATTCTATATATTAGCATGTTCATGCTGGTTTCCTTATTAGTCTTGCTGGTTTTCAACTTCCATTTAGTGATCTCTTTTCCTCCTCAGGGTCACGTTATATTTCTCACTGCAGAAGGCTGAGAACAAACTACTAATGACTGTGTGCTGGCAGATATCTTATCAAAGGTAACACCAGACCATTCTAAGTGAGTTGTTTCATTAGCCTCACACCTGGAGTAGATGAATTAGAACAATCAGTATTTTAGGGCTTCTTTACATGAACTCTGTTCACTAAGTTGAAAGGACAACATACACTAAACAGCTCTGGGGTGGATTGTATCTGCAAACTCCAGCTGCAACAACCAAGAGGTCAGTCAGCACAAGAGGTTGTCAAGCTGCTAGTTGCTGGCAAAAACAAGATATCAGCAGAAAAATCCTGTTGGGTTTGTGTGCATAATACAGCCCAGATACTTCCAAGTTGTACCGTAATCAGATTAAAACTTAGTAAGAGCTTCCCTCCCCAGAAAAATCCATCTGGCCTGAAGTCCAACAAAGGTTTTGCTTGTCAAGACAAACCTCAGTGAGGCTATGTTTGTCAAGAAGTTGTTGATGCCCCATTTCTGGAAATGTTCAAGACCAGGCTGCGTGGGGTACTGAGAAACCTGTGGAAGGTGTCTCTTGCCATGGCAGGGTAGGTTGGAACGAGATGATCTTTAAAGTCCCTTCCAACCCAAGCCATTCCATGATTCTACAATCAAGACTAAAACACTTCATTAGGTGCCTAAATGAAGGACAAGTTGCTTTTCTTCCCTTTTTTAAATAACAGACCCAGCTGAAACCTAGAGCTTGCATCCATATGAATGCCTAAAGCACTCAATGAGACTCTATGAGCTTGATGAGTTTCGGATTGGGCTGTAAATGAAGCAAAAGGAAAAATTTTGACAGCAGTTAGCAATTGCCTTTGCAAGAGCTCTGTTCTTTTCTTCAGGAGCTACTGTTGAGCAATGCAGCATATTTTGAAATTTCCTGTCCAGGTACATCTATGTGTAGGTTGGAGAGATCATAAAAAACTGCCTCAAAGCCTGTGTTTAAATTTATTTTTTATACCTGAACTCTTCACTATTTCTTCCTATGTTGCACTCATCTAGATTGTTTTAACAGACAAACATTGTTCCAGTCTTTGAATATTTGTTTTTCATCCAGATGCAGATTAGATACAGTGACAGGAAGGCTAATATGCTCATTTCAGCCAAGTTTTCATTCCAGAGATGGCTGCTGGTTAGCCCAACTATGACCTTAAACATCCACTGACAGATGGTTTGAAACAGGCTCTTAGGGGGACTGAATTGGGAAAGATAAAACTGTATTTTTACAGTTTGTCTACTTTTACAGACATTTGCCTAATTTGACATCATTTGTTTTGAGACTGACAGCCTTTGAGCCCAGACAATGAAGTTTATGATGGTATCCGTGTTCCCTGATGTTTTATACTCTGTGTTGCTCTAGTAGAACTAGGTACCTGAGCTTTACAGGAGAAAAGTAAGAGCAAGGAGTCATTTACAGGTAAATGAGAAGTACTTAAGGAAAGCTGTTGCCTAGTTATGTTTAGATTTTGAAAAGTCTTGAATATGACTTAATTTAGTTTAAGATGTAATTTCAAAGTTACAGGAACACATTGTAAATCAGAATGTAAATACTTTTGAGTGCATCTTTAGATATACCTGACTACTTTGTTTTCTGCCACTGCGGAGGTCAAGACACACAGTCATATTCAAGGGAATATGAGTCACCCTATAATAGTTTTTAATTTCAGACTTCAGGGACAGTAGTAATCTGCTCTGCATCTTCAGACATCTGTAGGTTCATTTATTTATTGATTTTTAAGAAGTGATTTAGTTCTGGTGTCACAGACATTCCCAAAGTGGATTTACCAAGGGAGTGTAAAAGAAAGATGAATCCCCAAAATAAAGCAGATTCTGCTGAATTCTGAGCAAACACTTTTCTTTCTGGAACTGTATTGAATTTGCACTATTAAAGAGCTACATCTGTTCTGCTTTATCCTTGATCAGAAGAGCCTCACTTCTGCTGGCATTGCTAATGCCAGAGGCAGGAAGAAGGATCAGAGCCCACCTGGTGGGAATCACATCAATGAAGTCAGATTGATTTATCAGAGCTGGAAGGGAAAGGGAAATATAGTGGGTTATTAAAAGTCTGTGTTACAGCAGTTGCTCTAAACCATGGCAATTTTTGTGTTGTAGCTGTAGGACTGGTATCGCCAGTAAAGGAGGTCAACACCCAGGGTTTCAGGTCCTTCTTCAAGCATGACTGAACACTGAGAGGGAGTTTTACTTGAAATATGTATGTGTTGTCATTTCTTGTGTGTCAGATTCATATTGCCTTGCCCTAAAAAGCTCCCCAGTTTCTGTTTTTCTCCTAGATGCACCCACAGCCCCAAACAAATGACTGTGTTTTGATTGTTTCCAAGAGCGGTTTATGAGTACTGTTGCTTTGCATTTAATAACTTCATGTTTGGAGGCCAATCAGGGAAGGCTCAAGGGATTGGTATGTGTATGCACATTCAGAGCTGAAAATGTCTGTGTGCTGTGAGCCATGCTACTACCTGCTTTTCTGAGCTCAGAGTGCAGACCTGGGTGGAGAAGGAACTCTTTGCTAACATTTATCTTATCTGAAAAGCCATTGGGCTAGGAGAAGAAATACTCAAGTGATATGTGGTTGAGTGAGGGTATGACTGTCCACTTCAGTGGCTCGTAGGATCCTCTTTTCTCTAGGCAACAGTACTGCAAATGAAATATGAGAACAGTTAAGGCACACAAGGTCTTGCTTGGGAATATGTCAGTGTTCTGCAGAGACATCACTGAGCTGCTGATGTGAAATCACAGCATCATGCCAGGAGCCAAAAGGTGGTGCTATTACTGCAAGAAAGAGGAGAAGAAAAGTGGATCCCAGTTTCTTCAGCTGTGTTTTGAATCAGCTAGGGAGCAGAGGGAGAACTAAGGACTCTCCCTGCTTTTTTCTGATAATGCAGTGCTCCAGGGCTATCTTAATGTACAGGACAAGCAGTGATGGTGGGTAGAGCCCAGGAAACAAATAAAACACGACACAAAAATATGCACATGGAGGGAGGAGAAGGAAGAAAAAGTAGAAGAAAACTACAGATTTTTACTTTATGAAATATCTGTCAGAAAGTGAGATGGGAGAGAGGTGGCAGCTGATGCTGGGCAGGGCTCTGCAGGACACACAGCCCATCATGCACTCTGCAACGAGTCAGCCACAGAGCTGCTACTTGACTCAAATGTAACTAAGGAAACAGAAGCATGAAACATCCTCAAAAGTGAGACGAAAAGAAATGGGACAATGTGGAGATCCTTAGGTGCAAGTGGGTGCAGCAAGATGTAACTGGAACCCTCCTGAGATGGTGTCTGCCTTGGTCTCTATAAAAGCACAGGTCAAATGGGACATTGAGTTAGTCACACATAGACAAATCACACCTAGACTAACAGAGTATTAATATCTAAGAGCTGTGCTGGTGGTTTAAAGAGTTGATGGTCCAGCAGGAAAAGGCGTTGTCTCCTGTATGCCAACTCTTTGTGAGACTCCTTCCTCCCACGACAGCCCTCACATTGGGGCAGTGAAGAGGTCTGTGCACAATTCTGCTTCTCAAAATGTGTCAGTATTGTGCTCCAGCTTAACACATGTCTGTTGTGTGCTGGATTCTGTCCTTTGGGGCAGGAATTGTCCCCAGTCACTGTTGGGAGAGTGAGATTTGCATAAATGAGAGATTTCAAATTCATCCTGGGAGGGGTCCTTCAGTGGTCACTTTGGACAACAGTGCAAAGTTCAGTGCTCAGCCTTGGCTGTTGGGAAGGTGCTTAGAAGAAGCATCAAGATGGTCAAACTCTACCACAATTGCCGCCTGTCCAAGAAATGCTGCAGCAACCATATGAGGTATTGGGCATGTCATTCTTTATCCTCTTTCTCCTCACTCTTCTAGATCACAGGTACAGCCCCACAGAGAAAACCTTCAAAGGGGAGTCTGAGCTGCTGTTTCTCCTTTCTCCCTGCAACTACAAGTCTTACTGAATGACTGCAATAGGTAATTTGTTAAATGACTTGGAAACATTGCTCAGGAATGGGCTAAGCTTTGCAAGACACCACCCACAGCTAATTTTTGTGGTTGCAGATTAATGGCAACAGGTGCAAATGCCTGCTGTGTTGTTCAACTCATGCATGTGGTTTTGAGCAAAAATATGCCTGATTCTTGCAGCTTTGCGTGGTGCATCCTTCAGGACCACTTTCCCTTTCAAAGGTAAATAAGTCTGTGAGGAGCAATGGATGACAAGGGAAAAGCAGAAGAGTGAAGGGTTAAAAATGTAGGACCAGGAGCTTGAATGGGGACCCCCAATATCCAGATTCCCCTGGAAATGGTCTGCATTAGCTATGCCACTGACCGTGGTTTGGTGTCCCTGTGTCCTGGTGCCTCTCCTGGCCTGTGTGCATTCAGGGCCTGAACTTCAGACACTGCTCGTCATGATGTCAACTCTTAGACATAGAAAGCAGCTGCTGTAAAAACTTGAGTTTCCCTTCAGAGATAAGAATTAGAAATGCACTATATTTGGTCTCTGCTTAAGGTTGTGCAGTTCTGATTAATATCAACAAAGTTAATCAGATCCCTAGACTGGAGCAGCATAGGTCTGTAATCCAAATCTTTGCAATCAGAAACGTGCCAAACACCAAATGTATGTGTCAGACTACCCCTATAACATAAGTGTGTTGTACCTGAACAAGAGATAAGTGGGAAAAAACAGCAAATGTTTGGAAGAATAGTCTCTACGTTTCTGTGTGCTAGGGAACTGTGTACATGTTGCTCAGGGTTCTTGCTGTGCAGTGATATTCATGTTTGTACTGGATGTTTTCACTTCTTATCATCAATGTCTTAAAGCTTGTTTATTGAACTCTGGGTCAGTTTATTCAGGTTTAATGACTCTTCCACCACATGTTTTCATTTCAAGCACATTTTTGCAGGGGGGAGCATTTTGTGTGCTGTTGTGTAGCTCTTTCAGGAGGTTGATCTTGGGTCATTCGTTGAACTAGTAGATGGATGATAGGAGTGACTGTGATGGTCTTCTTTTCTTTATTTCTCTCTCTCTTTTTTTTTTTTTAAATATGTGTTCCTCATTTGTGTCTTACATTCCTTTTCCTGCTTCTGTAGAATGTTGTTGATGAGGACAAATAAGAATGTGATTTCTAGGGGATAGTCTTAGCCTGTGTCAGAACTTGTCTCCCAGAAAGAGAGGGAGGTGGTCTTGTGGGTTGTGCATAGATGTGTGGAATTTAATGACCCATGATTTTTTTTTTTGGTCTTGCTATAATCTTTTTGAGGAAATCACGTCAGGGAATTCAACTATAGTATGTACTTGTAACACAAAAAGACTGTGGCTTCAGCAGAAGGTAGATTGGGATGTTCTTTCTTCATTTCTGCTTGTGTAGGAGGCCCTGGTGAATGCAAGAGAGGAACACGTGTGTTTATTAGAGGATACTCTCTTACTGGGGGATATCAAGTTGTAATAAATCTGGCTTTCTGAGTAGTTCCCATACTGTCCTTCATGCTTTCACAAGCACAATGTACAGCTTCCAAAAGCCTCTGTATCAAACACTTACAGAGCCTGGCAGGTCAGGCTGTGTTTCTAAATGCACATCTGGAACATAGAGGCATTGACCTCTTAGTTAACCAGCAGCTTACAGATGTGTCTGTTCATGAGTGAAAGAGAGAGCCGTGGAAGTTGTCATGTTCATGTAAGCTGCTTCCTGTGTGTCAGGATGTGGTGACAAATCATCCAGCCTGTACAGTGCTTTGGAAAGACAGGGAGTATTTCATTGCAAAAAGTTTGAACTTTCTCACTGTGAGTTGGACACTGGTAGTTTTCTCATACACCTATTCTGAATATCCATATGAATAACTCTGAGGGATACTGTCAGAGGCTTTATAGTGGGATGTGTCATGGATTTGAAGCATCTCCAGCCTCAGATGCCCATGGCTTATTTTGCATAATATGCAAAGGGATGTTTGCTCTTTTTCAGATAGGAGTGGCTGAAAGCAAACCTTTGCCTTCAAGATATCATGGACGCTGTCTGACCATGCCCTGTCCTGTACTCTTAGTACTCCTGTACTAAGCAGGGAATCTGAACTTAAGATATGAGTCCCCTGAGTGGGAGAACTGGAGCTGTCAGAGACATAAAGTTCCCACTTTTTTTTCACAAGGCCTTTCACCACTTTATAATTAAAAAACCATGAGTGTACTATTCTGATAATTTTGTTTTTCAATTAAGAAGCAAACAAAAAGGCTGATGTCTAGTTTAAACCTGAGTTACCATGAAAACCATACAGGGGAAAAGAAGAAACCTGCAACAACTAATGAGGGGAGTGGTGTGTCTTTCCTTCATGTGATGTAACATTTTCAGCCCTGTGCACTATACCTTCTGCATGAAGAGGTGTAAGTTTTCTTCTATCCCCTGCCTATGGACAACTCCTTTTTTGTTAAATGTCTCTGCTCTTCAATACCTCTTCTAGAAGCAGTAGCTTAGATCTTAGGTATATTTAAATGCAAAGCAACTCTCCTGCATACAAAAATCTGGATTCTTCAGAATTTTTCTTGATACTTTGAAATCTGAAAAGGTCCTCAAAACCTCAATGAGATGTGTTGCGTCTTTACAATGTTTTTTCTTCTTCAGAAATAATTTTATGGTCTTGCATAATGGCTTTAAGGATATCCAATACCTGTCTTTGTCAAAAAATCTTTGTATGGCACTGGTTGATTAATTTCACCATTTTTTCTAATTTACATCTCCAAAGAAAAACACCAATAATTAATTGCCTCATCAGGTTATCGTGGTGATAAATTACATACATGTAGCTGTAGGATGGAGGCAAGTGAATTCTCAACTGCCAAAAGCCAGATTTGCTATTCCCCTGTCCAATAGTTATTGGGTTTTTAAATATTATTGTTATTACTCTGTGTGTTGGGAGATAGAGTCAAAGATTGACTTGCAGTCACTGTTGATTTGAAGTTAATTTGATGGTCATTATAAGCACAAACAATTGCAGATGGAGAGTACATGGAGTGATTTGATCCAGCTATAAAAGGGAAGAGCCTGTCAGGGTTAAGGTTGTTGTTCATAGTATAACTTTTTAAATATCTTTGCACCCTTCTTGAATTCAGGAGAAGTCAGTTTTGATTCCATCATTTGGGACTGCTCCGTAGTTTGGGCATGGATCAAGGTTAGTGCCTGAGATAAGAAAAAAGCCCAGGAGGTGAGAAGGGAAAATTTTAATGGATTTGTATTTAGAAATCTTTCCCATATAGAGTAGCAGTTCTAGCCTAAGAGTTATTTTAGTTCCGATGTTACAGATCTACATCATGAGATAGTCTACAATAACAGTTTTTTCCTAGGTTTTGGGCACAGGCAAACCTCATTGACTGGGAAATGTTGCCAGACTTGTCTGCAGCATACAAAGCAATAATGAACTTCTGTGAAAGGCAGTCTGTGTAATCAGTGACATCTGTCTCCTTCACTATATATGCCATCTCCATGGCAGTAATTGCCACATTTATGTGAGTAAAATGTTTGATTTTAATGTCTGATTTATCAGTGACAGCCTGCATAGCGAGTGTTACAGATTAACGTAGCTGATGTTGAAATCTCTCATAATAACCTGAAAAAGTGCAGTAGCCATTCTGCTACATGAGTACAGAACAAATTTGTTTAAAACAAGAAATAATATGGAACTGTTCAGCATTCTGCATGTATGTGTGTAAACACTATTTTCATGTAAAAATAAAATTAATGAAAATAAAATTAATGAAAATAAAAAGAGATTAGTTTTCCTTGCAAGGCAAGAACACTCCCTTGACAGCTGTGTGACTTTTACTGTGTCTTACAGGTATCATGGCTTATTTTTAAGTAGGTTGGTTTATATTAGGTGCTGTGGATTTAAAGGACTCATATGACTGGCTATGGAGTTGGAAGTATATGTGTGTTGCATGCTTGAAGTCTGTTCAGTGAATAAAGATCTTCTGGGGATCTTTACACCAGTCCCTAGAAAAGTTTCTTTTTTGGGTGCAGCGGAAGATGAGAATTTTGTGTACTGGTTCCATAAAATTGTGAGTGCATGTCTACTTTATTTTTGGCTCCTTTCTTTCCACATTCATAAAACCTCCTAAAACTTTCTATTGCCAAAGACTCCTTGCTGTGTCTGCCCAGTTTGTAGCAGCACTTTCCATCCTCTGAGGCTTTCTTGTGGCTCTTCAGCACAAATACAGCATTTTTAATTGTTTTAGCTCTACACTAAATAGGTGCTGAATTCAGGAGAGCCACCCTTTTTGTTCCAATCCTTTGAGCCTCAACTCCCCCCCTCCCCATTCCCCCCCCAAAAAGGACAATTCTTATTTTCTTTATTCCATTTTGATTACCCACCAAAATTTCAAGTGTCAGTCTACATTATGGTCATTATATCATGTTTTTTACATGGGTTTTCTAAGCAGTACTTGATGGGAGAATAATGCTCATGACATTTAAATCAGTGTTAGGCCTCTTGTGTCCTGTAAGTGGTCTGGAAATCAGTGCTGTAGAAGTGTTGACTGCTGTTGTCAGCCGACATGTGGTAGTGTGTGTTCTGCCAGTGATGTTCACATGTAGTATTGGTTTTGGTTGAGAACTTTTTTGGCAAGCTGGGACTTAGCAGGAAGTGTTTTTTCATTAAAATGACTACTTTCACCTCTGAGACACCAGCCACTACACAAACATTAATTACAGTCTGTTCAAGAATGGGATGCCCAATACGACTTTCTACTACAGAAACATGTCTCTCGCCAGTATTTGGCAAACTATAAATTTTTTAAGACTGGTATTTCAACACATTTCTGCAACACTACTGCTCTGAGTGATTCTACTACCCAGCAAGAATTAGACCACTGAATCATACTGGTGTTAGACAATATAGCTTAAAATGGGTAAGGGATATCCCTTTTCCACCTTCAACCCTATATGCTAAACTTTGCTCATTTTCTGACTTGGCAAGGCTGTGTTTGTTAAATGATGGACAGTGGTCAATTTCTGTGAAATTCTTTTCTTTCTTTTCTTTTTTTTTTCCTCCTAAATTTCTCCCCCTTTTTCTAGTAACCTTTGTTCTGAGACAGAAAGCCAGGATATGCATTTTCATAGGAGAAAAAAATTAGCTAAAGAAAGAGGTCTAGGTGAAGTGGGAATCATCTACAGTGAAACAACAAGAGGAATTAAAAATGGAGTACAATTGGTATGTCAGGAATTTTGCCTGGAAAATGCTTTGACTCTTGCCAGAAATAAGAAATTTTGGCAGTGGCAGAACTTTAGAGGAAGTCAAGGAGGGAAATTATAGAATCAGGGTTCTTTTAAAGTGAACCTAGTTATATACAGGTACACATGGTAACTATTGCTGTCCTGTTGAGTTCCAGCCACAGTCCCAGTGTGTTATGCTCTGTTCAAAAATCACAGAATATGCTGAGTTGGAAGTGACCAATCTTCAGACTTCCCTGAAGTCTGACATGGCAAAATAGCCTCAACCAAGAAAGATGAACAGGTTGGAGTTTTTCCTTTTCCTTTTTTGATGAACTCCAGTAAATGACATATCCTGCTAGATCTTGGTCTTACTGGTTGTGTAAGCGCATACCCATGAATACATACCTCAAAGCAATTTTTCCAGATTACTTGCTTTTCCAATCCCTTTTATGTGATGACCAATGATCCTAGTCTAGATCTGAGAACTTTTGTCAAAACATGTAGTTCTGTCGTGGGGCTTAAATTTTAACAAGTCAGCATTTTCTAAAGGAAAAAAAAGTACTTTTTTTGAGAAAGCTCCCATCTGGTAGTGCTCAGATCCCAATATCTGGCATCTCTCTGAAACTACAACAGATGGAATATTTTAGGGAGATTCATCCTGCTCTTCTCATTTCAAATCATTTGCCTTCAGGAGGTGGGACTTTGAGAAACACTAAATCTGGTAAGCTGAGTAAGAAAATGTGAAAGTTGGCAGCACTGAGTGAGATAGTCCTGAGAAGTTCCGTAAATTTAATCTCTTAGATATACAGCTCATTAATCTGCAGCCTTCACTTTAACAGCTTGACTGCAGTAATTCTCATATGACCAACCCACAAACAAGATGCCACTTCTGTTGTGCTTGTTGGGTTTTGCTTCTTCTGTTTTCTCTTTTTTGTTTTGTTTTTTTTGTTTGTTTGGTTTTGGGGGGTTTTTTAGTTCTTTGGCAAAGTTCTCCCTTTTTGCTTGCACTCGTAAGGAGGCTACAGTAGCCTGCAAATGTGACTGCTGTCCATGTATTAAAGAGCAAGGTGGAAGTACCCTACACCTCAACATGTCCCTTCTCCACTGAAAGCGAAAGGATAGAAGATCCTGTATTGATCACACTGCAAAGATCCCCACCAAAAGAGGCCACTGTTAGTGTATCTGTATCACATGAAATAAAGACTCCTAACTTACCCAGGACTTCTGACTCTATGTGTTGCTAATTTTGGACAAGGCATGGCTCATTGGTGCAATGGGAATTGGGGAAAGGGCAGGATAGTTTTGCTTTCCACTTCAGTCTTGGAAGTTTTTCCTAGAATAGAGTTGTTTCCTGGGAACCTTGTGTTGATATTGGGCTGAGATCTCTAAGCAGTGGCCTTTCATTTCTAAGTCAATTCTATTCCAGGATTGGCACATATGTGTAAAGAAAATGTTATATTTACAATCATGAAGCTGTGTCAGAAAAGGTTTAGTTGGTTTTTATGGGGCTGTCCTAGTCCTGCACAGGACTTCCCAACAACCTTGTGCCTGAAAGTGTTGTCCAGAAGCTTCTTAAACTCCAGAACCCTTGGTGCTGTGACCACTTCCCAGAGGAGCTTGTTCCAGTGCCCAGCCACCTTCTGGTGGATAAATCGTTTCCTAATATCCAACCTAAACCTCCTTTGACACAGGTTCATGCCATTCCCTCAGGTCCTGTCACTGGTCACCACAGAGAAGAGATCAGTGCCTGCCCCTCTGCTTCCCCTCAGGAGAAGGTTGTAGACTGCAATGAGATCCCTCTGTCTCCTCTTCTCCAGACTAAAGAAACCGTATTACCTCAGCCACTCCTCACACAGCTTCCCATCCAGGCCCTTCATGATCCTTGTAGTCCTCCTTTGTATGCTTTCTAACAGCTTTATATCTTTTTTATATTGTGGCATTCAAAACTGAAAAGAGGACTCGGGGGGGGCCGCCCCAGGGCAGAGCATAGCAGGGCAATCCCCTCCCTTAACCAGCCAGTGATGCTGTGCCTGACAAACCTCAGAACTCTGTTGTCACTCCTGGCTGCTGGGACACTACTGACTCACTACTGCTAGACATGCATGCAATATGTAACCCTAACTTCTTACAGTAAAAGCAGCACACTGGTGGGCTACAACACAACCCCAGCATCAATTCAGATGTTGAAGTGATCCTTCTTTCTATCCCTCTTTCTCTTCCCACTCTCAACTACCGTAACCAGTTGGTTCAGGGCAAGGGGAACACTGTATGTTTTCCAAAGGAGAGCAACTGCTCTGAAATCAACATGCCAATCTGCTTCAGAGAGGGTAGCCCCAAGCTGTGTGAACATAAGTGCCTCCAGACCACTTGGCAGAACCTGTAAGTCTTCACTTGCCTTCGAAGCTGTGCAAAGATGGAGTTGTCAAACAGTGCTGAGAACGGGAGCATCGCTGGATTTCTCTCTTGGAGTTGCTCTCTTTGCAGCTGTTCTGCAAAACTGAACCTATGTTCTGTTCTTCACGTTTGGACCAGGTAGAGATGGAGGGTCCTGCAAGAGATTATGCTCTCAGGAGGTGAGGTCTGCAGGCAGGCATAGGACATGTTTTCTTTAAATTACCTTAGTCAGTATGACATGGAAGTTTCTTTCTGGAAAAGACCTAAAAGTGAAACCCAAACCAATTTTTATGAATGTGGATTTTCAGCAGCAGTGCCTGAGCCAACCCTTTCCGTTTGTTACCTCCTAGGTTCTGACCTCTGATGCGCTTAGATATACTGGTCCTGTGTTATACCACAACAGGTGCTGTATGTTGTGATGTGTGTGAGCTGGTATTTATTTATGCAAGGACCATTTAAATTAGGAAATAAAAAGGGTGAGTGGGGGAAGGAAAAGGGGTGTTTCTTACAATGTCATTGCTGCCAAAAGAAATATGTGTCAAACTCTCAAACTGTGTGTCTGGTAGCACTATTTCTTGCCATATTTCTCTTTAACCCCATGTCTTCATAAATGCTATGGCATGGGTCTAAACTGCAGATTCGTATTCTTATCTTTAAGTCCATTCCTTCAATGTGTTAATAAAACAAAAAATCTGTCTTCTTACAGCCCAGTATATTTTTATAACATCAATAAATAAATTAAGGAACAAATCCACGCTCCAAAGACTGTGCTTCTTTAATCCTCATCTCTTTCAGACTTCACTTGTCCCTGGAAAATGTGCTGAGGTCTCCTTGAGCTGCAACAAGGCAGAACTCCAAGACAATGCCATCACATGAGTGAAGAGAAAGCAGTGCCAAGATTCACTCCCTCAAGTCCAGAGGTTTTGTCTTCATTTCCCTTTGCTCTTGAGCTCTGCATAGCATTGGAAGGCTTTTTTGTACAAAAATGTGAAGCAAAATAAGGCACTGTATTTGGGAGTCTGTTTTTATATGGAAATCTGGTATACAGAGGTTCTTTTCTTTGACAGGACTCTGCTTCTGTGGGGCTTCCATATGCAATATTTAAGAGATTAGGCAGTACAAAATGCCAGGACATCAGCATTTTCCTTCTGGACTCATGATAGCAGTTTAATGTTTTCCAAGTAGAAGCAGGAATTTATTTGTGAATATTTACCCATGCTTCTTGCTGGGCAACTGCTGAGAGCTGTTTGCCAAGAGATTTTGCTTAGAAAAGAGGTTCTGATACATGAAGTTTCATGAAATACATTTTGTATCAGTACACTATCAAAACAGCATCTCTGACATTTGCATGTCACTTATTACTAGAAGTTACGTTTATTGTATAAGCTAGAAATCACGAACCCAAAGCATGGAGAACTGCTGGGAGAGGAGTGAATAGCGAATCACTGAAATGGGGATTAACTTCTCAAACTAAATAACTGAGTCCATGAGAACTTGCTATTTCCCCCAACCACACAGAAGATTGTATTGCTGAGAACAAGTGCTCAATGTGGAGCAATTCATCAGCTGGGGACAACTCTGACAACAATGCTTGAGACTGCACATTTAAGGCATCAGTAACATCTTCCAGTCTTGCTGGCAGCAGAAAGAAGAGAGCACTAATTATTATTTGTTTATGCTAGTTTGGTCTGTTTTGAGTTAATGATATGTCCCTTGAAACTGTCTCTGATCATCTCCCAGTGAGCACAGAGGCATGTGGTGGTAAGCAGAGACCTGGCCTAGCTGCTGGACTTTCTCCTGCTGAACTCAGCATCCAAAGTGTTCATAGCAGCAACAGATGTTTCTGCTTTTTAAGGTCTGTGAGAACCTCACTTTAATTTTTTTTTCCATCTTTCCTGTAGGAAAAAATGCCAATACAGTTGAGATCCAAAAATCTTGACCTCAGGTTTATGTTATTATTGGAAGGTATTGCAACTGGATATCCTATTGTCCATTCTCAAGTAATAAGCTGATAGTTATTAATGCTGTATTTGCTTTTTCACGCATAGTTTCTACGTGTTTGTTATTCAGATACTTCCTGGCAATAAATAAGGGAACACGTAATCACTGTTGCCTTGAAAGCAAGGGGGTCTGCGAGATTCATCTGGTTTCAGAAATGCTAGGCAAGCTCAGGAACTAGCTTGCTAACAACTAAAACAGTGCATTCCCTTTGTCTTTGTGTTGTAAGCAGTCAGGTGGTACATGCTATTAAAGGGATCCATGTCAACACTCTCAGGCCTGACTCCATCCTGACTGCCCACTTGCAGATATCTCAGAAACCTGAGTACTCTGTGCAAAGCTTAAAACTCTTTGAATGAATACATATATTTGAAATACTATTAGTATTACTTAATAATAAAAAAGTGCTTAAATCCAAGCCTGGCTTCATTCCTTATATGTCAACCTTGCTAGACAGGAGACCCTTGCTAGACAGGAGATTTACTTTCAGGAAAAGATGGGCTTTATGCCATTTTTCCACAGGTAGTTCCTGAGTGTGAATTAATAGTTTTAATTGCCAGCAGAAGGTCCTTAGAAGCATTCTTGGCAGTACTTGATCAGAGGAGGTGCCAAAATCAAGCATCCTTGGCCTCTCTACACATGCCAACATTTTCAAGATGTCAAGGCTGTGTGGCAGGTCTCAACACTGCCTTTTCTCTGAAAGAGAGCTGGACCTCATTGAGTGCCTGGAACAGAGTGATGGGGCAAAGCTGTGGCTGGGTAGGGTATGAAATATGTCCCTGCTTTTGCAGCATAGGCTCTGGCTTTCCTCCTGCTCTGCAGCGGTTGTCAGTATCTCACAAAATGAGCCAACCGGCTACATCTTGTTCACAGGGTTGTGATGTAAGAACATCCTGGGACTGTATTGGACACAGTCAATTCCTGGAGGGCAGCAGTGAGAAGTCAGTTTACAGAACCACAGAATCAATTAGGTTGGAAAAGACCTCTGAGACCATCAAGTCCAACCTTTGCCTGAACGCCAGCCTGTCAACTAGACTATGACACTAAGTGCCATGTCTGGTCTTTTCTTGAACACCTCCATGGATGGTGAATCCACCACCTCCCTGGGGAGTCCATTCCAATGTTTAAGAACCCTTTCTGAGAAGAAATTACTCTTGATATCCAACCTCAATCTCCCCTGGTGCATCTTGATGCTTTGTCCTCTTGTCCTCTTGTTAGTTGCCTGGGAGAAGACTCATAGTTGGCTACAACCCCCTTTCAGGTGGTTGTAAAGAGTGATAAGGTCCCCCTTCAGCCTCCTCTTCTCCAGGCTAAATATCCTCAGCTCCCTCAGCTGCTCCCTATAGGACTTGTGCTCTAGACCCTCCCCAGTTAGCCAAGACTGCCAAAAAAACCAGAGAGGCTTAGTGAATTCTTCCAGCAGCTCCTCTGTACCTTTGGATGAATCCCATCCAGTCCTATAGACTTGTGAGCGCCTAAGTGGCAGAGGAGGTCACTAACTACTGGGTTACATGGGGCCTATTCTGCTCCATATCACTGCCTATGAGCTAAAAGGGCTTTTTGCCTTGAGGATAACTAGTCTTTCTGTTAAAGACTGTGACAAAGAAGGCATTAAGTACCCCAGCCTTTACCTCATCCTTAATCACACTGTTCCTCCTCCACGTCCAATAAAGAATAGAGATTTTCCTTGGCTCTCCTTTTGTTGTTAATGTATTTATAAAATCACTTTTTATTATCTTTTATAGCAGAGGTCAAATTGAGTTCTAGTTGAGCTTTTGACTTTCCAATTTTCTTTCTACATTATCTAACAACATCATTGTACTCTTCCTGAATTGCCTGCCCCTTGTTCCAAAGGTTGTAAACCCTCTCTTTTTCCCTGAGTTATTGCAAAAGCTCCCTGCCCAGCCAGGCTGGTCTTCCCTGACAGCTTGTCTTTCATCACACAGGACAGCCTGCTCCTACACCCTACGGGTTTTCTTCTTGAAGTATGTCCAGCTTTCCTGCCAAGGCAGAGGTTTTGTTGACCCGCTTCATTACTTCACCGAAAATTGAAAACTCATTTCATGGTCGCTATGCCCTAGCAGTCATGCAGATAATCTTTGACCACCACACCTCCCACCAGACCCTCTCTGTTTGTAACCAGAAGGTCAAGTGTGGTACCACCCCTGGTAGCCTCATTTACTAGCTGTTTTAGGAAGTTCTCTTCCACAAAATCCAGTAACCTCCTAGACTTCCTCCTCTCTCCCATGTTGAATTTCAAGGAGACATCCAGCAAGTTACAGTCTCCCACAAAAAGTAGGGCTATCAGTGGTGAAACATCAACCAGTTGCTTAAAGAATACTTATCTGCCTCTTCATCCTGGTTGGGTGCTCCATAACAAACTCCCACCAGGATACCTGCCCTGTTGGCCTTCCCCTTAATTCTTACCCACAAGCACTCAACCTTATCACTATCCTTAAGCTACATTTAGTCAAAACACTCCCCAATATACAGAGCCACCTTACTGCCTCTCCTTCCTCACCTGTCCCTTCTGGAGAGCTTGTAGCCATCCATCCCAGCACTCCAGTCATGCAAATCACCCCACCACATTTCTGTGTCTACAGCACAGCTTTCCTGCTGTACAATGGCCTCCATCTCCTCCTGTTTCTTACCCATACTGTGTGCATTGGTGTGGGGTAACAAACAGGAGGGGGCAGGTGGGACCTGACCTGTATGCTGTTCAGCAAAGGAAAACTAATTATTTCTCCAAGCAGTTTTGCCACTTGGATTGATCGAGCAGCTGTCATCACAAGCCCAAACATGAATATGGCTCTTGGTGGTGGTGTTACAAGGAGACTGTTGACAAGGTGAGTTCATTGCTGATACAAGCCTAAGGTTATATGGGCTGCAGGCAGAGGAGTGACAAACTGCCCAGCCAGATTACCTTCAGCCTCGAAATTCAATATTTTCCTGTGGGTGAAAAAGAAAAAGTGGCTCTTCATTTCTGTGCACTGGGCTCCCAGCTCTTTGGCCAGTAACACTTCAGCTGATTTGGATGTTTCAGGAATCTGCTGGGAAAACACGTCCTTTTGTTGTTGTTCCACCCAGGACTGGCATTTTGCCAGCTCAGCCCAAGACAGGGCTTAAGGTCTGTTGTCCCCACATGTAAAATATGGTGCTGGATGGCCAGGAGGAAACCTAGCACAGGAAATGTAAATCCCTCCAGCTTCCTGCTATTGCTGTTTGTTTGGAGATGACTTAAGACATAAAACTAATTATGACCTGGCAGTGTTTGCTTTACCAAATTTTTTACATTCTGGCCTGGTACTCTGCAGTGCCAGGTTATGCCTGGCATACAGCACCCACAGGACAGCAGGTGAGACTGGATTTCACCCCTGTGATTCAGCAGCAGCCAGGCATAAAACCCTCCTCTGTCCTGGCCATGGTGGGTGTGTAACTCAAGGTTGGGTGCTGGAACAATACCTCCCAACCTCCTTTGGTGCTAATCCTCCTGCAGGATGAAGTTTAATGTGGAACTGCCAAGTGGGATGCTGTGAGCATCTCTTGGGGACCTGTAGCAGTGAGGTCTGTTCCCCTCTTGTACAGCATTAATCACAGCAGCTCTCTTTGCAAGAGCTTAAAGGAGAGCTCTCTCCTTTCTGCAGCCCAGAAACAATGCCACAAAAATTGCAATGAATTTCAGAGGTTTCATAGAATTCAGAAATCCCCTCTCATCAGCTGTTCCTTCCAAACATCACCCTTTTAAATTTTTTAAAATCTATTTATCTCTTCTAAAAATCTGTTTCGTGCACAGATCTTGTCCTTCCTCTCTGGCACAGTCTCTGTTTGAATCCCTGACTTCTTTCTTAGTCCCTGAGAGTTTTCACCCCTTCAAAGGTTAATTAATGAGGTTAAGTTTAAAATGGGGCGCAGTTCCAAGTATGAAAGGATCAAAGTGTAAGTGGACACTTTGCTTTGTGTCTGTGAAATCTGTCTTTCAGTGCGTCTACCCCTTGAAGCCAGCTCAAGATGGAGACTTTCCTGGCTTTTACATTACATCTTAAGATGCTTATCACGTAGCTTTTGCTAGAGATCCTGGAAACAGATTCATTATTTTAAAAAGACAGGGAAATTTTGGATAAAAGAATTTGATGATAAAGTCCCAAATGAAATGGTTAATGTAGCTCTGTATGTAAGAGTTATGGAGTGACACTGAGTAGGTGGGCTTTCCAAAGTCTTACTGAAATAATAGCAAGGGAGAACATTATTAAACACCTCCTGTATTTTATAGGAGTGATACCTTTATAATTATAAAGTTTCTAATATATTGACAGATTGTTTGCTAATGTGTCATTAGATATAGTCTGAAATGCATTCCTACAGTCTTAATGTAATTAAAGCAACAATAATGCCAGAATAAACTGTACAGACCTTGTGATTTAATATATCTATGCAATACTTACACTGATTTGTTTTTGTGTGTGTGTGAGAGCATGGCCTATCTGCTGTGCACCTGGGGAAGAACTGAAAGGGACAGTTTGTACTGAAAATTTTGCTATCACACAGTGACAGTAAAAATCTTGGGTCCAGTCCTGTCACTGGTGGCTGGTCAGTTGATAAGACACCGGTATGTCACTTGGCATAAGAAGGTTTTCCAGTTTCCCTTTGGATTAATATAAGTAAAGATATGGTATACAATTGGTATTCTCTAAGTAGGTTTGAGAAGTGAATAACTGCTCAGTCTGGAGCTGGGATTTGCACGCAGAAGGCATTTTTAATAAAAGCAGGGATGAGTCTTACAAGAGCTAGGACTCCAATCTCCCACTGAGAAGTATTCTTTCTCTAGCTCGGTGAACTTCAGTAGGTTGTGTTTTCAAAATTGATGCTTAAAGTACATTTTTTCTTTGTTTCTATCTGTACATATGAAGTGTTTGGTGAATTCAGTTTAAAATCAGGAATAATTTCAGATGAATTAAAACTACAGTTTTCAGCGACAAAACAGTTCATCAAGAAAATATCTGTGTATATCCTGTTGGAAAGTAGCAGAAAGAACCCGTCCTCTCTCTCATGTCCTTTCCCTCTCTGACATAAATAGTTTTGCAATTGACCCCAGAGTCAGTGGCACCAGGAACAGACTCTTTTTTTCTGGATTCTGGGCATCCTAAACCCTCTCAAATCTACATTTAGCAATGACTTTTCATAGCCTGTCAGGATGAGAACATTTTTACCATATTTACTTTCTCCTTAGGGGATTTTTCTGGACATAAAATGTGATGAATGCCACTGTATATTTTGTAAGGATAGGTTAAGAAGGCAGACTGCTTAGCTTGCGGTGACCTCCCACAGAACTATGATAGCACAGCCCTCTGTGGTATAAATCTGCTGGTCAAAATGTTTCCTCTCTGCAGTGCAACATGTTTGTAATCTACATTGAAGTAGTTGGTGGTGAAATGTGCCTGAAGCACAGTTACGTATGATTCAATGATCCTATCAGTTCCCATGGGAGTGGTGCTGTGATGCTATCTGCACAGAAACTGGCTCCCACTCTGGCTGTGGGGCAGGACCCACTCCTGCTGGCTTACCTCCTGATCCTGTGCTAGAAAATTCCTTTGTTCAATCAGTATCCTAATATGTACTTGGTTCTCAAAGACTC
Organism: Myrmophylax atrothorax; assembly: GCA_026770055.1. NCBI lineage: Eukaryota > Metazoa > Chordata > Aves > Passeriformes > Thamnophilidae > Myrmophylax > Myrmophylax atrothorax. The sequence goes on along the minus strand of JAOXXN010000364.1, from coordinate 9,559,671 downwards.
TATGGCAATACTAATAAATGTCTCTGACAACTGGTCTATTTTGTATTGGCCAAATACTTTGTGGCCACTCTCTCTTCATATGTTTTGTTAGTTGGTTTTGTTTTGTTTGTTTGTTTGTTTTTTAAATTCATGTTCTATTTGCAGTTATCTGGACAAACGGAAGCTATGTTTCACACTAAATCTTTATGATGTTCATAATTACACTGCCAACACATGGTGAAATACATTTATTTGTAGACCACCAAAATACTATGGCATTGCTTAGAATAATTCAGGATGTACTGCCACCTAATGGCTTTGCTGACAGTAGAGGAAACATAAGAATAAGCTTGGCTCTTAATGATGGAAGGTTAAAAGGTTCTCAGTAACAATCTTGAAGTGTATTTAATGTACATTGGTGAACAGAATGTGTGCAGGCTTGGGCCATTTTTCACTATTTGAGGTGGTGCAGTCTTTCATATCCCAGCTCTGGTTTGCCATAGGATTCAGTAAGTAAATAAAGGGTTGCATGTGTATTTTACTGACAGATAACTCAAAGCATTCTTGAGTATTTATCACTAAACTTAATGATGCTTCTTAAAACAGAAGTCCAACACTTTTACACTGCAGTTTTAGAGAGGTCTTCCTCTGTCTGTAGCTTGACCTCTTTTGGTGGTAAAAGAGACTAAATGAGTACAGCCTGTGGCACTCTGAAAAACACGAGTTCGTCAGGATGAGCTCTCACCTCCTCAGCTGGGAACCTGCTCTTAAACACCCTTTCTGGTACATTTTGCCATGATTTCTTCTAAGTGAGGAAACAATACCTGTTCCCAGCAAGTCTTTGAATACTTCCATGAGCAAACAGACTTCTTTTTGTTCCTAAGGATTTAGCCATGTTGAAGCCTGAGCCTCAACAGCCACAAGCTACTGGCTAGAGTCAGCAAAACAACTGATGCTCAGGGTAATCCTCTGGGACTCTGCATGAGAAATCCCACTGAATGTGCACCATGGTTCTGCCTGAGCTTTGTACAAGAGAGGGATTGTTGCTTCTGTAGATGATGAGGAAAAACATTGACTGATTAACTGTATGAAGTTGCCACTGCAACCCCAGCTCTGGATCTGTTCCTGCAGCATTCAGCACTTTGTAGAGCATCCCTGAACACACATGCACATCCTGTGTCTCTCATTGGACCTACATTTGGTTCTCATGACTTCTTCCTACTCAGTGCCTGTCTGTGTGTGCTTGGCCTAAACCATGCTCTGGATGCAGTTTGCTGGTGCTGAGCCATCCCAGGAGCATCCAAGGGACACAGGGACTATTATGTGTGTGGCTGGCTACACACACAGCAAGATCTTCATATAGAGGAAGACCTGCTGCTGAAGTGGTACTCCAAAGGGTTTTTTGCACCACTTTGTCCACTTTGCACCATCCAAGGAATTGGCTTGCTTTTTGAATTGCTTCCTGATCAATTTAAAACTATGACCACTTGCTAAACTCTCTCCTTGAAGCATCACTCAGCAGCCCTGTAGAGTACAAAGTTAATGGTGCAGTGCAGCTGTCCAGTTAGTTTGCAGTTTCTTAATCATGTTGTCTTCCCTGTGATGGCTCCAGGAGAAATGGGAAATGGTAACTTCGCTCTTCTGTTGCATTTTTTCAGTAGTAATCCTATGTGCATGTCTGATACCCACAATACAAAAATTGGAGATGCTCTTAGAAGCCTGTGTATATCTTGTCCATTAAGGTTCACATCTCAGGCTCAAATTAAGGGCGAGTGGGTGTGGGGAGGATATGACTGCATAAAAATGCAATAGTTGTGGAAATACTTGTGTTTGAAGCAGCCCAACTGGGTAAATGGTCTAGCCATGAGATTAAATTGCTTAATTCCCTTAAGATTTTGAAAAGTTAAGTTCACATTCAAATTCTATGACATAAACAGTTCATACATTTAGTCAAATTTTTTCCTTTGAATAAAACCCACAACAATGTTGTGCTGAAGTAATATGCATGAGGATGGCCTCTGTGAGCGCAAATGAGGCTAATGAAATGATGGAAACTCTTAACAAGCATACGAAGATCATTCTGTCAGTGTTCAATAGAGTGCATCTCTGGTTAATGCTATAGACCCAGGACTGATCAGACCTTGCTCCTCTGGTGCAATAAAATCCTGCACAGCCTTCAAAGAAATAACTGTTGGCAGTAAAAAAGTCATTCTGGAAATATGCATGAGGAAGTTACATATCGCAAAGACAACTGTTCTCTGCCCTAGGGAAGATGTATACAAAATGGTTGTGGTTCAAAAGGAAAGGTTTTCTTCTTGGCAGTAGAGGACCGGTGAACAAGAAGGAAAGACTGGAGTTTGTCAGTGTGTGCAAGGTTTCCAGTAAAGAGTGAACTGAGACTACTCAGGCATAACCTCTTCCTACCACAGTATCTGCCTGAACCCTCAGCTGAACCCTAGGACAAGAGGCTTCTGGCATATTCCACACACATGTATCTTTCCAGCTTCTTCAAGCTTGCAGTTGGGTAATCCTGGCCTAGAATCACCCCTGGTCCTAAATGATTTGCACCCAAGGTCACTTTGGCTTAGGCCCTGCATAACCAATGGTCACAGTGTTGTTTTAATGATGATTTATCATCCTACTCTCAAATTAGCTCTCTGTCCTAGTGTCAGATGTTGTGTGCACAAATGGTAAATTCAGTTTTTCTCTTGGGCACTGAAATTCCACCAGGGACAAATTTCACATAACTTTGATCATTTGAGTGAAATGTCAGTTGCCAACAGGAGGTCAAAGGAAGTCATTTAAACTGATTGCAGAGGAAGTTATCAGTTAGGGTTTAATGCACTTGGACCAAGATGAACTCTAAAACAGGATCTTAAGTTGCTTTCAGGTTGGTCTTCCTCTGAGCTGATTCCAGCAAGCACAATGTTGCTGTTCAAATGTCATAGCTGTTTTAGTAATTAATTTTTTTAAGTCTGCCCTGTGGGGCTTGCACAGTAAAACTGCAGTTAGTGAGACGGTAAGCTAGTTTGGGGGGGAGAGCAATGATTTGTACAATTACAGAGAAGTGTGGAAGAGACATCGAAAGATGGGATAAATAGCTTTTCTGTTTCCATTGCAGAGATAAGGCAGCAGGAATTATTTTGGAAACCTTCATCTCAAACACATAAAATGCCATGTTGTCTCCTAAAACCTGCCCATTTTCACAGTGTAACAGCTCATTTGTAGTTAGTTTTGGATTGATGGATTTGAGTCCAATGCTGTGCCTTTTTGGGGGTGATGAAAAAACCTGTCCTGCAATCAGGCTTAGTCCTCCCATTCATATAAATCCACTTTCTTAGTCAACAGATGTGTGAGGTATGACAGTCACTGCAGACACCAACTCTTTCTGAGGAGGCAGAACATTAAAAGTGCACAGAAAAATCTCCATTCAGTAAAAGTCATTAAAACCTTTGCTTACAACCTGAAAGGATCAGTTCTTAATGGCCTCTTCTGGACACAGCTGCTGCCTCTTACTGCATCCTGTGTGCTTGGTTCTCACCCACACCCACACAGAAATGTCAGCAGTAGCATGGGCACTTGCTAAATCTTACAGTATTGGTTTTCTGAGTTCATGAATTAATTATAAAAGTGACTGCTCCACTAGGTTGATGTTCCAGGCATAGCTCTTGGCTGGTCGTGGCACGAAGAGTGCTCTTCCTTAGGCAGCTAAGTGAAAGCTAATCTCATATCAGTTTAACCTCTGTCCTTTTTGGAAATAAATTTGTTCATACAGCTCATCTGCTTTCTCACTTTATTTTGACCATATTCTTCACATGCTACTTGCGCACTGTCACTTGTGGCTGAAGTCTCTGTAACAGAGTCTTCATCTTGCCTTTCCATACCTTCCCTTTCCATTGCATTTACAAATGAGAATGCTGTTAAAATCCACGTGTGATGAAATTAGGTCATTGGCTTTTCTCAGCTGTTTATTTCTGGCAGCTGGTCCTTAACAGCAGTGCACTAGTGGGGCAGGTCAGTAAAACACTATGAGTGTGAGGAAAAGATGAGGAGGACTTCTGCGAAACCTGGGATGCCTCTGAGTGTAAGAGCGGCACTGTGAGAAAGACCTTGTCATTTTTGTCACTGGAGCCTTTCTGGAGCAGAGCCAGCTGCATCTCACAGGGAGAAAGCAAGCTGGGTCAGAAAGTTGGCAGAACTTTTGCTTCAGTTTTGGTCTTTGTCTGAAGCTGATGGGCTGTGAACGCTGCTGAAAGCAGAGCTCTCCTTCCTACACTGCAGTTTGAGGATTGCAGCATTTATGATGATGGGTCATGGAGTGAAAAGTGTTTATGACTATGGGTCATGGAGTGGTTTGGAATCGATTGGGGGGAGTAGGAAGCCATTTCCATCTCCTTTCCCCAGGTACAAGCAAATGCTTTGGAGCAGGGGAGAAGACACTCTAGAGGAGATTGTTTTCCATCTGGTGGTTTCTTTGCCATGAGGCTGCACAGCAGCGTCTCTTACAGGCCTGAGCAGATGGTCCCTTCCCTTAGGGCTCCATCTGCAGGTAAGGGAGCAGCACCTTTGTCTTGGGTTTAGCCCTGCTTTCTCCTGCCAGACCCAGACTGCTCGGACTGGGAAAAAAAAACTGAAAAGACAGCAAGAACTCAAACAAAACCAGACTGAATTAATGTATATATATATATTTCAACATTTATCACTACACACGTAATTGCACCCACCCAGGGGTCCCCAGGGAAGGGGGGAAAAGGGGGGAAGGGGGTTTGGGAATGAGAAGGGACAAAAGAAAACA
>JAOXXN010000364.1:9517021-9542664 GCA_026770055.1 Myrmophylax atrothorax | reverse complement strand
GGGAGCGGCGGCCCGATGGGGCGGCCGGCCGGCAGCCTGGCCCCGCTCTGGCTGCTGCTGCTCCTGGCGCTGGGGCACGCCTGGACCTACCGGGAGGAGCCGCAGGACGGCGACAGGTGGGTGTCGCGACAGCGCGGCTGTTTCTGTGCGTTACTTCCCCACCCACCACGCTCTTTTTCTTTTTCCTTCATTTTTTTTTAATTAAATACTGCGACTCCACGCCTTGCAGGGAGGTTTGCTCCGAGAACAAAATCGCTACCACCCGCTACCCCTGCCTGAAGCCCACGGGCGAGCTCACCACCTGCTTCAGGTGAGCGCCGCGGCCGCGGAGGACGGCGGGGAAAGGGGGCGCGGGGCACACGCGTGTGCGCGGCTCGGGGCTCGCTGCCCGCGGAGAAGGCAGCGGGGGACACACGCGTGTTGGTGTCAGGCGCAGGGGCGGCACCGGGGGCTGCTGTTTGGCTCCTCCGCTGCTCTGTGCTGACCCAGCCCGGCGTTCCGGCCACGCCGCGCACCGGGGAGCAGGTAACGTGGTCGCATCCCTCTCGCGTTCAGCATCTCCCTTGGCAAGTCCAGCGGTTGTCCCAGTGAAAGGTTTTAGTAACTCGTTGCAAACGTCATCCCCGAGACATCGCTGGAGTGGGCGCGTGTGGTTCCTATTGCCGTATCCTGGCCACGGGAAGTCTCTGATACTGTGAGAGGACTTCCCCTGACCTGGTTGCCTCGAGCGCAGTGGAGCTACAGCTGCATCAGTTGCAAGATAATCAGTGAGGTCAACTGGATTCGTGCCACAAGAAAGATATTTTCAGTTAGATAGGTGAATCATACCCTCAGAATGAGTAACTTCTTCAGCAACCAGCTCTGAGGGAGAAACTTGGCAGAGGCCTCACAAATCTTACTGAATTTTCAGTTTTCAGCTGTGTGTTTGAGAAGCATCATCTGATTTAATGATGACAGCTGTCCAGAACTGTTGACAGTAGATGTGCTTTTGAAGAAATGTACACAAAGTATGTGCACACACGTATCCCTTTACTGATGCCCTCTGGTTAGTCCCCACAGATGAGATGTGTCACGCATGGAAGCTCCTTTTTTGTGAGCAGTTGCTTTGCAGAGGCAACTGTGCTCTGCCTGTGTGTGTATGCTTGTGTGTGGTAGGGAGCCACTTATGTATACCAAAAATATGACAAGGCACATGAACGCATGTGAAAAGTGTTAACAGAGATTGTCCATTTCTTCCTGGCATATTTTCTGTTTGGCATAAATTCCAAAGAGCTTCAGGCACATGGTGCAGCAGCATTGTTTGTTCCTCTCATGCTCTCAGGACCGGTTCATACCCTCTGGCAGCCACGGCCACCTGGAATGGTGTCCTGCCACTGCCCGGTTCTTAGCAGCACTAGCTTCCTCACAGTCCCTGGGATGGGCTCTGCAGGGAATGGAGAACACCCTTCCCTGTTTTCTTATCTTCCTTCTCCTCTCCCTGTGAAGGTGAGGCAGAGCCCAATTACGAGCAGCTCTGTAGCACCCAGCAGCACACAACACCTTTTGGAGAGGGACAGTGTGTAGGATTTTCAGGAAAAGCAGGTACTTGGTTGAACCTGCAGCGTTTCTCTGGTTTGGGAGCAGAGCACTGGGGTGGACAAAGTTGTCCTGAGTGAGGAGTTAGTAAATGAAAAACCCCGAGTAGGAGCTGCATAAGGCAGCATGCACATGACCATCCTACCCCTTACCCAGCTGAGGAAAGTTGTTCTGCTTTGTATGTGATGGATGAGGAGACTCCATGAACTGCTGTGGACCACTATGCAAAGAAAAGTAGGAATACTCAGCTGCCAAGTCCCACTTGTATTTTCTTTCTTCCTTGCCGAGGTATTTCTGACCTTTGGGCTGTAATTGTGCCGAGCCCTTCCTCGCTCCTCAGCTCTCCCTCTGCACAATCCCAAGTGGTATTCACCATTTGAAATCAGCACAGTCTGTGAATGAGCACTTCCAAATTGGTGCATTGAACTTTCAGTTGGTTCAGTTCATGTTTTCAAACCTTTTAGGTATCTATGATTTCTAAGTCTGCCTTGCTTTAAGAAATAAAAAATTTGATTTCCAAGTAATCATGTATTTTCAAGGTCTAGTGTTTATAATCAAGTGGGCACTCCATTCCCTACCCTGCAAGCTCTCTTTCTTGATGTCCATATGCGGAAGAGCAGGGTAGCAAATCTGAAGCAGAGGTGTGTGGCTTAGCAGAGAAGCTCTGCACAGAGTACTTGCCTGTGCTGCCGTGTGCTGCCAGTCCTGCCCTTCAGACCTGTGCCACGCTCTGACATGGACAAGCAGGATCACCCACCTGTGGTGGTGAACCTCAAGGAAGAGCAGCATCCCCATTGCTCCTATACCCAGGTATGCTTCCAGCAGGCATGTGGGATTACCCTTGGCATAACACATTTTAATATAAGATTCATTAGTATTTTGAGGTTGAGATTGTTAGCAAGATGACAAGAAGCTTGCAAGTGTTGACTAATCCTCTGGTGCCTCAAGGCAGGTTTTGTTTCATAGGACATTTAGGAACTTTAGGATTCCATTTCCATTTCTGTAATGACAACTAACACTTAAAGAGCTTCAGCTTGATAGAAACTCAGCTGTGGCTTAAGGAGCTTTTGCTCCAGACTCCAGAGAAGCTTGATTTTGATGTTCTAGCAATTATTCTTACAACATTGCATTTTTTATCTTCCTAGACAGCTTTTTCACAGTATTTCACAATGACAATAGTTATGTAATTTATATACATTGTTAGAGGGAGACAAAAAGATAGTTAATGTCAGCTTCTGTTTACTATTAGCATACACACCTAACTTCTTTTCTAGGTCAAAGTACCTGTTGTGTAGAAATTAAACAAACTGACACAAAATTTATCTCATGTCATAACACATCAGGTGTAAGGCAACATGCACCACTACTGATGATCTGCTGTGCAACTAGTTAAATTAAAAAAAGAAATACACATGAAGTCAGATGTCAGAATTCCTGAGCAAAATTCTTGACAGAGAGCAATTTAATCCTTTTGTTCCTCCTCCTGGAATTTGTCATGAAAATCTGAAAATCAGTATGTTTTCAGAGCTCTTCAATAAAAATAGCATCTTTCCATCACAAAAAATATTTCTTGATTTTATGGGGTTTTTTTTAACCAGATTTACTTATGAATAAAGATGAGCCAAATTGGAGGGCCAAGTCAAAAGTGGGGCCGAACACAGAATATATTGGCACCTTTCCCTGCAGACATAGCAACCTTGTACACAATCGGATGTATTTTTTGTTTTGAATGTGTGCAGTCTGGTCCTTGGTTGGTATCATTTGTATTTAGTGTCCTTTGTATTTATTTTCACAAGAGTACAGAGGAACAGATGCAAAAAAGCATTTAAACTCTTGTATGTAACTGCACCAGGTACCCAATACTAGTGTCCCCATCCAGGAGGTACAGAAAAGAATTTCTGCAGATTTGTTGATAATGGAATGGTCCACTAAGACTTTGAATTCCTACTGTTTAGAAAAATGAATCAAATTTGATGAAATATAGGCAGCATGAGAGTATGGGGCCCCCTGTCCCTTGTTACTGTCTTCTCCAGCTATTTGGATGTGATGTTAACCTGTTTCACTCTCAGACAGACTTCTAAACAACTTGTTGGCATGATAAATTATGTGTGTTGTAGTTTTCTCCAATGCTTCTTCGGTTATCACTTGCCTGTGACAATTCAGTTTGTATATCTTAGCAGCAGTCCTTTTCATTATGGTCCTTCCTTCATTTTCATTTTAAATAGTGCTGCTGTGCATTGTTTCTGTGGTCCAGAAGGAACAGCAGCATCTGAGACAGGCATCCCCTTGCTTCGTCCTGATTGTGTAGCTGTATTCCCATAAAGGAATGGTAGTGGTTGTGGTGCTGCCAAGTTCAGGAGCATCAACATCTAATGTGGTACAATGTATTAATTGGAGTTGCTCCCTATTTAAAAAGCAGCTTAGGAGAGCTAAATACTATATTCAGTTAGAATTCAGAGAGTGTATTGAAAATGATTCAGGAGAGCAATATACAGACTTAACAGAAATATTGGAAATGGAAAGCTGTTTGCCCATCACCAGTTGTAAGAACATTCAAGTGTGAAACAGATGGAAAAATGACTGTGCAAATCCCTTTGCCTACTAGACACTTAAATATTGTTGCAAGTTGGAGTGAAAGAAATAGTTTTGCTCCTTTTCAGAAAATTTTTATAAAAGTAAAGTGTTGAATTAAGGAAACCATGCATGATTCAGGCAGATGAAAATTCGAACCTGGATCTGCATAGCCTGGAAGAACACTTTAGCTGTTTGTTTCATGGGCTAAGGGAAGGGTTTGGGTTTTTCTTTTATTCAAATGAAACCATTAGTCTAAATTAGTTGACAAAACCAAGCAGACTATTGACATGGTAAGAGAAATTACCCCTCTTTCTCTGATGTCACCATAAGCACTCTCTTTCCTGCATTTTTTGCTGCACATGAAGTGTGCAAGGAACATGTTACATGCTAATTCTGGGTGTGTACTAATGGAGACTGCTCCTTGTCCTTCCATCTGAGGGACCAGCAGGGAGTAGGAGGTTTAGAAGTGGAGTGCTTGGCAAAACAGTCCTAGCTAATGATGGTAAAATCTTTGTAAAGATCGCACAAATCTTTATATATCATATCTGCAAATAATCCCCATGTTGTCAGACTTAAACCTTGGCTTAGAACTTGATCAGTAACTTTTTTTTCTTTTGGTAGTATTTTTGGAAGGAAAAAGTCTTTTAAATAGAATGAATACATTTCAGTGTAGGTTGTCAGTGTCTTCATCTGATAATTAGCAGCTACATGTATTTTACAGAGGCCCTCCCTGCATTTCAGGTTTTAAATTCTGCTGTAAAAATTTGTTCTACACTTCATAACAAAAAGACAATTCAAATGTATTGCGGAAGAGAATGCATGTATACCTACACCCTGCTTAGTTCTGATGCTAACCAGAGATTGCATGCCTCAAAAAGCATTTCTTTTTACCCTCTTGAATGCTGATACTGCTAGTGAAGCCTACTATTTTTATAGACTGTATCACTTTGCACATTCTTAAAAGATAAAAGTAATTGCAAGTATGTTGAATTGTAGCTGTTTCACAAAGAGCAGCACTTTCACTAATATGCCCTTGGGGACTATATGCAATTCCTAGTTCCTAGATACTTGATGAGCATGTTGCAGAGCTTTCTAACATGAGAAAAAATTTCTGTAAACAATTTTTGAGCTTTCAGTCGGAGTAAGCAAGGATAACATTTAATCCTCTTATCTTCTGACTTTTCTCTTTATAAAAATCTCTCTTTTATAGTTGCTATTGCATTTCCTCTCTGAAGTTTTGCTGACCATTCCAGTTTTAGTAGCATTGACAGAGCCTCAACTGATATATTGTAATATTACAGTTAAACAGGAAACTTACCTGATTAGAGCAAAGTACTGCTTAATTATCTCCAGCTATCTTGCAGGGAAATGGACTGCATGGTAGAATTTTGCTGAAAATTTAAGAGAGAATATGATTTCAAATTTTGTTTTTATTTCAGTAAACTAAACATACACAACAGCTGTAATTCCACATCTGCCAGAAGAGTTTCTCTACGTTTCAACAAACAAGCAAATCTTCTTTTTGCACATAGCTCTGTGGTGAAGTGCCACGAGCTGTTACCCCTGTGCATCACAGAGGATAGACTCATTTGAAACATGCCCTTGTAGACTGTGAGCAATATTGTAAAGACCTGCAGATACTTTGGTGATCAAACTGAAAATCAAGAATGTCAGAACTTATGAATTTATTCATCCTATGAAGAAGCCTGTGAAAATGGTTATACTATCTGGCCTTTTAAATTCCGTATCAAACCATCACCATGAAAATCATGTGTTCAGCAGTTCTACAATGTGGCACATCCATGGAAGGAGCGCTCTCCAAGTCTCACTTGGACTGGCTCTCCAAGTCTCATTAATACTAAATCTATTAGCTCATTCACTAGTATGGTGTTTATGGAGAAATGCAAGAAACTTAAGTGTTCCCCAAGTTATAAAGTTTTTGTTGTCTTATATATAATGTTTTTTAAATCTTCCAAGAAATTGTCATCATAGGTAAAATTTCACATTTATCAATAAATAAAATTTTGCTTCAGTGCACCACTTTTTTAAAAAACAGTATATGCTACAATGGTGCCAAGACATTTTTCCTAGCTTTCTTTGTTCCTCCACTCCCCTCTCCCCCCTCCCCCCACCCAATATTGCTTTGGAAGTAGCACTTTCATGGTTGTGACTGTAGTTTTGTTTGTTTTCTTTTGCTGTGATTGCCAAAGGAGCAGATTGCTCAAAGCTACTGGAAACATTGTGAATATCTGCTGGTTAAGAGTACCACGTGCTGGTTAAGAGTAACACAATGCCACACAGGTATCTCTAGGTTTCCATACAACACTTGGGTGGCTGTGACTTTCTGGGTAACTTTTCTGGCTCCCGTGCTAAGGCTAGGAAACTTAATTATTGCTGAATTTTGGTGAGGTTAGGGAGACTTGAGACTCAGTAGATGTGGATGTCACTGAGTGCAGCAGAGATTCCTGGAGTAAAACACAGTGCTGCTGTAGGTTTCATGTGCAGTGACTTCTGCGCAGCCAGTTCATTCCAGATTGAAACGATGTCATTAATGGTCTTCAAGAACATTGCCTGATTACTGTAAGTGGTGCTCTCAGGTAGGATGTGCTAATTAAAGGATGAGGTCAGGCAAGTGGTTGTTCATGTAGTTCAGAAGTTTTTGATGTTCACATCAAAGCAGTTTGGAGAATTTTAAAACTGGCAAGCCAAGAGCTTTATGATAAGTGCCCTCCCTGGTGGTTTGATTGATAATGAAATCCAGGTGCAATGCATTACAGTTTTCATCTACAGAATATAGGGTTAAATATGAACTGACTTTCCTGGCCATGTTGTCTAGTTCAGAGATTCCAGACAAACAAAATAGTAGCCCCAGGGCCTCCCATGGCTGGTACGAAATATGTAATAAAAATAGGCCGCCAAAGGGAACATGACTTTTGTAATTATCCTAACTATTGTATATACTCCCTAAGGTCAATCTATTTTGTCCTTAAAAAAGTGATTGAGGTCTCTCTTGGTAACAGGAGGATATTATTAATACTTATATTACTGCTCCCATTGTGATAGAGACATGTTTAGCAGGATTGTTCTGTAGTGATTGCAGTCAAAACAGGCAAGACAGAAAAGGCAGGAGTGAAAGGATAAAGATATGGAACTGCAAGGAAGAAAAGAACAAAAAACCTGAGGGGTGTGGAGCTGGCAGAAAAAAATAATATAGTCATAAATAGAGAAAAAAATCCATCTTGTTTGTGGTTTGTGTGACAGATATGTGTGTGACAGAAAGGAGGTAATCAGTCCCCAAAGAAATATAATTAAAATGCTTCCAGGCTTCTATTTAAGTAGAACCCAGGAAAACAAAACATCAGCCAAAATCAGTCAAAAACCCACACACATATACCCCAGGGAGGATTCTTCTCCCAACTTGGAGATTTGGAGCTAAGCTACAGGCGCTGTTGCATCTTCCCTTGACAGCCTCTCCCCTTCCTTCCTTCCTCAGTCTGGGAAATCTCTCTCCCTCTCTGTTCCTCTCTATAAACTGCAAGTCTGTGCAGGGGCAGGAGGAACAACTTACAGGCAGATATTTAAATTGCCCATTCAGTCTTTGCGCAGTTCTGATTGCCTGTGCTCCTTCTCATAGTGCAGAGTTAATGGGAAGTAGCTGAGCATGAAATATTTAAACTACTCATGAAAAAGTAGATCAGGCTTGCTAAACATCCCAGGTAAGATGGGATTGCCCATATTCTGTTGTGAAAGCCATTGCCCAGTGCAAAGGGCAGCAGGTTTTCTGAGACCTCTGCTATGCTGACTTGTTTTTTTGCCACTACGGGTTTGGGAGAGAACTTGCTGTATGTGCACAACAAGGACTCACAAAGCAGGTAAGTATGAGATGCCTGGTGTGGCCTGTACCACTGATTTACCAATGTGCAGTTACACTCTACCTGGGGTATATCTCATTTCTGATTGCATTTGCTCTTGTGCAATGCTGGTCATTTGGGGCATGTGTTATTTTGGGTTTCGTTGGGATTGTGCTGAATTCTCACAGTCCTGAGTTTGTTTAAACTTTTGGTTTTGCCTTCGCTGCAGTGCCCCAAGTCATGAGATGACTTGTGTCTCAATGTGTGAGTCACTGCTGAGTGTTTGATACCCGTGTCACTTCAGTTGGAGCTGTTGGGATGGGACAGGGCTTTGTAGTGGGTCAGTGACAGAGAGATCAGTTTTGGAGACCTTGTCTTGTGTTGCTCTCATCTCCTACAGACCCACATGGGTCTCTCCAAAGTTCCTGTTTTTAAATGTGCCTACCCTCCAAACAAGCAAAGCTGACTTTGATTAACAGTAAAACAAAAAAACCTTGCCCCAAAGTCTGCCCAGAATTTTTTTCTCTGTGTTGTCCATTTTCTGCTTGCTTGGTTTCAGTTTTCAAACTGATAGTGGCTTCTTTTGTAAAATAACAGTAGTAAATGTCACTCTGCTGCTCTACTTTGTCATTTCTTCTACGTGGTTCCAAATGTAAGCAGAAACAATGGAAAGCAGAATCCATGCAATGCTGACTTGATTTCTTCTTGGCCTAGTGAAAGAAAGCAATGAGGAGAAAAACAAGTTCAGTTTTAGACAATAATCTCAGAGCATAGTTGTGTTTGGAAAATCCTTCTTGCTTAAAGAGTGTTTTCCATCATGTTGTGTTGATTTCATTGTTGATCCTGGTTCAAAAAATGAAGTACAAGACTGTCAAGCATTTAGTGTACATCCAGCTCTTAAAAATATGTTCTTCTGAGTTTTTTCTTAAATATAAGTTCTAACCACATTTATTTTAATTGATGAGCTGTGCTGGAATTTAAATAAGGTGAAATACACAGTGATTGTACTAACTGTAATAATTTTAGCAGCCTCACATGTAGTAAACACGCATCAAGCAGAATTTTTCTGCATCCTTTTCAAGGGATCTGGGATATAAAGTGGTACATACACAGTGTGTATGTGGGAAAAAGAGGCAAAATCAAAGCTATAATCTAAGTTTTTAAATGGATTGTTCTTGGAAAATGAATAAGCTTATTATAGGTCAAAGGCAAGTTATGCTAGAGTGAGAGTTTGGAGAAATATAGGACAGTATTCATCTGGGCTAGCAAGGGTATTACAGACAATAGTCTTTCTATGGAGAAATTACTGGTGCATAGCTTCCAATGTAAAACAGCAGTGTTCATGTTGGCTTCATTGAGTCATTATCATCCCTCGAGGGGGAAGGTCAACCACCTAACTCTCCATAAAAAGGCAAGTTGAGTCCAAGAAGTTAGATGGTACAGTCTGCAAAATGGTTGAAGACATACATTAAATATTATCATAATTTTTCATGAGCAAGGGCTATATGCTGCAAATACGGAAATTTGTGATAATACCCCAAAAAAGCATGCTCAGAATCCTATTCATAAGAGAGAGAGCAAATAACTTTATTAGATGCATTTTTTCATTGTAAATAACTTCCTGCCCAGAGCTCCAATGTCCCAGTGGAATGTTAATAACTCTATGATCACATTCAGCACATTTAATATATGTTGTAAATCTGACATCTTGCCAATTTAACAAGATGTTATTATCATACTCAATTTTCATTATAGAGTTTGTTATCGTAGCTGCACCAAAATAGCGATGTTGTTTCCTAAAGATTGCTCTCTGGAATTCTGACAAACCCCCTTAGTTTAGAGATTATTGCCTGTGAGAGTTGAAATGAGTTGTAATTCAAGCAAAAATAGCCAACGGGAAAATTATTTAATCTCTAAAATAGTATCTGTGGGAAGGGAAAAAAATGGGTGAAAATGGGGTTGAGGATCTTTGGAAGATCTAAGTGGTTGAGAAGTGGCAAGTGAGAAAAAGACTTGAGGGACCATGGGTCAGTAGAGCTACTGTTTGGTAAATGCTTAATCCTGCTGGGAATATGTCCTTTTAACTGCAGCTTCTTAGGGCTGGAGCAAGGAGCAGTGGCACAGACATGCTGTCAGTCTGGGCCGAGTTGTGGGTGCTGCTTGGAAATCTGTTGCATGATGAACCCAACTGTGGTTGGGCTGTTGGTCTATACGATGGCCTGGACAGTCTACAGGCAAGTGTTGCCTCAAACTGTGACTCTCGTGGTACCTTGTTTGTTGGCTTCTTCCAATCCTGTCAGATCTTGGAAGCTAAGCAGGGTCAGGCCTGGTTAGTATTTGGATTGGAGACCTCCTGGGAATACCGGGGGCTGTAGGTTCTAGTCCTGAGGACTTCACTGTCACCATCCAAGCTCTCTCTGCCATGGCAGATGGACCTCAGGACTTAAACGGTGGGGCCAGTTCCGCGCACACTGCACCTCACCTAAAAATCCACTGTGCAGGTTGGAAGTGCACACCCACGTGGGGAGAGCCCTGCCCAAATCTTCATTCGCAATGCCTAGCCATACATACACTTAATGTGATGCTTATATGGAAAATGGTATGTTTGCTTAGGGAGATGTAAAAAAGTTGATATATATATTTGGGTTTTAAAAGCTTCTTAGACGTTTTTTTCTTTGCTTCTTTTGCTTTTTTCCTGAAGAAAGTATGTCTGCTCCACTGGGTTTCCTACTCCCTGGAGGTCTGGAAAGATGTGGATTCTATAGCAAATAGGTAATTTTCTTTAAAATGTAGAAACGCCAAATGGAATGTGGTTAGAAATGGAGAATGTAGGATGCATTTTTATTCTGCCTTACCCTGCTTGCCTTCTAGCTTATCTAGTAGCAGAACAGAAGATACTACACATGTTACTTCTGAGAGTGTTTCTCTGCTCAGTGTTACACTTCAGTTCCCCACATTTATATCCAAACAAAATGCAGTAAGTTAGGGATGACAGAGGGAAATGGGGACACCCTGACACTTCCCAGTTTTCAGGCATTACTGTTAAGAGTCTGTTTTAGCAATCCAGGTTCAGATTCCTCTCTGTTTATGGAGTCAGTGAGGAAAAAGGGAAAGAGTTAGCCTTCAGACTAAGCTAAAACATCCCATTTCCTCTTACTTTTAAAACTACCTAAAAGAAAATGAAAATTTTGCTCTGATGTGACCTCAGTGAAGAGCTTTACCCACAAAAGATTTTTAAGGACAGACGTGCACTCCTGTCAGCTTCTCTGGGTTTGAAGTAGATTCAAAGTGCAGTCAAACTTTCTCCTTGTATTTGATCTTAAATTAGGTCCTTTTCCTGCAGAAATTTCTCTGTGTGGCACAGGAGTTTAAGAAAACTACTTGCATGAATGTGCCTGCAGGACTGGTCCCTTTTTGAATTTTCTTATAAGCTCACCTCTGTAAAACAAGGGCTGTCTTGGACCCTGCATGGGCACCAAAGAGGCTATATGAAAAGATTTGCAGTGGTTTGCAATTTCATAGCTCTGCTGGCTTCCCTGGACCTACACCAAAGTGCGTCAGTTTGTGAATTCTTCATAATTATTCTTAGCATTCCATGGAAAAAAAAGAATGCAAAAAGATGTTAAAGCAGATTGAATGCATCTTACCAGTGAAGCAAGTTCTCTGCCTGGTTTTCCAAGCTGAGATTCTTGGCCAGAGTCTTGTTTGTGCTGTTTGTTGTCCTCACACTGACCCACACTTGAGTTGTGGTTTTATTGACTGTGCCTGGAAGAGTCCTGGACAGTGCCCCTCCAGATTTACATCAGTGGGAGCACCACAATCCAGGGAGGAGTTGTGGTTTAACCTTAGGATGGACTTTCCAGCAGTCCAGTTGTAGTTCTAGATCCTGGGGTAAATTTCTGTGCTCCTCAAGGAGCTGTGTCATGCCACATTCTGCTTTCAGTTACTGACCAAGGTTTTCTATAGGATGTCAGTATTAGGTCTTTCTCCAGCTATGAAATGGAGAAAAATAGACTAATTTATGCCTCACAGGGAAAAAAAGAACTTGATAGCTGACATTGAAGATGCAGCGTTCCTATTATAGCAAAGAAGATTGCCGTAAATTAAATGTTCCAATAACTCCCTGGACTTTGTTTACTTTGGTGATTTGCTGTCATTTCAGTTCAACAAAATACTACTGTTTGAGATAAGAAGAAAAAAATGCTCATTTTTAAAAATATTTTTTTCATATCCACCAAGAGACAAATTAGATTTTTGTGATGTTTTCTTATGTTTCTGAAGTATCCAGAGTATTTCCACAGTGGGAGTAAGCTTATGGTACATCACTGGAACATCTCCAGTGAAAATAACTGTGGCAGAGTGAAAAGAGCAGTAGAAGACAAGTAGTCAGGACCAAGACTGGCTAACATACACGTATATTTATTTACACATCCTTGTTTGCAATACAGACTGCTGGATATTTTTAAGTACCAGGAAAATTAGACTTCAAACATTTTCATTGACCTTACAGCCATTACAGTTACAAGTACTTCCAATAAAAAGAAAACTCTTCCAAGAAATTTTCCTTAAGGACTTGACAAAGATTTAAGTCAGGACAAATGTATCTTCAGCATGGAAACAGAGGGGAAACTTTCCTGTGTTCAGATTCTTCTTAATTGTGTATTAGGTCTTAAAACCCTGGCTGTATTCCATATTGTCCCATTTGTTGCCTTGCTCTGTAGGGCTTCTCTTTTGGAAGAAAGAACCAAAGATATCTAACAACACTTTTATTAAATGCCATCTTGACCTTCCTTCTTGTAAATATAATGGCCCAGAGGATGAAAAATTACAGCAAGTGTTTATTACTGGAATCCAGTCTCAGTTGTGAGAAGATTAACTGTTTCAAAAGATTCAATATCCTCCCTGCTGCAATGGGATGCATCTGGAAAAGAGCTGCAATGTCATGGAGAACTGGAAAAGGCTGTGTAATATCTTGCTCTGTAAGCATGTGATTGGTATTTATGGGAAATGCTGGAGCACATGGATTTCAGAAGTGGTCCTGACCAAATGCCACCATCCCTGATGGCCCTGTCAGGTAAACAGGGCTGCTGTGGGCAAGACTTGGACCATGCATCCTTATGTCATCCCAAACTGCCCAATGATAATGGCAGAGAGAAGCCAAAGATGGGTTTGGAAGTGTTCTGGTTTGAATACACCTACTTAAACCCAGGATAGGGAGTCAAATGGAAAGCTGGAGTTCTGCAGCTAGGTAGCAATATTGGAATGAAAAGCTACTTTACCCCTGATTTTTTGTATGAAAACTGTAGTCCCTAAGCACATTTTATATGAGGAAGGTTTCTTTGGAGGAGAGCTACAGAAATAGATGCTAGCTAAAATAGTATTTATTTTTTAAATGGTTAAATTGCAGTCTTTAAATAATTCCAAGCCTTTTCTTGTTCCTGGAGATAAGTTTAAGTTGTTTGTCTTTTAAGATGCTTTTCCATCATTTACTCTAAAGCTGGAAAACATTCCCATTTGAAAGACTCCCTAAAACCTTTCATGATACCTTTATGAAATGTAACTTAGTTTATTGGACAGAACATATATTTTTTGTAGGCCTTCATACTGAAATACAAGTTTTACAATAAATGCAAGATGTTTTTTATTATTTGGCAACAGACATGTAGAGCATGACAGATTATTTGCCTGCTTTACTCTGACCAAATGCATACTTTTAAAAGACTTTGGGAGGCACAGACACCTGCTGCTTTTTGTTTGAGTTTTTCCATACTGAGTTTTTCACACAGTTTTTTTAAAAATTTTCTTCTTGAAGACTAAATTTTCCACAATATACTTTTCTGTTAACTGCTCTGAGGTAGTTCATAGGCTACAGTTTGATGGCCAGTCATTCACTTCATAAAGTCAATGTTTAGATGGAAGATTAGTCATGGAGCCTTTAGTTTTTCCTTTTACAGCATACAGCATGAAAATCGTAACAGAAAGAAATTATTTATAAACTTACCATCTCAGCTGATGAAGTTAGAAAGGTTCTGGCAATCTCTTAGCTGTCTGTAATGGCAGAGCATGGATTCTTTTGGAATAAATTTTTAGGCTGAGATATGACAGCATATACATCTAAAAATGTTCAATAAATTACCATCCCATCCAAGACAGCAAGAATATCTCACATTTGTCTTCTAGGGCCTGTGAACAAAAAAAATTCTCTAGAGTCAAAACCTGGTTTGCACCATCAGTGCAACTTGGATGTAGCTCCTTTGGCTTTGATTGAACTTCTCTAGACTTATGCTGCTTGAAGTGATGATGGAAGTAAAATTTAGCTCCTGGAACTCAGCTTTTGTGAAACGTCTCCCAGTTCCCATCAGGATGAAATAATTTGCTTGTATTTTACAAGGAAACATCTAACTCAGCAGTTGTTGTGTATGAACCATTAAGTTTTGTTTTTATAGCACTCTTCCGTCACATCATAGATTTTTAAAGCTATTTTTGATTGTGGGTTATACAGGATTAAAAAAACTAAAAAAAAACCCCACAAAAACAGCAGCAGAAAAAGCCCTAACAAAACCCCAGCAAACCCCAGCTTTCTTGCGTAATTTGTTTGACTAGTCAGCAGTTCTGGGCTGCTTCAAAATAAATAAATAAAAGATGTGCTGCAGAGGTTTTTTAAAAAAATTGAAAATCTTCAGTGGGCTGATGTGTCTTCAGTAAAGGCTTCAAGATTTTGTGGTTTTGGCCCTGTCTTGTCAAGATCATCATTAGTTTGTTATCAGCCCTGTGATGCCCAAAGTGATGAATCATCAAACCATTTCAGCGCTTCACTCCATTGACTTAGGTGGGAGTCAGATGCCTACTGATTATCTGAGGACTTGAGCTCAAGTAGACAGTATACGGAATAAAAATATTAGGAGGGATCAGGTAATCATGTTATGTGGTAGCATTTGTAACTTACTGATGTGAAAAACACAACAAAACAGGTCACAAATCCCATTTTAGAATATGATTGATGTCTATGTTCAGTATCTTTGTCAAGCCAACTAGGATTCCCTCACCTTCAGATCACTTTCACAGTTTGCTGAATTTTCCTGTATTTATCAGCATCCCTGAAATGCAGAGAGCAAAGATGTTTAATTTTAAGGTTTTGCCTGGTCCTTCCAAGTGCCTAGGCAGAACATACTCTCTCTTTCTCCTTATTAATTATCCAAGAGTCTCAGCGGTGTTTTTTGTTACAGATTGCATTTTTCCCTTCCTAAGTATGTGACTTTAAGTCATGCAGTTCTGTACAGATCACTGCAAAGCTGCCCCCAAGTTTTCTTTTTATTTGTTTGCAAATACTATACCTCTGTTAAAACACTGCTGCAAGCAAGCAAAGAGATGGAAAACCTGTGAGGAGGTGCTCTGAAGAACTCCTTGTTCTGTAATCTGAGAAGAGCCAAAGTTTTGGGAGAAAACAGCATTTTCTGTCTGCTTTAAAGATGTCATTCTAGTCAGACTTTTTCCAGTGTTTTCCTAGAGAAATATATGCAATCACTGGAATGTTTGTGCTTTTCTAACACTCTTGCTTGGTGGATCATCGCCTCTGGTACTTATATGTCTGGAAATGAGAGAAAATAAATAGTGGTCTAAACTTGGCAGGAATTGATCCCCAACAGGGATTACCTAAAACCTTTGCTGTTCCATGTATCCTTTAAAGAGGCAGCTTGTTGTAGGTAAAATAAATTTATGTGGCCTAGTGGGAGTATTGGGGCAATTGTCTCTACCAGGAGACGATGCTGCAAGTGAGAGGCTCATCAGCTGGCCAAGGCTCAGGAGGAAAGGTCTGTTTACTGGGCAACTAGGAACTGGAAAATGTGGTGCCACAGTGTATGCGGTGGAGTATTTTCAGTAGTGCTGAGAAATTTGTGCAAACCCTTGGTAAGACCTCATCTGAGATAGCCTGAGCAATCCTGGTTGTTAACTTGCAAGGATAAGGAGGCACACCTGGCACAAGACTTTCAGAAACAGTGATAGCCCATGTGATGGGAAGAGGAAAGTGGTTTGGAGATGGAAAGAAGAAACATCCCTCCTGCAAAGGTACAAGCCAGTCCTAGTGAAAAAATTGTATAGCTGTTTGACTGATGAAGAGTACCAAGCTTTGAGACATGGGTCTTGTAAGGTGTATAGTGCCGTATTCTTGTGAAAATCAGCTTCTGGATTTGCAACTGGTTTGCACTGGGAATTCTAGACATGGTGATGGCACCTTGCAGGCATCTATATGCAAGTACCTAACTTCCCTGGGCTTCCCTGGGCTGCATAGCTCAGATGCTTTCACTTTGCTGCAAAACTGTGTACAGAGTCATTTTCTTCCTTATATATGTCATGTAACCAACTGTCTAGTGGCCAGGCTGAGCCAGTGTATTCCTAGCTCACGTGGGAAGTGCCATTGCCACACTCACATCTAAGAAATCATCAAATCCCAGACTGTGGTCATACTCCCTGCAGCCTGGAGGTGTTTCTGTCAGTATCAGGGAGGACACCAGCTCTATCCCTCACACATGCACTGGTGTCTTTGGTTTTACCACTGATGACTTCAGCTGGATGGAAATCTTCAGACTCACACATCGTGGCCTGGTGCCTTAAAATGGGGTGCTCCTTCCTTTTTGGCGCTTTTTGTTGGGGCTTTTAGCTTTGTTATTGAAAGTGGTGAATGTGGGAAATCTTATCTCTTGCCTGAATGACTTCCATGGCTGTGGTCAACATCCTGTGGTGGTGCTGTCTCTTTATGAACATCTCCTTTGTCATTGTTACCCTGGAACAAATACTCCTGGAAATAAACAAAACAAGGAAATATAGAAAATACTTTCTATGAAACAGAATTGTGTTTAAATTGAAGGTTTTCCCATGAAGCTTACTAATACACACTTAGAGCAGAGCATGCTTTGTCTAGCCCTGAATGTTGACTTTTCGTTTTGGATCCTAGAGGATAACATGGGGCATTTTAAATGTCAGAGTCTCTTTTATGGAGCTAAATCATGACAAGTCTTTCACACAGAATGATTTAAAAGCTGAAATGGAGTTAGAGCCTTAATGTCATGAAAGTACTATTGAAAAATCAAATTTTTAACTGGTTAACAGTATGGTATTGCACTAATTTTGACAGTGGGGAGAAATGTTTGAGTACTCTTTTCTCAGTACCTGATCCTCAGATCTAAACATAAATCATACAGTGTCTCCTGGGACACAGTTTTGGGTAATAGCCATGATGTCATTCAAAGAACAGAACTTTTGCCCTTTATGAAGTTGTTCCAAGTGGCAATTTCAGTATTAAATGTCTCAAGACACATGTAAAAAGAGAACCTTTTTGTATGGCTGCTCAAATCCATTCTGGAGGCTGCTGGTACACGGGTTGGGAGAGTTTGGCTTTGCTTTCTTTCATTGGGAAAGTGAAGAGGTGGTTGTCTTGTTCAGGTGATTTTCACAGCTGCTTGTTACCAGATAGTAAGAGAGCAAAGACTTAATCTGGAGGTTGACTCTCCAGTGACCCTTGAAGTTGGAATAACTGAGAAAGCAGCAGTTGCACCAGTAAAAGCTGAAAATTAGTTGAGGGCTAAGAAAAGGGAGATTGTTTCTGTAAGAAGAACTGAACCAATGCCAGCAGAAAGCTGATACAGGAGCGACATGAGTGATCTTATCTCACCAACCGTCATGACTGTGTTTCAGAGGCTGCAAGGTCAGACCCTGGGTTTGCTTAAAGCCACACGGAGACAAAATACATCCTTTCTGTACTACTGTAAACTGGGATCTGAAACAGGATAATTAATATTATTAGAATGAGCTCTCCGCTTTGTGGAACTTCTCCATATATTTCTCAGCCAAGAAGGAAAGACAGTCTTTGAAAATTGTTTTTCACCAAGTCTGACATGACGCATTGGCCAGAAGAAGTGAGGCTACGACTGTTTCTGCCATTTGTAGAAATTGCTCCATCTAGATGATTTTTACCATGAGTAGAATCTTACTATGGAATGAGGATGAAGTCAATTCAAACATATCCCAGATGTCCACTTAACTTCCAACCAAACGTTTAGAGCAGTTTTCTCCTGATCTTCTGTATTTAAGGGTCATTACCACAAATACCAGAGATTTAGGGGCAGATTCTGCACTTTTTATTATCTTTTAGACCCTTGGGACATGAATGAAGGACAGTTCAACCACAAGTCATGGCAGCAAACCATCACCAAAGGCATTATGATCACTTAGCAGAAAGAAGCCCAAGCTTGTGAAGTGTTTGCAAGCTATTTACACGTTTTGTGATAGTTACAGCTATGAACAACTCTTTAGAAATAGTCACCATATAAGCTGGTATTTAATTGCAAGGAGGTCTCAGGGTACTGGAAGGTAGTGGAAGAATAATGCAGTCTCACAGGTACTTGATGTTGGCACATGGTGACAGTCCTGTAGCTTCACATATAAAACAAACAAAATGAAAAAAGTGAAAGTAAGTAAACAATACTGGTTACTTTTCAATTAAATTGTTAAGTGAAATGTAATACTCTGTGTCAGTTTAACAACTTGACAAGTCTGAGACCAGGAGTAATATGAGCTAATTTTACAGAAAAGTGAGGTAGTCAACTTAAACTTCTGGGGTTTTGTTTGTTTGTTTTCATGTTTATTTTTTAAAAAAATAAGAATGCTCATGTGATGAAGTTACTTGTTGTAGGTCAATGTGTTCCAAAATGCAATGCAGAAATAAACCAAATTCCTCACCTAAACTCCCTGAGTTTGGATACCAGCAGGCAGAAGCCAAAACTTCTGCCACCTTTTCAGATGGATCGGGTGGCTGGAAACACTTCCCACACCTGTATCCTGTCACCAATTTTTCTTTTGTTTGGTTGGCTGTTTTGGTTTTGTTAATTGTTTTGGTTTGGTTTTTTGAGAGTTTGGTTTGGTATTTTTTTCATTATTTCCCAGCACAGAGAGGAATATTATAGGGCTTTTTTGTTTGTTTTTTTTTCTTGTGGCACCTACCAAAGGAAACTAGACATAAGCCAAATATTTTTACTGTAATTACTTGTTACAGGCTAAGAGCAGTTACTGTATCTACTTCACTATTTGAAAATACAGTTCCATTTCTAAAGCCAATAGCTGTATCTCATGCTGTTACTTTGGCAGGGATCTCCAGAGGGGGTACAGTGGGTGGAGACCTCAAGAAACATTAACTTTCTTGGAAAAGGCTAAAATGACCAAATACTATGGAGACATTTGAAGAACACAAATTCTCTCTCATCTCTGGAGAGGTATCAGAAATAAGGCTTTCTCAGGCAATATATGATCTCTTGTGTCTATAAACTGAAATGAAAATCCAAAGGTAGAATCAGGGCTGGGCATCACTTTGTAGACTCTGACAACCCCTGATATCCATAATTTAAATTGGGTTACAGGGAAATACGAAACAGTATTTTAAGCTGTGACAGCTGTAAACTTGCTGTAATTTTTAAGAAAAGGCAAAGTGAGGAAGCACCGTAATTTTAGTAGGTTTTAGGATCTTTGTTCCACTTGTCTTGAATGTGATCTTAATGCATGCTGCTGAGTGAAATCAGCACAGGAAACTGTGCTTTAAATAGAAACTAGATACATTTTCTTACATCCCAAAGCCATGCAGGATTTGGAGGGCTCGGAGGGTGGGAGAGAAGAGATGACTGTTGCTAACTTGTGTAAAATATTGCTTTTTCCTCCAATATAGATTAGTTTTTACCATGTCACAAACTGGTCCATGCAGAAAGATTTTTAGACACTCATACGGCGTTCATTCATTTGTTGAGTTGGTTTGTTGTTTGGTGGTTTTTTTCCCCCAAACTTGGCTGATATTTTTACATGCTGTTATATAGCACTGATAAAATAAATTAAGCACCCTGAGGACAAACTGGTGTTTTGTATTCAGGGGAAGCTGGGGAAGCTCTAAATCCTCTGAGGACACTTGTAGTCTGAGGAAAATGGTTCTGAACCTCCCTAAATACAGTCTCTGGTCTGAGTGTGCAGAGACTGCATCCTTCTGCGTGCTTCCCAAGAGAAGGAGCTGTGGGCTGTTCCCAAGTGGGCACAGTGGGTATGGGATGTATCTCACTGAGGACACTATTTCTCAAGAAACAAGTCCACAACATATATGTGCCTAGTAAAATGAGCCAGCTCACGCTAACATCAGCATCTCCCACCAGTTGACATTAAAACTGACTGGGTAGGAAATTTTGTGAAGTGCTCTTGAAGCCTTAACAGTGATCTGTTTTCAGGAGCAACATGATACAGGCTGTGGGATAGAAACCCAAATCACTTGCATTTTCGCTGACATTTTGCCAGTGGTGTTTAAGACCTCAGACCACACAAGGAAAATGGTGTTCCAGGATATATCGCCTCCTTAAAGAGAGGCTGTGAGACTATGACCTAATGTTTATAATTGTAAGAGTTATTGAGAGTCAATTGAAAATGCAAAGTTCCCAAGTGACTGCATTTATCACTTGTGTGATTAGCATGCTTATGGAGTATAAACATCTGAACAAATCCAAATGGTTGATGAAGTTCATCAAGGGAAAGAACATTCAAAATGTCAGAAATTGTTGAAAATGTAGGTAAAGGCATGATTTTAACCCCTGCTCAGAGAGGATGATCAAAGGGGTTTGTAATGGGCTTTTCAACATTGCTGTTCCCCATAAATGTCTGGGCAAATAGAGTTTACTTGGAAACTGATAGGAATATTGATAGCATCACTGTACTTGGCAGGATTTTACATGTTCAGATATGAAAGCTTGCATTATGAATGAGTCCTCAGACTTTATAATGTCTATAATACATTTTACATAATACATATTTAATACTAAACATTTATGAGTTTGTATGTATATTACTTTTATATATATAACTAAAATCTATGTATCGTTCCCTAAGGCACCATTTATAGCATTGTATCTGTGTAACTGTAGCAAAGGTTTCTTTAGGTGAGATTACAGTTTGACATCTGTAGCAATTTAAAAATTAATTTTTAATTTAGATTTCAGTGTATGTAATTGAAATTGTCATGTCTTAGATGACAGAAGATCAGATATCTAATGCTAGTCTGTAAAACCTGGAAGACCTGTTTTATTGTAAATGAAACACACTGATTTTTGCATTCTAGTTGTGTCTTATTTTTACGTCTTCTTTGGCTCAAGAAAGAGCACAAAATTATTTTTATTTTTGTTGAGTTTCGTTTAAAATGATTTATTATTTTTAGGCTTTGGCTAAGATTGAAGTTAAGGATTTTTCCCAGCTTTCTCCATTTCAGTATGCCTGCATCCTGGAGAGGGAATCTCAGCAAAGTGCTGAGAAACTAAAAGTATGGTTACTGAAAGTACATAAGTACAGTTACTGAAAGTACAAAAACCGAAAATTGCAAGCAAGTTTCACTGACTCCGTAACAAATTTTACTTTGTGCTGTTTTATCCCTTCTTGTTTCTATGTTGTTTTTATAGCATGTCAGTGATAATTAAAAAATAAAATCCTCTTTTTAAATAATAAGGTGAATGGGGAGGTTCTTTTTCTAAAGCGTTTATCTGAAAAAGAGTGCTTTGCAAGTTGAATTATTGGTGATAACTGCTGCCAAAGTTATTATCCATGCAGCTATGACTGTATTTCACAAGCAATGCCTTCTGTATCTTTGTTCATTTGTGAACGTAAATTCTGCTGATCCAGAAACTGCGGAGATGTCTACAAGGCCTTTACTGGAAACCCAGTCTGGAAGGTGCTTGCCGAGGGGACAGCTTCAAAACAGATTTATGTAGCTTTCTGTTTGCGTGCAGATGGAGTTTGCCGAGAGGTTGGGAACACTGTTTTTATTGGGTTTGTTCTACTTTTTCTTTTGGCTGACTTTGCCCGTCTTTTTTTTTTTTTTTGTCAACCCCGGGAGTGTGCTTTGGTTGGGACCTTGCACTTAATTCACATCAGCAGTTTCTTAGTAGATAACAGATCATACATTAAAATAAAAAAACTTTTGGGATGCATTTTTTAACAGCATTTACACCTGTATTAGTAGCATTATTTAAAGGTGCTGTCTGTCACATAACCATAATCTAAGAATAGTCACATACAGACTTTTGAGAAATAAACAGACCAAGGGGATCTTCTCCATATGCTCCTTTCTACAAGGCATCAGATCTGCCCATTGTCATCTCTTATGGTTTGGATGACTTTGGGTGATGGGAAGTCAAACATCTCATGTGCACAGGGCATGTCTAACTCCTTTGGTTGTGGTGGCTCGAGGTGTGCGGGCTGCTTTAAAGCCACCATCTTCTGCTGCCAGCCAGGTGTCTCAGCAGCTCTCTACAACAGTGGTGGTTTTCTCGGAAAAATCCATGACTAATGTTTTCTCTGCTTAGTTTATGATTTATTTCTCAAAATGGCCCTAACACGCATTTCTTGTAAATGGCCTGTTGCCTTGTGAGAGAGCCTTGGCTCAACTGCTGTGGCTTTTGAAATCCTAATGACCATTTAATCAAGTAAATGTGAGATAAGTTGTGAGCTAGAGCTGGTTTCATGGCTCTGCTTGCATTTAACAGTGTCATGGTCTTCAAACAATATGTATCCTAAAGCGTTAAACCACCCCAGGCGCTGATGGCGTTAAGCTATTTTCCATACCCGCAGTCTAGCTGTGCATCTGCTACTCAGTGTGAGTTGCCCCACAGTTGAGGAAATCACAAATACCCATGTACACTGTCTCTTTCGTTACACAGCTTAATGAGATTTCCACATCCCCTGGGAAACCAGCTTGGCCCGCAGATGGGTGATAACCACAGTAGTTTGTTCTACAGCTGCCACATTCCCCTACTCCTGCGATCCTCTCCATAGGAAAGGCGTGGTTATATGTAACAGATTTTAAAAAAAAGAAGTTACAACACATGCCAATATTTCAACTTCATATTGCTAAAATGTATTTTAAACAATAGAGGGGAGGAATATATTATAACCTTTTTGTCTATTTGTTTCCATATGAACCTCCAGGTAGTGTTGAGAGGCTGGTTTGTAGTTTCCATGCTCATGGCAGACACCCAGAAGGAGATAATTACCTTTCAAGAGTGCCTGGCTTCTTTTTTAGGGACTTAAAATAACTGGACAGCAGAGAATAAGTTGCTCCAAAGTTTCATGCTTGGGAAGAGATTTTCCAAACGACAAAGTTTTATCAAGAACAAATGAGATATTAAATGATCATACAGGCAACCGCTTAAGATCTGACTAAAGGAAAATTCTGCTCCAAACAACACAAAACTACAGGAATGTGTTTTGTCAAAGTCACAATTCATTGAATTAAAATTTCTCAGATCTGACTGCTCTATTCTCTTAGGATACGAACACAGAACATATTTTTCCATTTTCAAACCTTCTGTGTCTAGAGTTGACGCAGCCATCGGAGAGAGAGGAGCTTGGTCATGTACTGTGTTGGGGAATGTAAACATTCTATTAAAGTTCATGTTAATTTATATGTCCATTGTGAAAAATGATGGGATATCAAATTTGATAGAACAGAACATCAACAAGTCATAGAAATTATAAGTAACTTTTCTCCTCATATTTACAAGATGTGAATTTGTCCTTGTGCTGTCTAGACTGAAGTCTGTATTTTACCTGTCTTAACAGAGCTCTTGCTTCTTCCTTGCTTATAAAGCTAATATAATATCTAGTATTACCAGATATTACTATGTATTTTGTGTAATCTCTTTTCAGTAATGTTGCAAAAACATTAATTACTGAACTAAATCATAGAAAGGTAAATGTCATTAAACTCACTAAGAATGAAAAAAATGTGCTCTTAAACATTTTCCTGTTTGATTGATAAGAAAGCTTAGGCTTCTTACCTCTAAAATCAGGATCTGAAGTTGTGTAATTTCCAAGTATTTTCAAGTGAAGAAATGTTTAGAGTATTTTTCTGTTTACATAGGATGCCATGCCCAGAAACAGAGGAGAAAATCTATTTCTCTGCTTGTAGTGTGCACATCCAGAGAATATCCCCAGCCAGCCAAGCACTGTCCTGGGCTGTAATGAAAATGAGATTGAGTGCTAGTATGAGTCTGACATACTGGATGTGTTTTAAGTGTCAATAATGCAACAGCATTTTCTCCAGATAGGAATAGGGTTTGCTATACATGAGATTTTCTATGGAATTGTATATTTTTTAAGGTAAGGTTCCAGTATTGTTGAAGTCGGCATGGTATTTTGAATCTAAGTGTTTAAAGGGTGTGTGATTTGATTATTTATTTCTGTCTTAATCACAGTGGGTATTTTGTAACACCTGTTTTTGATTTTGTAGTGATAAATGAATGCCTGACAGACATATGTGATAGGAAATAAGGTTGTGTTCCAGACAAGACAGGACATCCTCTCCTTGGGCAAAACCAAGAGTCTGATCTTTTCCTGGTTGTGCTGAATTAATACAGTATTAGGTTCTTGACTAGGGGATTTTTGTATGTGAAATAACTTTGGTTTTAAATACAGGCACAGGAAATGGAACAGTCATTAATGAATTTCAAGTCGATGAGTTTGCAAACTGGAAACCAAAGAGGACTACCTGTGTTGAAAATGGAAGCAAATACTGGGTAAAAAACCTGTTTTGTGAAATCTTCAGTCACACTGTGTGCTGCTACCTCAACTTTCAGCTGATGTATTGTTTCTCAAAAGGCTTGCTGTTCCCACATAATTAATTGAGACTACAAATAGATCCACAATCCTCCTGACAGAAGTGCTGCTTTTTCAAATTTTGCCTCATGTGAATGATGTTAACCTTTCCATTTTTGGACAAGATTATGTCCATTACACAGTCTATTAATACTTCTCCTGCTGGGGGCAAATCCTTACACCCCAGTGATCTCTTGGGTGTAATTTCTCATGCAAATTCAGATTACATATTTAAGGACATTTTTAGCCTCTGATGCTGATGATGTTTGGTAAAATGACACTGCAGTGAGGAATACAGCCCATTCAGTGCCTCCTCTAAGCCTGCAGAGATGCCTACAAGCTGTTTTCTTATACACTTCTGTTGCCCAAGGCCTGCCTTTCATCTATGAGCTAATTGATCCAGTATTTTCTGAGATAATTATCTTAAGCTTGACAATTCAGTTAGGAAAGCATTTGAGCATGTTAATGAAAAATAAACCCCATATGCTTTCAGCAGTCTTGCAATTAGACACTAGTACTAACGGTTGGCTTATCAGGAACACCAGTGGAATTTTTTCTTTCTATAATTGAGTATGCGGTTGACCTTCTGTAAGCTCAAAGCTCTAAGAGAGAAACCTCAACTATCACTCACGCTGTGATCATTTCCTGTTTCTCAATGATGGCACATGCACTTCCAAATTGAACTGGTTCCTCAAGGCTTTATGGGATGCTGAGAGAAAGGCTTGTTATGAAGATCAAACCAGGACTTTTAACTTGTTTAGTGGGACAGCACAGAATCTTTGACCTCAGCAATGTTTTAGTCTCTTTTTCATGTTGATTTACCATAAGGCTGCATATTTGATGTTGTCAGAAGGAGGGTTGCAGTCTGCCTTCAGAAGAGAGAGCTGCAAGTGCAGCATCCTCACTTCCATTTTGTATTCACTGAAAAGAAAATTCATCAAAAGAACAATAAATCAATAATTTCTGTAAAGTAGAAAC
>JAOXXN010000364.1:9481912-9509137 GCA_026770055.1 Myrmophylax atrothorax | reverse complement strand
AGCCTGTCCTGCTGCTGGGGGATGTGTCCCTATCCCAAAATCAGAGCCCCCTCCTCATCTTCCCAATCCACCTCCATGCCCTCATTCTCCTCTTCCATCTCCACCTCCGTGTCCCCCACAGAGTCTTCCAGATCAGCATCCGTCTTCGCAGTGTCTGTCTCTGTGTCCACCTCCATTGCATCTGCAGTGTCTCTCTCAGCCTGCAGCAGGAGCACAACCTCAGAGGGTGTGACTCCCCACCATGCAATGTGCACTGTTTGAGTGGGAATGGAGGAGCTTGGCAAAGAGGTCAGCACAAGAAGCACTTGCAATGAATGGCATTCCTATTGCCACTTCTTTAAAGGTCTTGTTAGGAGAAGGCCAGTATGCAGGTGCACTAGTTCAAACACAAACTGTACAGGCAGACTTGAGTTTAGCAGGAATTCAGCTTTGTAAGCTTTGCATAAAATCACAAATACATTGACCACTGTGCCATTGTTTGTTACTGCACAGCAGGGCCCTCAAGAACCGTTTTTCCAGTTTGCTGAGAGGCAAAGGGATGCTATTAATAAACAAGTTGTTACTAAATAGGCTCAAGATATTATATTTAAAAGCTTGGTAGTAGAACAAGCCAATGTAGATTGTCAACACATCCTACAGGGTCTCCATAATCCCACCATAGCTGATATGCTTCAAGCATGTAAAGTTGTAGGCACCCAGACATGTAATTCTTTTTCATTAGCTGATGCTATGGTAGCGACAAAAGGTTCAGCTGGTGCTGAAGAGCCTTTGTGTTATGAATGTTGGTGCCCAGGACACTTTAAAAAGAAGTGCCTGAGTCTATTCAACAAAAATTACCATCCAAGGTGCAAGAGAGGATAACATTTCGCTAGTCCAGAACTACGAGGGATGGTCAACCTTTATAGGCAAAACCGTCACCACAGAAAGAAAAGACAGATGAACAATCAGGAAAGGGAAGAATGAGCACGGTAGGAGACAGCATGAGGATATAAATAGTCTCCAACCTATATCACCTGCCTCACTTCCTTCGTCATCTCTTCTTCCCTGCAGGTGGAGGTGTGGCTGCCCCATGGATCTGGAGCAGAGACCACGCTCCAAGGGGCGAGAAGGACTGATGGCAGTGATATCGCTCTTTTAGCTCTCCTGCCCCTTAAAGCTTGGAGTGGCTCCCTCTGCTCCTGCCGCTGTGACGATCCCGCAGAGATGACACAAACATGACAGGAGTCCATGGAGAAAGCCGTTTATTGGGGAATGGCATGGGACTTTTATAGGGTGCTGAGGGAAGGTTCTGGAGAAATGGGAGGGGGGACGCCTCCCATTAGTCAACCGACATGCAAATGAGGGATTGAAACAAGGACCAGTGGGAGATGGGGATGAGGACATAACCATATAGGGGAGAACACCTGCAATGCACCAAAATTCAACCAATAAGGAAAGCTGTGGCGGGAAAATGCCCTAAGGGGATTATGGGAAGAAGAAACCGGGATAGGGACTACTATAGGAAACATATAATGGGCAGACATGATAACATTGCAGTGTTAACTGGAGAAATACAAATACAACATCAAACATGAGACATTTCAATGTAAGAGGTAAACTGAGTTGAATTCTTATAAATTCTGTCCATTTTTGCAGAATCTTGTGGCTCAGGCTCCCCGATGTCCACGTCCTCATCGACCCAGCATTTATAATACCGTTGCCACTTTAAAAATTCTGGGTCTGTCCCAACACTTCCCTTAGCTACTCTCACTTCCTCCACACCTATGTCCATACCATCCATAGTAATTAAATATGATCTTGCTCCTGCAGAAAAGATAATCATAACACATTCAAAACCTCATATTGTTTTGACAAGAGTACAGAGCCCTATGAAGGATAATCATACTATGTTATTAACTGGCAAAACTACTACCTCTTTGATTGGAGTCTTAGTCATACCAGTCACTGTTGATAGCAACTTTGTTGAGAAATTAAAATACTGTGGACCCCATCTCCACCCATATGTATAGGGCCACAAACTCAAATTGCCCAATTGATGCTAATTCCAATGATTGCTACTAATGATCAAACCACAATTGAGGAAAGAAACATAACTGTGACTGCACCTAATGATTTTGTCTCCTGGACACAATTCCTAATTGTAGGCAGGCCTGTGCTACATTGCCTGGTTCAGTATTCCAATCCAGATGATTCGCTTACCATAAAAGGCCTAATAGATAGAGGAGTAAATGTTATAATAACATCTTCTAAATCCTGGCCCCCATCATGGCCTTTACAACAGCCTGCAAAGGCATTGCAGGAAGTAGCAGGGACCACTGCCCCATATCAAAGCAAACAGCTTGTTGTTATGGGCCCCAACGGTTGGTCTGTCATGGTACAGGCTTACATGTTAGACCTTCCTGTTACCTTATGGAGCTGCAATACACTTGGGCAGTGGGGATTCAATCTTGGTACAAATTTATTCTGGTGACCACTGGAGAGCAGCAAGTCCCTCATTGTGCTGGTTTAAAGGTAAACCAGCAGGAAAAACGAACCCAACACAAAAGAGATTATAAATCAGAGTTACAATTCAATAAAAAAATTACAATAAATGCAATGATAGAAAAAGAAATTGGTTTTAACCCACAAAACCCAGAAGTCTAACCCAGCCCCCTGGGGCACAAACACAATGGGGTTTGTTGGCCCCTGTGCTGAGCCCCACATGGTTCCCCTGGAGTCCAAAGGAAAAAGAAGTGAGAAACCTGTTGGTGCAGATGACGGTCACAGTCTGGTCAAGAGTGATGGTCACAGTCCTGTCAAGGTTCTGGTCCTCCTCTGGATCCTATGAATGGTTCCTCAGGTTCCCAAACCCCCAAGATTATATCCCCTCAGGTCCAGGTGGGACCACCCAGTACCTCCCCCAGGGCGGGGAGTTCCACAGTGAGTGATCTCACTCTGTGAGTCAGGGAGTATTTGGAATCATTGATGGCCCATTAGCAGACATGACACCTCAGGCTGGGTGTGGAGGTGCTAATGACTTCCTGGAAGGGAGTTATCACAGCTTTTATCTCACATTAGTCTTTCACTCCTAACTCACATCCTGAGGGGTCAGGTGTGCCCTGGGCAGCTACTGCAAATGGCCCATTGTTAACTGTTCATGGGAAGTGAATAGCTTTGGTCACACCCACACAGTGATAAACTGGTCCCACCTGCTGAACTAGGACACCACATTATGCAACTAAGAGTTGTACTTCATAGTTCACTGAGTTTTTATACCATCAACCTTTATTCAGCTAGCTACATTCCTCTTGCTTTGCCAAATGTCCATAGCTCCAGGGTTATGATTGCTGGTAACACATAACATGTCTTGGGGAAATGTTTGGAATTGTATTTAGATTGGTATGAAAGTGATAATGGGACGGGTTACTCCATGACAGTTGGTTGCCTGGAAGTGTCTTGTCAATTCATTATACCTGTTTCTTTTTTACATAATGTAATTACTGCGTTTTTTTCCCCAATAATGTTATTGTCATCGTGCCAGCTAAAAATCTTTTATACCTGCAGCTGCAGCTGGTCTCCGGGATCAGTCTAGGCCCTTTTTTTTAACGACTCTGCTGTAATATGGTCTTGCAGTGACAGTGATTTGGTCCCGTGTCCATGCTTTTTCCAGGGATGCCTATTAGAGGATGGTTTGCTTTTTAAGAGTTGGTGATGAAACAAAACAGAAGTGCAGTGCCAGCCATTGCCAAAAAGCATTTGAACATTGAAACAAACAACAAGAATTCCAAGCCTTTTTCAAGCTGCAGCAGTGGAGGCTCTTGGTGTTTCATCCCAATGAGGGCAGGTGAGGTGACACCAACAAGAGTAGGTGAAACCACTTAGTGCGGACATGCACTTTGGCTGTGGGAACTGTGGGAATATGACATTGGGTAAAGATGTTTTCACGTGATTAACTGGAGCAAGTTCTTTAGTTCTTATGCACAGAAATGGGCTGTGTCTGTTTGCTGGTTGGTCCTCCCCACTCCTGGGTGCACGTGATATGATTACTCAGGGGGCTGGAGTGAGCAGGCTGCAGATGCTCCCCACAGCCCTGTGAATGGTAATACTTACTAACTCAGCACTTGTGACACCTCCTGTCCACCAAGCTGCAATGCCACAGCCTAATGCACTGCCTAAAACCACCAGAATCATTGAGCTGCATGATGCTGTTGATCCACCAGTTCTGTCAACTTCATGGGTATCAAAGCCACTCTTCTCAATACCGTAGTTTCCCCCCAGTTTTCAACAATTTTCAACTCAGGGGCTCACAGAGCAGAAGATGTTTTCTGTATATTTACTTATATTTAATAAAAATAATGGATTACTTTTTTTGTGACTTAATTCAATTTCCCCTTTGACTGAAGAAAATTTTATTATTCCTGGGCAAGTAGCTCCACAGTTCAAATAGCAATTTTGTGGGTAAACCTTAAATTTTTTTCATGTGTATCTGATTCTTCGTAGCTTCATCTGATGCAATGGGCCAGTGATGTAGCATCAGATGGTACAGGGCAGTCGTACATTTTGAGGGTTTTCAGCTTGGCAGACTCCAATATGTTTTATGGGCATTTATTTGGTAAAAGTTATTCCAGCACAAAAGTTTCTCCTGTAAAAGCTCTGTTTCTAATCCCCCATATTTCTTAAATCTGACTTCTGGGGCAAATATCTCTTAAAATATATTTTCCGTTCAATAACAAGTTTCTCATTTGTAGTCAGGGAAGAAAATATTGAGGGATGCACTTCCACTTAGGAGATTGTCTGCAGAAGTAGGGAGGAATTGTGGCCAGGTTTAGCATAGGCAGATCTGCACTTACAAAACTTGGGGGCTTTATATGCTGGCACAGGGTTGGTTACCTCTCTGTAACCCCTTTAGCTGTCTGCTGTGGCATTGTTATGGCTTTGTGGCAGATTTCCAGGCTCACTCTGGCCACCCGACACCACCAATGTAATGCACTTCTTTCCTGCAGCTGGTCCTCCATCCACGCTGCTGGTTTCTGTGCAGGGGTTATAACCTGTCCTTGCTCTCCAAAGTGCCTCACCTGCTTTGGACTGACATGTGCAATGACCATCCCTGGGACAGATGCACATGGAGGCTTGGAATGAGGAGGAGAGCCTGAGGGTGCTGTGACATTTCCCGAGATGTGGACTCTGCTACAGGCATTTTCTATAGGTGACTTATTTACACAGAACAGGGGTCATGGGATTTACTGATAAACTGTAGGAAAAGGGAGAGCTGGTGAAATGAAGGCTTATCTATGCCTGATGTGGCATGCAATCCAGGAAATAAATTACAGTTTTCACCAAGTGCTAATGGAAAAGCTGTTCCTGAAAAGCAAAGGTAAAGCTCATGAAGCATGCTAGGCAGCTGTGTGCTTTTTAGCCAAACTCAGGATAAATGGTTCCTCAGATAACTACTTTGCTTGAGTATCTGTCAGCTGTGGGCGTCATTTGGGTGGGAGACACTGGAGGCTGAGAAAAAGGCTTATTTCTGTACTTTCTGGGATGTCCTCAGGGTGGCTGTGAAAGGCTGGATGCTAATGAGTTCAGCAGCTGCTGGGAGTGATGTTACTTTCCCACTGTCAGCACAGATGCTGCATTACCAGTCTGGGTGTCTTTAAGATCAAGGATGCCTACAATGGATACCAAGACTCCTTCAACCTTTGTTGGCTTTTCTTCTTTGCCCCTTCTAAGATTTAAACCAGATCTACTCTTACCAAATTTCTCGATTTTGTGTTAGTATTCAACTACACAGGCATAAACTGCTTATTTTCTAAGCTCTTGACAGCATTTCTTAAATTCTGCTAATGCTCAATATTGACCTTGCCAATGGGTTGTATTCCCAGTCCCTGTTATCCTGGGGTGCCAACAGGGATCTGCAGAGCAATTCTCACCAAGTGCCCAGGTATCAGACATCTCTCTCTCACATGGCCATCCTCTCTTGTGATTACAAAGGATAAATATCACTCTGCAGACCAGATGTTTTTGAGAGGTTCAGAGTTAGGTTGAATCATGTTTTCCCCTAAACAAGAGTTAACTTTTATTATTTCTAGAGATTTGTGCCTATTGCTAGAATATTAATGCTACTGGTTTATCTTTCTTGAGGCAATGTAATATTTTCTTGGCTATGTAACCCATCTTCCTGTGCAGCGAACAGATGTTCTCACTGGATTCCTCACATCTCTGAGGTCTCTTTCCTGGATGTTTTACATTCAGTTAGAATTTATGAATGTGTAGAAGCTCCTTCTGGGATATACTGTGTTTCTTCCCAGCAAGTTTCCCAGGGTACTGGGGTGTCTGTTGGCTTTATGGTGTCTCTCAGATTTGTGTGAGTGCAACTTTCCAGGATGGTTTGTCAGACAAGTATCTTCCCACCTGATAATTAACAGGCATTAATCATTATTAACAGCAAAGGCAGGTCATTACCCTACTATTTCACTTGATGTTGGAAAATGTCAGCATTTTCATTTGGAACTTTTCTCTCTGCTTTTAACTTCTCAGCGCCTCATGTAGCATCAGTAATGACAATGAATCATTAATTTTAACATGTGTGATAAAGAGAGGGAGTGGTTTCCTAGTCCTTGGTCTTTCAGATTTGCAATGCCAAGGCCTATGTTTTTTTGCAGGCCTAAGTATATGACTGTCCCTCTGGGTCAGTTTTGGGTTTCTAACCTTTACTTAAAGATACTTGTAGATGAGCATCTGCCATCTGTACTGTGAGAGGCCTGGCATGCCTGTGCTACTCCATGAATAACAGTAAGTACAGCTAATCCATGCCATTCCTCATACAGTTTTCCAGTTGAACATACGCAAACAATTTGAGCTGAAAGTTCAGCTTGGCAATATTTGGAATGAAGTCTCCTGCTATGGGATGACCTCATGGGAGATGTCCTTTGTTTTGTTCCAGTTTGACCTTAAAAATACATTTTGGTTTAGTTGGTGAATTTCTAAAAACAAAGTTAAGACAAGTAGGGCAATGGTTTAAACAAATGAGCTGTAGCTGGTCCAGTTATAGCTATTCCATACAGAATCTTCATTATCCTAGCTATGGAATAAAAAAAACCCCAACCCCTTTTTTTTTCTTTTTTTTTCTTTTTTTTTTTTTTACAGCACATGCCCAGAACAAATTCTTAAACTTACTGGTTTAAAAATAAATGTTAAGCTCATGTGCTTACATTCAAATTTATCTTTTTAAATTGGGAAGGTTTTGCATATCTTCTCTGTCTTTTTTTTTTAACCCTCCCCTCACGTTATCTGG
The DNA here is from genome assembly GCA_026770055.1 of Myrmophylax atrothorax. NCBI lineage: Eukaryota > Metazoa > Chordata > Aves > Passeriformes > Thamnophilidae > Myrmophylax > Myrmophylax atrothorax. The sequence goes on along the minus strand of JAOXXN010000364.1, from coordinate 9,501,867 downwards.
AGAAGAGTGTGATATGTGTTATGGAGATCATTTATCTATTCTAACATATTAAGCAAACTTCGCCAAGGAAAACATGAATTGCCTGCACTGACTGCACACAGAGGATGTACTTTGGGCTGTTCCAGATCTCCATCTTATATCTCCCCTGGTTATGCTGTGCTGGCCCCTAGCTATCACATCATGAGCTTTAAAGCTGTCAGCTTGGAGCTTTTTCAGGCTCAGACTTTGCATTTCAGTTTTCAAAACATCTCTGCGCTCCTAAATCCCAGTTTGGAGTCAGAAAGAGATGTGTGTGCTCAGTACTGGGAAGATGAGATGCGTCTGTGTCTTGTTCAGGAAAATGCTGAATATGTCCTCAGAAAGAAACTATTTGTGTCAGGACTGGATCCTTCAATCACATTTGACAATCTTGAATCCTTCTAGAGCTAACTACAGCTGCTGGGTGTCATTAGGCTTGTTGTTATGGGCTAATCCCAAAGGGATTTTAGTACTGCAGTGGCTGACTTCTAGGCACCCGGCTACCTAATGAATTCCAGATCCTCAAGTCAGACATCCAGACACATCCAGGGAAAACAAAGGGCCTGCATGAGGGAGCACCACAGAAGCCCATGAGGTTGAAGGAGACTGCCTGAGCAAGCCATTGGGGATTTTGTGTTAAGATGTTGCTCAGTGCTACAATGTCTACCTGAAGCCCTTTGCTGGGGCTGGGTGCTCCAGGCATTGCAGGAACTGTTTTTTAATGAAGAAAGTGGAAGGATCCTTGTGATGAGCCCTGTGTGACTGTGGGAGTGTCTATACTCAGGTGTTGGGTGTGTGTGGGGACTTCATCATGCCAGGAGTAACCTGCTGGTGCCGTTCTGCTTCATGCCCCTAGAGGCAAATGTCAGGGCTGCCAACACCAGAATTGGTGCTGGACTTGCACACTTAATCCTTAAATTTATCTTCGGTGGGAAGATTTATCCCACTGCTGCTCAAAGGACTAGGCTGGATGAAAAAAACCGCATGGAAGCTGCATATAGGCAAGTCAACATTTAGATACTTGGCCTGTGAGGCTGTTTTAACAAAACGGTCCCTAACGTGTAATACAGTCCGGTCAGTTCACAGGGCTGAAATACCTTTGCAAATAAAAAGCAGCCATGCTGGCAAACAGTCTTCAAAGGTAGTGAAATAATCCCTAAGGGGAGATCTGCTTTTGTGTGGAATTCCCCAGCAGACGGCTGGCAGATCTTAACAAACAAGTCCTTTTAAACTGCCATGTACTTTGAAGCCTGAGTGAGCATTCATTCATTTGGCACACAAAGCAACAGTAAATAGGGGGAGGCAAGGGGGTGGAAGGGCCTAGTCAAGGTGAAAATGAAGTTGATTTTTCCCCAAAGCCATTGTGGGTACAAATGAATTGCTTCAGTGGAGGTAATAAAAGTTATGTTATCCCACATTTAATAAAAAGCAACAGTGAAAATACAAAGAGCTCATTTCAGTCTTCAGTTATCTGATGTTTATTGCCCATAGCCCTTTCTCCAGGACAGAGACCCAAGAAGTGTATTGCGCTTTGAAGTGTGGGCTGTGTGGCCACTTGACTATTTGCTGGTTTATGGCTAAATCTCCTTGATATGATCCACTTCATACTTCCAGTAGTGGCAGAGGCTGTGCAAAGGAGAGAGGGCAGGCAGGGTTATGGATATACAGTGAGGACGGGAAACCAGGGAGTATTTCACCCTGGTGTGCAGGTAAAAAGGAGGCTGCAGAGTGAAGCGGAAGCTGGGCTGGTGAAATGTAGAACACAGAGAGTTTTGAGCAGAAGAGCACCACTTGGCAGGACAGTGGGGACAACAGGTTTGCAGTGAAAAGTGCTGGACAGAACTATTATGGAATGAGTTTCTGTTCCCTTTGACTAGGAGTAACACAAACTGGTCCTAATTTTTGCCTCCCCTGCTAGTATTTTCAGCTCTCGTTTGAAACTGTTGAAGTATCTCTCTTGCCTAGATCATGGTCCTTGGAAAAGTAAGCTTCTTGGCAGTGCATTTCCTGCTAACTAAGATATTAAACTCTGTTTAAGAATCCCCAATAACATCAACAAACGTTGAACTGGGGTCATAGTCCACTTCCAGGCAGCAGTAGGCTCTGCACTTTTTTATATCAAAACATATTATTTTATAGATAAGCTGCAGTAAACTGGCTGAGAAATTTACCTTTGTAATGCCATATAGGAAAAAAAACCATCAGTGGACTTGAATCAACGTCATGTTTAAGTTTTGTTGTATGAAACAGTAACATACTTGTAAAGCTTATCTTACAAAGTACTTTTCCTTATGCTAAAGCTTTTTGCACCATCCTCATGTTTGCAAGCAAGCCCAAAAATGTCAAGCAAATGGAATGGATTAAGACAGGCTTTTTCAAAAATTGGGTTGTGAATGTTCTTAAAATAACATCTTTCTTTCCTCAAAAAGTAGATTGGTGTGCTGTGATATCATTGTGAAGTCATGACTTTGAGAAACAAACTTATTTATATTAATGAAAAATATTTCAGTTGAAAGCGCTGTCAAAACAATCTCCAGGAAAGTCATTGTTGTGGACTGGAAAGAATGCTACTTCACATGTGTTTAATTATTGGGGGAAAAAATGAATCTTGCCTTGCATCACAAAAATCAAACTGCAATAACAGGAAATCCTGAGCCATTTATGTAGAGGTTCCTCTTTCATTGTAACTGGCAATTGGTTCCAGCTTCTAAAACCTGTCTAATTCTCATCTGCTAAAAGCATACTGCCTCAGCTGAACTATACACAGCAATGCTTTGATTGTGAGTCTGATTTAATGCTGTAAATCCAAAAAACCCCAGTGTGAATAACTTGGTGTGCAGGGATGCTCTGTTACTTTTTACTTATGAGCACACAGGTCAGTAGAAATAGTAAAGTATTCAAATCCATGAGTAAGCGCCTGATTATTGTCCTCCCTTCCTCAACCTGTGCATGCCTGTGTTTACACAAGCTAAGGAAATAAAAAGTGAGGTCTGGATTGCTGTTATTTGTGCCATCCCAGAGCCCTGCATTCCCAGCCCCAGAGGAGGACACTATTGCTTTAGTTACTGCACAACAAAGAGCAGGAGGAACATGTTTGCCCTTTGGGGTCCAGATTGAAAGGCAGCAAGCTGAGGATGGAGGTAGTGCAGAGAAGCCACGCAACAGTGTTGGTGGCATATCCCCAGTGAGCCCTTTCAAAGTTTTTAGTGCACACAACAGGAAAGGAACGAACCAGAGGACTACACAGCAGCTCATGTTTCCCAAGTGTAAGACAAAGGGATTTCAACCAAGACTGTGAAGGGTCTCTCTGCTAGTGAGTAGCATCAGGTCTCTCATCTGTGAGAGCCAGTGCTATATGACACCTTATTTGATACTAGTTTATACTGTGTCTGTATGACACCTTTTTGCCATCTGTCAATCAGTAAACTAGGAAGTAATTTCACCAGCTCTCACGTGGTGTTCAGTGGTTCTCCTGTATATAATGGAATCTGACTTTGCTGCATGTATATTGACATCAATGCTTTGAATCTTGTTGGTGGATTTACTGTGTATTCTGTTTGCATTCTTCTTTCTCTTTATGTTCCTTGGTTTTAACTTCCTGATCAATTCTCTATAACAAGTGAGGGTTTCTCTTCCCCTAATTTGTTTTTCCACCTGTCACACAAACGCTTTCAGATAGAATACTTGCTTAAAAGAATCAACAAAACTAAATTATTGGAGTCTTGACATAGTGTAAAACTTGCACAGGGAGTTCAATCTCTCAAGCAGAACAGTCATTTGCTGCCCAAATGGTGGCAGGAGGCACCATTGCAGGAGTCCCTGCAATGGGGTGAGGTGAGATCCCCCAGTCTGCTGTGCTGCTCAGTTCACACAGTCCTGCTGGCCATGCTCCATTGCATCCATTATCCATTGCTACCATTATCATAAAACTATGTACAAAACATTTCCTCGCTTAAAAATATAAAAAAGATGACCATTCATGTCAATTTCTACATCTACAAGAGCAATTTCTACTGTCTGTTTGTGAGTGTCTTTTCAGAATTCAGCTTTGGCTGCATTGGGGAGCGTTTGGAGCAACCAGGTTCTCCACCCTGGTGTTAATCAGCACATCGAAGCATAGAAGTACTGTCTGTCAGGTAGCCTGTGCACAGTAGGTACACAGAATGTAGGCAGAATGTCTGGGTTGTCTAGAAACCCCTTCTGGAGTCCCTCTGCTGCAGTCAAATGCTGCGCTGTGAAGCCAGCTAGCAGGTGGATCAGTCTCCAGGGCTCTTTCTGAGCTTTTGCCCCACCATGCAGAGACATGCTGGGGGGGATCCTGGACCACCCTGGAAATTAATGACAGAGCATGGTGGGTGTGTGAACAGGCACAATCCCAATGTTCAGCTGTACCACAGCTGCAGCTATAAGATGAGCTTGTATTTTACCCTTGCATCACAATTATAACTTAAATTCTATAGCTCTTATCATCTGCTTTGCAGCCTCTAAACTGAAAGGTTAAGCACTGGCTGCTGTCTTGCAGAACCAAGGAAGATGTCCACTTTATCACTGTTGATTGAAAATTACATGAGAAAGTAAAGTCACCCCCATGGGTACCCAAATTGGCTCCAAGAGAGAATGCTATCTATTTTCAGATTCCTTATGAAAAACTTGCACATTGCAAGCCATGTCCACACTGCTGTATGCTCTTCCACAGTCTGTAAAGATCATGCTCTGCATCAGCTGCTGTTTAGCTGATCTTGAAGGATCATTTTCTAAGCTGTGCCACGACTCATGTACAATTTCTCTTTCCTTTGCCTGACCCAATTCCTCAAGTTTAGTGTTTGCTATTCATTTCCTCTGGTGATGCTGGTACTGTGTATTTAGAGAATATGACTGTGTCTTCTCTGTTTACATGTCAAGACATTCTCCTTATGCATGGATTTTGTGAGGAGCAATCTTCTGCTTACAGGGGACATCTCTTCCTACACTTTGCCATGGACCTAACAGACTGGTGTCCAAGTGCCATCCTGCAACTCCAGCATCAGAAACCACCACATCCACAGGCAGATCAAACCACTGACTGGCATGACTTGGAGAGTTAGACTGCAGCTGTAATGAGATCACAGCAGGGTTTGCTCGATGTCTTTATTCATTATTAGACTCCCAAGCTCCCTTTCTAATATTTGGATTCTGAGCCCGTTTACCCAGGGATTTATTGGCTTATCTGCACTGTAAGTCACTGCCCTCTGTTTGGAAATATGTGGTACTGTCCTGCAGTGCACTCAGAGCTGGACACAGTGAGCTGCACTGGGATAATGGGGCATCTCAATACTGCACCAACATCTGGTGGCACTACTTAATCCTTAATGCTTTTTTAATGCAAATGTTCACAAAACTACTTAACTTCAGGTCTCAGATTGTATACATGGTATCTGTCCATATTTACATATGTCCAAAAGCATGGGATGGCCTGGACTGTTGTCACAAGAACATACAAAATTAAATTATCCTTTCATGAGCTAGATTGAAAGTTGGAGGCATGTTTTCAGTATCATCAGTTTATCTAGTTGATGTCCCTAATGAGCAGCATTTTGGGGGAATTCACTCTTGCTGTTTTGCCACATCTGAAAATAGAGCCAGGAGTATAAGCATGGAGAAAAATGGATGACTGTGGTGTGTAAATGAAGCATCACTAGGTCAAAAATAACTCATATAAACCCATGGACACTGTTACTTTCAGAGTATGTAAAAGTAAATCATACTGAACAAGCTGGCTAAATCAGTAGTGGAGAATGCTTTCTCTGGAGAATAGCTTCTCTGTTGAAATCAGTGGATGAGCTCACAGCTAAATTATAGGCACTGAGAGCAATAGGAATACAGAGTTAATGGATTGTTTGTAGAACATAAATGTTCAGCCTACTCCTTTCATGTGAAAGATTCCCATTTTTAAATGTAAAGATTTGACTTTCAAGTGTAAATCAATCTCTTAGCCATTGCCACCAAAATTACCTGAGTTATTTGGCAGCACCACAAGTCTGGCTGCAGTGGGCAACACTTGTACATTCTCAGTCCTTTGGAGAGCAAGGCTTGTCATTCATCCAAGGGATTTGGGGGCTGGTTGTGCACCACTGGTCAGGAGCAGAGACTAATTATATCAAAGAGTTCCCAAACAAATGTGTCAAAAAGCAGGAAATAACAATACTTGGGGCATACTTTCTCGTGATTTAAGGGCTAAAATAAGAATTTTAAAGTATTTTGTTACCTGAAACATTTCTGTGTATGAAAACTTGAAATGCTTTTCAAATCATCTGGGATTTTTTTTCTGTTGAAAATGTCATCAAAATTGGCACAGTCATAGAAAACACTTCAAATATGATTAATCAGCAGTTTTCCTTACTGGGTGGGTCTGCCTGGGTTTTTTGACCTGGCCTGTTCAAGTCAAGGACCAGCCACTTAGTAGGGAGCTCCTGAGAAATAGTTAAAAAAATGGGATTTTATTTTCACACCCTGTAGCTTACATGTGATGCTGGAAAAGCAAAATTCATCTGATAACCTGTTCAGAGGTAATAGTTGAAAAATTTCAATGGATATACACATATATAGATTTATTTATATGTCACGGGGATCAGATTACTTTGAAAATTAGTAGAGCTGAATTAATTTGCTTCACATTACAGCACAGAATAAAGTCTCACTTCTTTGAGGAGCACAATTACAGCAAGTAGTTCAAGCAACTAGGCCTTTAAGTTATTGTCAGTGAGCCCTTTCATGACATGAGTGTGCACACACCATTCATTTTGTGTGGAGTAACCACACTGGGATTAAGAAAGAGATAACACAATGGTGAGAGGAGGCTCTGGAAGATGGCAGGGAAGGATAGTTTGTAATAAAGCAAATGGTACGGCACCACTGCAAAGCTGTCAGGGCAGGAGCCTGTGACTGCACCCCGCCTGCTCCACACAGTGTATTCCACAATCTCAGCATCAACAAAGTGCTATTAATAATTTTCCTGGGATCCTGAAACACAGCATTGTTCTACATAAAGAAAAGAAAAGTAAACAAAATAAGTCCTATTGTAGCTATTTTAAAATGCTCAATCGAGAATGCTGCGTTTTAAAAGTACTCTGGTTTGGATTCTTCCCACCGTGTGAACCAATTCCAGCACTTTTCTAGTTAGTGCTGTTCAATCAAAATCTGGTAAGGTATTACGGGTAAACTCTTGCCTGCTGTAACTCCACTGGTAATAATTTTATTATGTCAAGGATACCTGTTTTAATTATTGCATAGCAAATGAGGCATTAATAAGTCCTTAAACATCTTGCTGGGTTGTGAACTTCCACAGTGTCTGCAGTGGGGTTTTGTCCCCCTCTTTTTTAGTGGTAATACATCTTTGGATGCAGTTGTGGTTCTGACACCTGTATCAAGAATTCTTCAGGTGAGATAGAGAGGTCTATTAAAAATGCACCCTACAGTCTTTGACAACAAAGATCATCCATGGCATCACTGGCCTGTATCACACTTCTTAGTCTTTGAGGTGTTTATGAAACTCTGGATGCCTGGCAGCTATAGTGGGACAAGAAAATGGCATTTTTGGCAACCTCCAACACATTTGAAACGGTGTGTGTGATCTCCAGAAGTCCAGTCTTTTTTTTATTTACTATGTTTCCTCTGTTATTTATAAAACATCGCAGCAACATAAATATCCTTACATGAAAAGCTTATTGCATCCTGTTTAAAATAGTTATTTTGTTGTGTACAAGCTGTATTTCCTGGATACTTAAAACCAAGTTTACTGGCCAGATTTGCCTCAGTGCTTATAGGAAGATTTATACTGACAAATGCAGATAAATGCATGTCTCTTAAGTGCCTGTAGTGCTTGACCCTGGACAGTAAAATACCTTTGCTGGGGATTCCTGCAAGGATGCTGCTATATGGGACTTCTGATTGACATTGCTAAATTTTACAAAATGGAAGTATCTCCATCATGAGTGGTGCAATAAAGCTGCCACAGAGCATGTGATATTAAATGGACTACCAACGAGCTTTCCTGCTGGCTGTGGTGTTTGCCTGCCTACCTCCTGGAAACAAGCACAAGAACATTTTTTTGTGAAGGGAAAAGAACAGAGTGTTTCCAGTGAAGTATCATAATTTGTCCCCTAAGGGTTCATTGAAGAATATCCTTTAGAGTAATTATTTTTCACTGGGATAAGAAAGCCTGTAGGATTTAGATGTTGTGTGGGTTCTGGAAAAACCCCAGCTAGCAAACAAACTTTCTTTTCTCTTTGTGGTAAAAGCTTATTATTCACAGCAAAAAGAATTCAGCCTGCCAAGAAGCTCAGATCTGACTTCCATTTTAATAGCCTTCCTCCTCCTTCTGCCCTCTGCTCTCCTCCGTAGACTTTTGTGTTTCTTGCAAAGGTTTTCATTTTACCACAATTGTAATTCCAAGATGCAATAACATTGTTCTCTTTATTGGGTTGGTTTTAGTTGTTGCTTAGCTAGTAACCCAGGCTGGTACTCCTGGTCCATGCTGTGACTCAGCGCAGAGGAATGTCCCAACCTTAGATTTGCCCCACAAGGGCAGTGGCTTTGCAGCATTTCCAGGTCAGTGCAAGGTGTATTATTTTTTCCATTACGTTGCCTCTGCTGCTGGGCTGGTGTATCAGTATTGAGACTTTCATCTATAAAGAACAACAGAAGAAAAACACCTCCAGTGCTAGAGGGTCACCTAACCCTTTTGGTCAGAAAATAAGGTTGAAGGCAAAAAAAAGAGTGTTTTTGTCTTGCATTTCCATGGGAGTGATGTAAACCAAGCTGAAGTGGGCAACCTGGCAGTGCCAGAATGCTGAGCATCCGAAGGGCAGGCACGTGCCCCTGCCTTCCTGCCTGCCCATGGCTCCCCTTCACTGCTCTTCCATCCAAGTGGCTTTGGCTGCCTCCATCCTTGTGCAAACACAAGGCCTCGCTGTCATGTCATCGACAATTACGGCCATGCAGCCAATGGTCTGCACTCATTAATCATCACTGGGGAGGAATGCCGGGGAGGGAGCTGTTGTGCGGTTCCCTCTTTCGTGTCCTTGCTGATACAAGGTCTTCTCACATTCTGGTATTAAAAACATGACTCCCTCTTTATCACTGTCTGCAGACAGGGTACAGCTGTGTCCAGCAGCACCAGCCATCCTGAGGCTCAAACAACCATAGCCCTTCATTACCCTGTTTCATGTTTGTGGGTGCAGAAGACAACCCCACGAGTGGTTCCACAGGGGGAGACATGTCTCCTACACCAGATCAGTCACAGGCATCCCTTCCTAGTGGGACAGGCAGAGGAAAAGCCAGGGTAAAATCTTCAGAGAAGATGCAGGTTTTTGTGATTTAATAAAAACAAGCAAAGGGTGAGCTCTGTGTGGGTCACCAAAGGTGGATGAGCAACAGTGTCCTCTCCACCCCACTGGGGCTTGACACACTCAACTCCCTGCAGGATCGAGCCCTGAAGTTAGTAAACACAGACAGTAAGTCTTGGGTTTCCCCCCTCCAGTGCTTTCACTGCCAAACCCAAACTTTATGTATAACAGATGGAGCCAGTCTGCAAACTCAGAGTGCCTGCTCATCTCCCAGGCTTGACCTTTGCGTGTAGAAAATGGCAGGGAATTCATACTAGCTATTTTAGCAATCTCTGGCAGTTTGATTGATTTTTAAGTGCTGTAAAACATGTTTTGCATTTAAAACAGAGTTCATTAGAATCTCTGGGGTTGCTCAGCATTACAGCAATGTGTTTAAAAAGAAAACTAAAGAGAAAACTAAAGAGAAACCCAATAGTATAGCTGACTTTCTGGCCTTGCCAAAGATTTGAGAAGTATGAAATTAAATAGTATTTCAGCACAGAGTCAACTATAGGACCTTATTTAAATTCACTTTGCAGTAGTGGCTGTTTTATTGAGTTTTAAAGCTAAAAGAAAAACATGGGTAGTGGCTGACTTGCAGTACACTCCACCAACGTGAGAAGTTCCTGTTCTGTGCTTTGTGCTTCCCCTGTGTCCAGCAGCATGAAGGGAAGGGAGCAATGCTTCTCAGTCCTTTGCATGCAAGTGAGGAAGAGAGGGAGGAAAAGGCACACTCATATGCTCTGCAATGTACCAGAAGGCACCCAGTGCTGTGGCCCTACACATAATGGTTGCACAGGAAAGTCCTTTTTGGAGATGGTGGGCAGGTGAGGTCATGCCTGGATATCTCTGCACCCAGCCAGTATCCTGAGTAGAGCTGTCTGCCCAGAGGTGAAGGTGAGGTGAAAGGTGAAATCTTTCCTCTGCACCCTCAGCACCTCCTTCCCTCCTGTTCTCTGCTCTAGAGGAAAAGATCAAGAGGTTTTTTCTGTACAACCCTTTGCTTCTGGCAGTCCTGGAGGAGAACATGTGAAAATGAAGCAGTGGCTGCAGAAAGGGTAGCTTGGGAAGAGCTAGAGCTCATCTTCCAGCCACTGCTCATTCAGAAAATGTTTTAAGCCCTTTTCTCAGGTATTACCAGGCTTGGGACTTCTGTTTGCATTTCTAGTAGAAGGGAGCACTCACAGCTAGATGCAGAGCTGGTGGGAACCAGGCTTCAAACAAACAACAGTGAAAAAACTCTGAAAAAGCAGCCTCTTGTGAGCACAAATTGCTCCAGAGTAAGTGGAGATTTTTTTCCTTAATCTCCCTGTGTTTCAGCTCCCTACATGGCAAAGAAAGGAGGAAACTGTCCATGAACTTCATAGAAACTCCTTATTTCTCTATGTATCTAGAAGAGCTTGTCCTAGGTCATTAGAAAACAGCTCTTGGACAATGCATTCATCTTTTCAAACCTGATTATGACTGAGTAGTCATGTTTTGACTTTTGGGCTCGATATAGGGGTTTTAATCCTGTAATCTTTCCTCTTGGCTTCAGTTGCTGACCTCCAATCTGAATCCTATAAAATGGTTTTTGGAAATGTATGCATGCTAGTAAATTTTCTTTATCTTTCATAGCGGTAATACTTTCAGAAAATGCCATAGCACAGATAAGCACGTGCTGCACATGAATCTGTCCTTAGCTGACATGTGGGTTTGAAGTGTTTTCTTAGCCCCTCGGTAAGATCACTTCCAGTGTTTCCTTTGCATCTCTTTGTGCTTGCATCGGTCAAGAATTTATTGTAAAAAGGTGAAACATTTCTTCCAAAAATGCAAATCTACAGATCTCCAATCAAATGCTACAGAGAAGTTTGCAAGTACCATGCAGATCATATAATTGAAGAAGTGAATGAATCATTTAAGCTTCAGTGAGTGCATTCGCTGGTCTCTCCTGTGGTTCTTCTCATCTGGACAGGGCTACTTCATGTGAGTTCTTCCTGTCTCCTTTCTCATGCTGTCGTTGTCACAAAGGTGCAGCAGCAAGACAGCTGCCTGCCTGAGCACCCAGCAGTGACTGACAGCACTCCTACCTCCCTTTTTCCTCCTGCAAATCAATCCTGTCTTGTTTGTCCTGATCCTGTCTAAGCTTTACTTTCATCTTGAAGGGCAGATAGAACAATCTTGCAAAATATTTTCCATTTTGAGAAAAAAACAGCAGTGCTCCTGTCCCTGTCTTGTGCAGTGCTTTCAGCATACATCATGGTGCTGATGTCACTGCGTCTCCTGCAAGCTGCTAGGATATCTAAAGGTGCTCTAACCTCTTGGAAGAAACAAAATCATAAACACCACCTGGAACCAGAAACATACTAGTTGTGGCACAGCTGCTACCTGTGGGGTTAACATTTTTTATCTGTTTTTTTCATCTGCACAAGGAACAGCCTCAGAGCAGCCCTATTTTCTTTGGCTGCTGTGCTATCATGGAGCTGTGCCTCTCACCAGCACTCTCCCACGATCCAGCCCTTCTCATCTTTTAGGTCTAATGCTTTTGTTAAATGGTTTTTCACTGCTAATATTTATGTGGAGCAGAATGTGCTTAGGAGAGGCCCACCAAGATTTATATCCTGTCATCTAAAGCATGTTTTTGGAAATAATGGCATAATTGACAAAGAAAACAACTCCCTTTTGCAACAAGCCAGCCTGTCATGATGGTTAGCACAGTGACCAGCAGCCACTGGTGAAATTTCAGCTCTTGAAAAATGATTGCTATACTTGTGATGTCAGGAAACCTTGGCATGTGCCTTTGTTCAATGAACAGAAATATGCTGGGGCATAGCCAGTGCTCAGCTACAAAAGGGTGTCCGTACAGCCATTAGTTCCTTCAATTATTGCTTTTGGGTGATGTTTTAAGGATCATTTCTTGATTTTGGTTTCTAAGCATGATCTTGCTAAAAATACCAGCCGTTTTATTGGAATTTGCAATGTGTTGAGTTCTCAAGTGAAAGCTGAAAGTTGCAAATTACTTGATAAAAACAGCAGTAGCTTGGGGATCTGAGCTGACTGGAATCTGGAGTTGGGCAAGCACTGATTGCAGTGGTTTCTCAGACACTTTAATGTGTGCATTTGCCACACAAAGTGCTGGTCAGGGAGAGTGCTGTGAGTTGCAGGCAGCACTGCCTCTGTCTCCACCTCAGTGCTCAGCAATGTGTGGTTACTGACTTGCTGGACTGTTCTGTTTCCTTGCATACTGAGAGCAGTGACTGTGGGTGTCAGGAGGGGATGGCTGTGTTTGAGGGCAAAGACTTCATGCAAGTGCCTACTTTTTTTGCGTGCATTGATCTGGAGTAGGGAAGATCCTGCTGCTGTGATGGCTTTGCAGTGAGCCCTTTCATCATGCTCACTGTGTGAAAACCCGTGAGAATCATGTTGCAGGGCTGTGCAATAGGATGCTTAAACAGTGTGGGTACAAGAATGACTGTGTCCTGAGTTTTCCCAAGGAGAACAAGGGCTTGCCTGTTTTCTTATACATTTATCTATGCCTCTGACTGAATGTCCTGTGTCACTGCACACTGCTGTCTCCTTTTCAGAGCTGATGAGAACAGCCTTCTAACCAAGACCTTGGTTTTGGTCTTTAGAGGCTGTCTCATTCCCTGTTAACATTACTCAGTGCTAGCAAAACCAGTACCCGTTAATTTTTTTTTGGCTGCATTGCCATCTCTGGCTGGTTTTTAGGCTTTCTGCCAGTCCCTACATTTCTACAAATGCCATGTCAGAGGCAAGATGGGGTTTTGGAGGTTTTGGAGGAGCTCAGCCTTGGAGTTGTTTCACATTGCATTAGCCAGAATGGAGGTTCAGAAGCCCTTGCATGGAGTCTCCTTGCTCTAGCTCTAAGGCATCAAAAGCCATGGTATGAAGACTTGTTTCTTGTAGAAAGGCTGGTTTATGCATCTGTATCTGTCCAAGTGCACATGTGTAGGCATACACTGGCCCATTATGAGTCCCTTCTTGCAGTGTTTCAGAGCAAATCCAAACCTAGCCCATTGTGTTCAGCTGAAGTGCACACCAAAGTGCAGTCTTTGCATGGAGAGAATAAATTTCTTTCTCCCTTTGCTGGGAGAATAAATACTGGAACAGCCACCTAAATCCACACTTACATTGCACCTCTAAGTTGAATTATGAAATACAGTCAATCCCATCACACAATTCACACATTTCCTCCTGACAGTGAGACAGTGGATGCAGACTGGTTTCCATCCCAACTGGAAACATTCATGTCAAGGTTTCATTCCAGGAAAATCATTTGGATTGTTCTGTAAATGTAACTGAGCTGATCTGTAACCTTTTTTCCAGCTGTGCTTGGGACATGTAACTCAGCTAGGGGGGAGGCCTTTTCCCCTCCCCACACTTCAGAGCTCTCTCCAGGTTAGGTATGATCCAGGAATGCAGTTGTAATCTCCTCCTTTAGTTAGAGAAGACCATTTAGCTTGCTGGGTGACTTTGTAATTACTGCTTCTTTCGTGGGGAGAGATTATGGCCATGTGGTTTTCCTTTCAAATTTGGATCTTCGTTTCCATTTACAAGCAGTTCTTGTAAACAGAGCCTCTCTGCTTCACTTTTGCTGAAAGGCTTCTTGTCATAACACTCGGGGGCTGCTTTATCTTGCTTTTGAACTAGCCCAGGTAGCAGGGTATTCTGAGAGTAAGCTGCTCTTCCTCAGCATTCCCATTTTTGCAAAAAAAGAGCTTCAAAGATTAGGACCAGAGGAAATGGCCTCAAGTTGCATCAAGGGAGGATTCAGTTGGATATTATGAAAAATTTCTTCACTAGAAGGGTTGTCAAACACTGGGATAAGTTGCCCAGGGAAGTGGTGGAGTCACTGTCCCTGGAGGTGTTTAAAAAACACATGTATGTGGCACTCAGGGACATGGTTTAGTGGTGGGTTTGGCAGTGCTGGGTTAACAGTTGGACTCGATGATCTTAGAGGTCTTTTCCAACCTCAATGATTCCATGATGCTATAAAAGCAGATGATAAAGCTGAGATCCACCAGTGTTCAGCTGACAACAGTTTCAAAGAGGCTGAGATAATCTGTCAAGGGGTGACTTGGTACAAGCTTAGATAAAATGCTGGCAGGTGGCAGCACAAAAGGAGCTCTGGACAGGACTGCTGTTGTGCCTACCAACCAGCTGCAGCTGGCAGCATCACTGTGCCTGTCTGTGCTGAGGGAACAAGCAGGATTCTACCTGTGATGCTCACCTAGACCCTGTCCTCGTGAATATGTCTGAGTCCTGTGTGAACCTCTTTAATCCAGCTCACCCCAAATAGTCCAGTTTAGTGTTGCATGAAAAAGTACTTGTTATTTGGTGTATTTAACTCTGCTGCTTCATCATTTCCTTGGATTTTATGAAGTGTGACACGGCACAGAAGTGCTTCTTATCTGCCTGCTCGCCACCATGCTGGAGTTTCAACCAGTTGTTCCACCTCCCTTTCCCTGTCCTCTTTTTATTTATTTCCCCACTGAAATGTTCTTACCTTATTTATGAGTTTCATTTGCACTACTGTTCCATGCTTCTGAACATTCCTGTCCTTTTCCCCTAGACATCTGAAGATCTGCTCCCTGCTCCTGGGTGTCTGCTGACAAGCTGCTTGGGAGCTGGGAATGCAATTCACTTCATGTCTGTGGTTGCTTTCAGGGTTTTTGTCCCAGGCCTATAGAATCTGGGAGCCCCTATCACCTGCCTGCAAGCCAGTGGGTTACAGACCATCAACCCCATGATGTGTTCAGGGGCAGCAGGGCAGAACGGGCTGCTGGAGCCTGGGTTTCCCAGGCAATGCTGTGTACAGGACATGCAGCAGCCAAAGGGTGAGGAAGGATTACCCAGGCTTAGCCCATCTCCTTGGGTATCCTCATATAAGGGCCCTCAGTGTTGGCTGGGAGCAGAACTGCGGGAGAGATGGGTCAGTACAGAAAGGGAGCAGTTCTGTGGTATCACCCCACCCACAGGACTGCCTCATTGCTGTCCTGCTTTTGTAACGAAGTACCACACATTTTAGAAATGTTGAAGCGAAGAAAGTAGGTTATTGCCTTTCGGGGCCTTTGTGTGGTCATTCAGCAGGAAGATGCTGAGTTTCCCTGCAGAACAAAACCTGCCTTTTCAGCTCATCCTGCATGTGTTCTTTCGCTTTCAGTGCACCAGGAAACTTAAATATTGTCTTCTTTTTCAGTATTATTTCCCCCATTCCAGACCTTATTTCCTCCTTTTCCTTTCTGCCTGCTGGTCCGCAGGGACAAATCCAGGCAGGCTGAGGTGGGGAAAGCAGACAGGGCCATCAAGCATGTACTCATCTTGGTGCAGTTGCAAAGCTCTTCCTCCACGTTCAAAGTGCGTTGGCTAACCCAGGCTCTGAAGACTGGTGGGATTCTGGCCATGATTCCTCATCCATTTAATAAATAGCCCAGCTATTTTTACACCCTGCTGAATCCAGGACTGGTAGGTCTCTAGATCACCATGCACAGTGCAGTCCAGTGCCATAGTGATCACTTTGTTTTTAACCACACTGACGATTCCTTTTTGTTGTATAAGAGTTTTGGCCACCTCTATGTGTTTTCATGTGAAATGATGCCATTATCTCGGCTTCCTTCTCTGAACTAGACATGCCTACATCAAAATCTGTTTGCTGAGTGAGAAACCATTAGCATTTCCAGAGGTAATCCTCAGTGTGTTGCTGGCTGATGCATTTTTTTCTCTTCTATGTTTCTAAGTAGCAAAGAATGTATATGTAAATAATTATTTGAGATGGAGAAATTGGTAATGGAAAAAATAACTTGAACAAGACTTGATAAAATGCACTGTTTTGATTCAAACTCATGGGTTACAAGCATTTCCTGCAGGCCAGTGGGAATTGGAAGACTGTCTTTGTGGGTCTTTGAAGTCTTAGACATTTCAAAAGTGAGACAATCTCTGTGCCTATTAGAGAGCATCAGACAGCAATTGAGTTGTACCTTAGCAAACAGCTCTTTTAGGTAATACAACCAGCAGAACAAAATCCAGCCTTCAGCTTACAGATAGGCCACAGCATGAGTGTAATTTCTTTTAACCTTCCATCATGGTACATCTTCAACTTGTCGATTTTGAACCTGTAGAGGGATTACTGTGATCTCTTAATAAGCCATGCTGACTAGAGGAGATCAACCCCTGTTATTAAGAGCTGAGTTAAATCTGTGGTGAAGGCAACAAGCTGAACCAAAAATCTGTGCCACTCTCAAAGTCTGTGGTTAACTCTCTAACCAGCAAAATGCTTCATCTTGCTTGGATTTAAAACAGACCTGCTCTGATGAGGGTAGCTTATCAGTCCTGTTTTCCCCTCACTGGCTGAATGACAGACAACAGCTGCTGAGTCCAGGACCCTGGTGTGCTGGGATGGGAGGGATGAGTCAGGCAAAAGTGGGTGTGAGCTCCCAGCCCCAGCAGCTGAGCCAAAGCTAAGCTGCCATCTTGCTCTGGAGCTCTTGGATGCAGATGGTAAGGCTGTGAGCATTACTGGATGCTCCTGCCTGGGCTCTGAGCTCGCTGCACCCTCCCATCATCATGGGGGTTGAGATCAAAGTGAGGACAACTGAAATTCAAAGGCTGAACTGCAAAAAAAGAAAAAACCCAAGCAATGCAGTTGTGTCCAAAGGAGGGCGGTGAAAATGTAGGGCCTTGTAGGGAAGCCATAAGGGGACTGGCTGAGGGCACTTGGTCCTGTTCAACCCTTTCTTAAAATCAATCATTTCCTGAAACAGCACTGTAGCTAAGTTTCCCCCCTGAGCTCCAGTTTGTCACTCTAATCAAAAAGAAGACATTTCCCCACCTCAAAGCCTGGATGTCCTTGAGGCCAGAGAAAGAGTCATGAAGTTTTCTGTAGCTCTTCAGGCTGGAAGATGCACTAACAGATTGGCTGGATCCAACCTGGCACTTCCAGGCTGCTCGATCGGTCATGCTTAGTTGCTAATTAGCTCCTCTAGACCTTTCTCTGGGAATCACGATAATGAACATAAAGAACTGTTTATTCTAAATGAGACTTCCCAAGGGTAGCAGCCTCCTCAGTGGCTGCAGAAATGGAAGGCAAGCCTGAGGAAACACCAGGGTGCTGTGGTTTTTGGCAGCCATTGATAAACATTTCTTTGTGGATGGAGCAAAGCATGAAATTTACTGCCCAGCTCTAATAAGAGCAGACTTGAGCATTTTGCTGTTCTTTTCCATCGCTGTCAAAATGCAACGGCTACATTCCAATGAGAAACTGTGCAGTTGACATTTTTTGTAGGTAGCAGCATAAAACTTACTGGACTATCTGTGGAAAGTTAATTCATCATTTTTATAAGATCTCAGATGTTCTCTTAACTGCTTTATTACTTGTGGAGGGGCAAACCAGTCCTGCCCAGCCTTCTGTAGAGAATAATGGTGGTGGGATCAGATAGCACACAGACAGTTGTGCATGTGTGTTCAAGAGCAGGAGGCTTCTTCTGGACTCCCTGCTGGTTTCACATTCCGCAGGTAAAAAAGAATGATGATCTGAAGCCACTGAGCTTGCTCCTCAAGCAAAATCATCAGCCTTTTTTTCAGTCCCTGGCAGCATTTACTCCAAAGATCATTCCCAGACAAAAACTGATCAAAGGGTTACTTTACTGGAATTGTGGTGACATCACAGTGGGCATCAAAAATCTAGTTTTCCCTATTTTATCCCCAAAGTTAAAGGACAGGGGAATATATCAACATGGAGCAGTACCTGGGCAGAGTGATGGATACAGGCAGCTGTCCCACTGCCAGGCACACATTAGCACACTCACACCTGGCTAGCATCAGGCTAGTCAGGGTCCATGCTCTGTCATGGGTCATCCTCAGCTGGTTCCTCAAGGTGGGTTAAATCATGGACCCTAAAGCAGGTGTATGCACTGCACACTGGGCTAAAAAAAAGATCCAGACAGAGACTGGAGTGCCCATTCCCATGATTTTTCACCCCAGCCTGTGTTTTACAGTTGTCCCCCCTTAGACATTCACCAGCACTCCCTGATGGTGCACAGTCCCTGGGCTGGCACTTCAGCAGTCCACAGTGTCACACTGTGGTGCTCTGAACTCCGTCTTCTGCAGGGCTGCATCATTAATGCATTCTGGCAGATTAAGCAGTAAGTTGGACATTAACTGGAAAAAGCACAGGGAGAAAAGCATAACCTCTGATGTCTTCAAGGAGTGCTGGAAAGGAGTTTGGTGTTGGAAACTGTGATCAAAAAAAGTCACCATTGCACACAACAGTGACCTTGTGAACACACAAAGGCTTTTGGCATTCACAAATTAAGAAAAGCCAGCATTAACCACATGCCAGCAAAATTTTCACTGGACTTCTATGGTTTTCTATTGTGATTCAGCACTTAAATACATGATTGTAGTCTTGGGGTTTTTCTAGTTTCATTTTGGGAAGCATTTCCTAAGAGGTCTATATGCAATGATGTTTAAGTATTTCACTCTCCCTGGCTTACGAAACAGACAAATCCACAGGGAGGGTCCATGGAGCTGTGCGGCTGAGGAGGCGGCTGCCCTTGTCTCCAACTCTGCAAACAGAGTTCCCCTCAGAGCTCCCTCAAGGCTGACCCCTCTCTCAAGGAGCTCTGGGTTCACAATGCTTGGCTGTCAAACCACAGGCACACACCCAGCCTCCCACACAGGGGGATGCATTTGCACGTGGGAGTGTTTGGGTTTGAGGAGGTACCTCTGCAGGGTCCCCCAACCCTAGAAGGGCTGTGGCTGGAGACTGTCAGCAGAGTGAGCAAGGAGATGACTTCCTCCTCTTGATTTTAGTGCAAATTTCACTGTTTCATGGCCTTTGACCACTTCACATAGGAGTGAAGCTCTGAAAGAGTTTAAAAATAATTGGATAACTCTGCTGAAAATTAGGACATTAAACTCCAAGTTTCCTCAAGCTGCATGCCTCAAACAAGGCAGTGGCATCAGGAGTTTGCCATGCCACTGCCAGGCTGAGCTGCTCTCCAAAACCATCTGCACACCTGTGTTGAAGGTAGAGACATCGGTACTTCACCAGATCCTTCAATGTGCACACTGACAGGTCACTTTTGAGATGTAATTCAGCTACTTCACTGAAAATTGTGTACAGTTATAATGAGAAACGTATGCTGTTACAATAAGGAATGTGGTGGCATTGATTTTCCTGCACTCATGATGTGCTAATATGGGGAACTCTGTCCTGGTCATTGTGTATCTGCCTTCTGCACCCTGTCATTGGTGCAGTTGAAAATATATTTGGTCAGGGTTTGCATAAGGACTTGGAGTTCTGGTCAATGAGAGGCACACTTTGGTGTCAGTCTAATGTTAATACCTATACTTTTCTTCTGTGAAAGCTAAAGGGTAGTGTTTCTTTGGTAGTAAGTCTAAGAAATTAGAACCATAGAATCCACAAAAGGGCTGGAAGGCTGACCCTGGCAACTACAGGCCTGTCAGCCTGACCTCGGTGCCTGGCAGGGTTATGGAACAGATCATCCTGAGTGCAATCACACAGCACCTTCAGGATGGACAAGGGATTAGACCCAGCCAGCATGGGTTTAGGAG